>OX328125.1:79778771-80291271 GCA_946811695.1 Gonocerus acuteangulatus
TATATATATATATATATATATATATATATAGCAGCCTGAAGAAGTCGGAGATGAACCCGACGAAATATTGCGATGGAGATAGGAGCGACACCGCTGGAGAAAGAAGCCGTTCCATACATACATGTGATACCCAGCGATGCAATTTAAAACAAAAAATTGTAAACCTCTACGGCGAGGAAACATACGAACTGACAAGGCAGCAGCCTGAAGAAGTCGGAGATGAACCCGACGAAATATTGCGATGGAGAGAAGAGCGACACCGCTGGAGAAAGAAGCCGTTCCATTATATATATATATATATATATATATATATATATATATATATATATATATATATATATATATATATATATATATATATATATATATATTTAACTAGTTCAGGATTTTCGGCTTCTTCTGCGCACAAAGGTAAAAAGCACCATCGAAGTTTTTGTGTTCATAGTACAATACCATGGGACTAAATTAGGGGTTACCCATTGCGTTATGGCAGCGAGCATGGATCAATTGTGAATTGCGCACCTCGTAGGAATTTGCATCTCTTCGTATAGGGAATGTGGTCCTTGTTATTAACCACAGATATTCCTTTGCGCCGGCGAAGAGCATCAGCCAGCTGTAGACTAATCCGTTTTAGGAGTAATACACTGTCTTATTACTACATTAGATGAGAATTTAGATTAATAATAATTCTAGAAAAAAAAATTGTTTATAATGGTTTACCTGTCTGTGATATTGAGACGGCGAGCTTTGAGGCTATTCCCCTGACGAAGGGGGAGGCAGCTAGCCTGCTCGAGAATCCCTCCCCTGTGTTCTCCGTCGTGACCCGTCGGTTACCCTCTGCTTGTAGACTGGTGAGACTGCCGCCGCCGACTGGCTAAGCCGTCCGACCACGCCCCCTGTCCCGCCCCCCGCCACGCCCCTTCCCCTCCACCATACTAATGATTTAACTGCTCCCAGGGAAAACCGGGGCCTCCAGGGGTTGACCTTCGCTGTATGGCTGTTAGGAGGCAGTTTGTTGTGATTGCTTCCGACGCCGGCTTTGATGAAGGGATGGTAGAGTGACGTCTGAATTATTTAGGTCTGAAACTGGAGGAGAGTTCTACCCCGCTGAATGAAAGGGGAATTCATTGTCTGATTGCTCAATCGGGGAACAAACAATTTCTTAGCTCAAGTAGTTCCACTTATTTCCTCCAATATCCTGAATAAATTAAGGGTATGTACGTACTAGCGTCAATGCAGGTTATGAGGTGGGTCTCAGAGAACTGGATCATCACCGGGTCAGAGAGCTGGATCAAGGAGTACATGACGACGGGATTATCAACAATTTGGGTTGACTAGAGTTTTAATATAACCTTTACCAAGCGACACGTAGCACTTATATTAATAGCATAATTGCTATGCGTTTCCGCTTGCTCAAGGTTATATCGAAACTCTAGTCAATCCAACTCGTTGATAATATAGATCAAGGATGGTTTTTCGCTGGATTAAGCATTTTCTTTGCTTCGGTAAAATATTGCATTCCTATCAAATTGCAATAGCATCTGTTTCAGTTTTAGGCAAATACCAAAGAAGCATTTTCGCAGATTAACGTGAAAAAGCGCACAAACGCGAAGAAAACGTGAATAGAACACAAACATGCACACAAACAATTAGGCACACGGTTAGTTGTGTCTCATTAAAAACATTGCCGATTAAGTTAGTTAGAAATGATGCAATCTGTTGGGAGGAAAAAATAAATAAAAAAATGGTCCTGCTTGATTTGATTTTCTGTTATTTTATATTTTGTCAAATAAGTTGATGTCTTTCAGGTGTGAGAATATTTTGTCAATATGAGGGTTACTATACATATTTAGAAGTAAAGATGATTTCACACGTTATACGTATTAACTTCGTTGCATGCTCATGTAAATGCAATAATGTTTTCTGTAAATTGTTTAAAAATCTAGATTATAGTTAACATACGAAAATTTAAAATGTTTTTAATGTTTAAAGCATTTATAACAATGATTTCGCCATTTTGGAGTGTAGAATTGATAAATAAACTAATTTAAAATGGAAAATTTACATAATATAATATATTTTGGAAAATTTACATCTAGTATAATATATTTATTTTTATAATAGTTCACAGTTCAAGTTGTTTGCGTTTAAAGAGTTTTTAGTACAAAAAGACTTCATTCATGAACGAAGTTACAACTAAGCTGAAATTCATGAACTAAGCTGACATTTTATTCGTATTTTCCAGCCTTTTATTTTAAAATGGACTTGTTTATAAAGTTCATAAAGGGACTAAATTATAAATAAGAAAATTGATGGAAGAAAGTAATTTTCCTTGATATTAAGACACTAAATTATTGAAACTCAGGATTGTACAACTGGCAGGTCCAGGTCAGAAGGTCACCTCTTTGCAATAGCACATTATTGATTTTCTTCCATTCCTGTAATTTTGTCCGGATTATTATATATAAAGAAGGTCATTATGCATTATTCGGGGTTGGTAAAACTCTGCATAAATAGTTTTAATGATTTCCCCTCCGGGCTAGTACTTATGAATTGTAATTTTAATCTCTAAGTACTGTAATTTTTTTAAATTTAATTCGCGTGAAATGGGTGTAAATCGACACCCCCTACAGAAAAATCAAAATAACTAAGCTGGTATAATGATTAAAAACAAGACACATCATAAACAACTACCTACCTACCTACTACTCGGTAACATAATCTATGTGTGAAGGTTAAATACAAAATGATTTTGACTAAACTTTGTTTTTTATTATAGGAAAAAGTTACAAAAATAATTAAATAAAATTTAAAAAAACACCGGGTTTAACAGCACGTGGTCGGTCACCCATTTAGGTACTCGCCAAGCACCACGCTGCTTCACCCATTAGCGCCGGAGTTTCTTTTTTTTCAATAATTCTTAATGCAAATAAATCAATTTTACGAACTTATTAAATAGTATAATTTTTCTATCATCGATAATGGCGTTACCATATGCTAACGCACGGCTAATGGGTTAACTTCGGCGATGAACGGAAACATGTGGCTATCAGGCAACATCGAAAAGAATGCGTACTTTCTAAAAAAAAAAAAAAAAAAAAAAAAAAAAAAAAAAAAAAAAAAAAAAAAAAAAAAAAAAAAAAAAAAAAACTTAGGTGGGTCCCTATATCAATTGCTAAGGTCGTTAAGACTAACTTACAGTGTTTCTTTCTTTCTTTGGCAGAAAACCGGCAGGATGCAGAAGAGAGAAATCCAATATGAACGTCTGGAAGTCTGCAAAATCATTAGGATGTGATAGAATTAATAGCCAGGGAAATAAAATTAATTATTTTTTAAGAAATATTTATTCCAGTCCTCATCTACGGAGTATATCACATGATAGTCCTTGATGGGTATACCATAAGACTCAATGCTCCTGAAATAAAAGTCCTCAGACGTAGTAAAAACAAGTAGTAACAGAATTTGGAATAAAAATAGTCGGCAAGGCTTGAAGGTTCCGTCTATGATGATTAGGATTGATGATTTTAAGGAGACAGTGATTAGTTGGGATTCTGCTAACAAGCAGCAATGAGATTTTCGTAAAAAGCTGTATTTAGAACGTTTCCTCATGATCTTTGGCAGCCTTCTTCTGCCAGTGGTGGTGCAAGACCAGGGTATAGCAGACCTCGGTGAAAGAAAAAATCTACAACTCCTGAAAATGTAGATCAATCTTCACCTCTTAGTTTGGGTTTAGTAGTAGGATGCTAAAGGAGATAATAGTAAAACGGTGTATGAAGGTAAGGGAGGAAACAAGAGGAACAATTGGGAAGGCCGCAATTACATTTAATGAATATATTGGAAATATTGACAGAAAACGTGGGAAGTCAGTGACTCAGATTAACCGTAGGACAACGGACAGAGATGAATGTAAGAAGAGGGCAAAAACGCACTTTAAAGCTATAGAAAGAAGAAAGAAGATTGGAGTTTTATATTCCACAACCTCAGGTGACTACCTCTTCAAGCTCAGTTCTGTCAGTCCTTGGTCAAAAGTTAAAAAAATGAATATTCACTAGATAAGGAAAGAAATAATTAGAGAAAATACGCAAAATAATTTAAACACATACGATACTAATAAAAAACAAAAACAAAACAATTTGGGATTTTATGCCACATAAGAGCCCCTGGAACTGATATAATTATAAATAATTATACTTAAATTATAGAAATCATGATGTAATAATATTAATACATTAAATAATCCTGTTATATATCAGTATATTTTACCTGTTAATGAATTTGACAAATCGTAATGTAATACATAACAATCGTGTAGAAAACAAAAGTAGGGGGGGAGGGCATATTAGAGCTATATTTTTGAGTAAATGTTAACTGACTGTAGGTGAGTTAGTATGATGAAAAGGTGGTTTATATAGTTTGCTGTTGTTTGTTGTTTGCTAAGGTCAGCAGCTGAATTAAATGGTTTAATTCTTGTATAGTATCTGCTAGTGTGTTTTTAAGTTTGTCTGTTATAAAGTCATTGTAGTCCCTATCTGCTTTCTTCGAGTTAAATTTGTTAACATAAATATAAATCAATTTGAAGGGGGTGTCGATTGTTTAATGTAGATTGGAAAATGATCACTACTGTAAGGATTTCGATGCACATCCTACGTGAAGCGAATGTATAACGACGGGGTGCATAGTGACACGTGTCTAAGTGTGTACGTCTGACATTGTTAAGGGATAGTATGCCAAATTGTTACATTGTTATAAAAAGATATGTTGACGTTGTGTCCCATTGATACTATTTATTGATGATACCACATTAGGTTTAAAGCATTCATTTACCCTAAGAATATTAAAGGAATTAGAAACTGAGTTAGTAGGTTCCGTATTTCTTGGTATCTAATGGTTCGTATGGTAAAAGAAAAACACAACAGACGGTGAATCGAAAATGAAGATGTATAGAGAAAGTTACTGTCTGAATTGTAGTTCTTAATTATTTTATTTTATTTTTTATTAGTTTTTTTTTTTACTGCGCATCGACATTTGGGCCATTAGTGCCAGTAGTTCTTAATTAAATACTTTCACAGTGGATACTATCAGCTACAAATATTGCTATTCCGCTGGAATCTTTACCTAGCGATAATTGTAAAACAACTTAACCTTTCAGTGGTTCCACCGGGTGTGACCCAGAATGTACGATCAATATGCACGTATTCTTCATTCACCTCTCATTCTGTGATTTCTAGAACATATCAGTGAGAAATCCCAGGTTAAGTAAGAAGGCAAAACGTAAATAAAAATTATTTGTTTAAGAGTAATAAGGTATAGAATCGGGTTTGAAGTCTCTCAAAAACGATGCCATCACTATCGGGGCCACTACTGAAGCTTTAACATACAGCTCGACGCCTACTAATATTTTAAGGGTGCTATGAATTCCTTATATTTTTCATAGGAAAGCTGGGAGAGATTATTAAACACAATGTCAGCTGTAAGCCGTCCAATTAAGGTGTTCTGAGACAAAATAATTGAATTTATAAATGAGAAACTATTAAGCAGGATAACAACCAAACTTCTGACTGGAACAGGAATGGTTACTTGAATTATGCACAAATACAACCTGATACGACAAATTATACTCCCAAAACTTGGATATTTCCTAACGTTGAGTGTAATTTAAATTCACGAATCTACGGATTCTGTACCTATATACATTTGGAGAGAAAAGAACTACTTTTTCTATTTTCAATAATGATACAAACATTTAGAGTGGAGCCGATCAAATGGTCCTTCCTTGCTTAATAAATTTTTTGGGATATGAAAACACCAAATATACAAGAGGTAAAAAACTGCTACTTCAACTTTTGGAAATTATTTTACCAAATTTTCGTTAAGACGAAAAAAATTGAATACATTAAAAATCGTCAAAATTTATTCGTCAGCTATTTCCAAATTGTTTTAAATACCCTTTTAACTGAAATATATTTTTAAAAAATTCATAAGTATCAAGTTACGGGAGTAGCAACCCAACATATTTGGGCAGTAAACTTTGTGTTTTTTGTTTGTTTTTTAAATGCTGTCATGACCCAATCCTCACACCCACGTCCCTTCAGGAACACCTCAGCCCGATCGAACCCTGGCTCATCAAATGGAGAATGAAATTTAACCCTCGAAAATCCTGCCAATCAACCTTTACCCTCAGGTGATCTTCCTGCCCACCGGTGTTCCTCCTTGGTTCTCTAAATCATCAAAAATCGTAAATGCGCTATCTAGGACTGATACTTTACAAACGACTAACATGGAAGCCACATATTACCCAGAAGAGACAAGAACTCTGCCTACGGTACAGACTATTACTACACCTACTTGACAAACGATCTAATTTCACACTAACAAACGCCTCATTTACATGACCATTCTCAGACCAATATAGTCTCTCACCAAAACAAAATTTCGGGTGGCTGCCCATGCTGTATAGTGAAGAATAAAATACTTCGATTAAGTCTAACCTTATATATATATATATATATATATATATATATATATATATACTTATTACGATTCATGGCTTCCCTCTCAAAATCTTGAGCGCACAAAAGCGAGCACCGTTGGAAAAACAAGTCGTAAATTAGAAAAATTGAAGATCGAGCGACATGAACTGATACAAACGATTGTATGTAGACTCGATGAATGTTTAAAAACATTTTCAATTTCTTTCTTGTTTTGAAATGTGCATTTAACCGCAGAAAGCCATGGGCACCCAACAAGAGGAAGGTAACTCTTAACGCTATCTCTATTAAATATATTTTCCTTGTAAAAATAAATCTACTCATTTTTAAATAATTAAATCAAAAGCATTTTTAAAGTTATTTTAAAAATACAACCTTCAAAATGTACTAATAGACAATACAAGAAAATTAATATTACGCAGAATTAATTGTAGTTAGTGTAGATAATAAATTTGCGATGTAATAATATATAAATAATGTAAATATATATACAACAAAGTAATAGAATGCAATGTAATAATATGTAAATAAGGTAATCTAATGTAATGTAACAATATATACAAAGTGTAAATCGCCATGAAGCGGAACTCCAAAAAAAAAAAAAATATTGATTGTATTAATTATCCCAAAATAATTTGCAAAATGTCCTCGATGTACATGGCACTGTAAACAAGGTTTTTATTTTTAATTTACTGTCCATTTCTGAGTTTTTCGTGGATATCCATTAATTGTTGAAGAGAGAGCAGTCGAAGCGGCAATGTTTCCAAGTCTGAACACTACTCCGGGTACAGGGCAGAAGTACGCCAGTCCCATGTTCGGTTTAAAATTGTATTTGTTTACTCTGAGTCGGATGTAGGAAATGAAGCTCTGTGTCTTCTACTCAATGAAATATTTAGCATTGAAACTATTTGGGAGACTTAGAAGTAAAGAAATATCTACAAATAGTACTAAACACAACATATAAGCAAAGGAATAAATAACTAAAAAATAAAAACAAAATAATATATGTACCTATATGATAAAAAATAGTCTATTATTTAGAAACGTTAAAATTGAGTCACAGTTTTACCAAATAGCAATAAGTACGAAAAAACGTTAAAAATAGACATTTTGTTTATAATTTTATTACTTAAAAAGTAGGTACTTACGAATTTAACTTTTTAAGGTGAAAATTAATTCTAATATAATAAAACAATCCACTAAATTTCGGTTAAATCAAATGAAACGTTTATTTATTTATTTTATTATCGTCACAATTAAGGTACCAGCGAAAAATGTTAACATTTTTCAAATTGTCACAAATCCCAAAAGAAAAGCTCTGAATATTTGAAACATTACTAAAAACACTAAGGCACTGAAGTTTTCGAAAAGTTTTACAGATTGAAAATCAATTCCGTTCAATTTGGACGGCTTTAGGAATTTTTCAAGGTTGTAAACAATTTTTGGGCTTATAATCAAATTTAAATTCTCCGAGAATTTTCAACCTAATGGAAATCTGTAAGCGATGTTGAAAAATTATTAAAACGGCGCTTGATTTGACACTTTAGGCTTCGATTCAATATATCCTGAGACATGCGTCAAATTAAGCGCTTTTTGGAGCACTTTCTACCGCTGATTACTGATTCAATCAGGTTGAAAATTCGCGTAAATGTTCAATTTGCAAACAACATTTGTCTGCAACAATTTTATTTAAATTTTCTTTGTGATTTAGGCTAATATTTACGGTAGGTGGTTCTTGTATTCTAACATTCAGCCTGGTATTACTTGTCAACCTTGGTATTGATATTAGAATTCCCAACCATATATCATTTATTTACAATAATTTCTCCTTCTTATTTATTTTTAATATTCCTGATCTCCAGAAATGAAGACCTTTGTAAGTACTATTGATGATTGGTGCAATGGAAAGAGTGTTTGCTCGTTATTTCTGCACACCCAGCCGTGAAGTTGTCCATGCAAACCCCGAAGAACCCCTCCCTTATCAGACCTACCCCTCCGCGTTACAAATTTACATCCCTTGTTATAAGCAGTTATAATTGGGAAACTTGCTGCACCTTCTTTGTACTTATATCTACAGCCGACTCCAATTATTACACCTCATGGAGCCTCTTTTTGAGATTCTCCCTCCCCCTTTTTCTTTAAATCACCTTAAAAAAAAAAAAAAAAAAATCTTCTCATGATCAAGTCTTGTCATTTTTGTTCAATTTATAACTCAACAAGTAACCAAGAAGTCGTGTAAAAATTTCTGCTTTTCTATTACATATAAGATAATAGGCCGCTATTTATTACTATTTAATCAATAAAGAAGCATATAACCATTTTTAGCACTTTCCGAAGTTCTTGAGGTTGCAGTTATGACAGAATTTTTGTCATAACTGAGAATTTTTGGCATGGGAAAATACTAGGTGGGAGGTCGGGAGAGTTTTTGAAAAATATTAACATACATAGGAGAAATGCCTCGAGAAACAAGGCCTTTTTTCTTCTTTTTTTGTTATATTTCTTTTGATTTTCATTCTACTCATTCTAAGAATTAAAGACCATATTGTTCTTTTATAATAAGTTAAGTGTATTTATAGTTCTGTTACTTATCTCAATTATAAACTTTTTTCTTTGTATTAATTTCTGTTTTTCTTGTCATTTTAGCTGACGAAGGCTACCAATGAGTAGCCGAAACGTCCAAAATATAGATTTTTTTAAACAAAAATCATATTGAGGTTTCTTTAGCCGAATCCCAACTATTCCATCTTTACTTATCACCACGACGGCTAACTATCTAATCATCATGATAAATAGTTAAAGTGTGAATTATTAACCTTCTGCCTATTTCAATTATTCAAAAGTTTATTTTTATACAGAAGCTGTTAAATAGCGTCAGTTACCAAGAAATGATGAAATAAATTCATGAATATTAAGTTCAATTAATTGAAATATCAATAGAGTTAATTGACATCATTTGACCATAGAACATATTTCATTCTAGTCAATAAATGATAATATTATATCAGTTGGAGGGTAATGTAGTAATTGGAATTTACTGCGTGTTATTTGAGATTAACAGAAAATATAGGTGAGAATTACTGATTACACGCAAGAATTTCCATAACTCGAGGCCAAGGAAGCAGAGGGTAATTCGGGAATGGTCTGTAATTTCCTTGCAATGAAAGAACAATAACACATCACGGTAATATCTGGACTGTTCATCAATAGCGAGGTAAATAGAATTCTCTTTTCAACAGCATAGTATTTTCCATTGTAAATAGAAAATTTAAGCTAATGTGTAGTT
The DNA here is from genome assembly GCA_946811695.1 of Gonocerus acuteangulatus. NCBI lineage: Eukaryota > Metazoa > Arthropoda > Insecta > Hemiptera > Coreidae > Gonocerus > Gonocerus acuteangulatus. The sequence goes on from OX328125.1 coordinate 79,788,543, forward strand.
ACGAGCAATGTTGGGTAAAACTAAAAACTAAAATTAAAAGTACATTCACTTTTTCGAATAAACTAAATCTAAACTAAAAGTTGCAGCATAAAAAAAAACTAACTCAAATTAAAGTAATTAATAGGTATTAGTTAAACTAAAATTAAAACTAAATCATAAGGAATTGATTAAAAAGCTTTATTTTAGTTTAGTTTCACAAAAGTAACTTGAATTAATGTAAATCATATGCTATCTCGATAATTAAGTAAATTATTAAATAGAACTGGTTAATTTGTTTTAATTTTGTTCTAAAAAGGCTATAGTTCTAAGTTGTAACCTCATTTTCTATTTGTTTCCATTATTGTTCATAAATAAGCATTCTTTATTTAAACGAAAATTCATACATACCTATTTGTTTACCCTTGTTCTGAATCTAAGAATGCATTAGTATAGTGAATGGAGAAAATCCATAGTACATTTTTTCAATATACCAATTAGTGAATTAAAACTAAACTAAAATCATAAATTAAGGTCACTTTTGCTTAAATTAAACTCATTACCATACTAAAAACTGATACCAAAACTAAAAATTATACAAATCTAAAACTAAAACTAAAAATATAACGTGAGTTCACTTTTTGTTAGAGTAAATTAACGTTAGTTAGTACACTGACGTTAGTTTTGCCCAACACTGATTACAAGATTATACAAATTATTTCTTTCTCGAACATAAATGTTTTAAAAAAATCGATTATAATATTATACTATTTCCTTTAACATTTTGTACCATGTAATGGTAATCTGTACCACTTCTATTTACAACAACTTAAAAACATTAGGCCTCGTTACAGAGGTTTCTTTTCTACAAGTCCGCTTTAAACATATGAAACAGTTGTTTTAGCTCTTCAAACTAGGTGTTAAACTAGGTAGATCGTTTGTTTATTAATTGATATTTTTTGTTATTGATAATTAAGCACAGGAATAAATAAAGACATAATACAAATATTAAACAGTCATGTCCTAATTTTAGCTCATCAAGTTTGGTAAGCATAATTTTTCATTTATCATTTTTACACAATTTATTCTCATTGGAATTATAATATTATTCTCGCCTGTGTGAAAAATCCTAGTTTTCTCTTTTATTTTTTTCAACCGAACAGGTGATTGTTGGCGATCCTTATTGAGACCGTAAGTTTTCCACGTGTGTGTCCTATATAAGGAACTCATATTTTAAGTACAATCTTGGAAACAAAATGAGACATAGATCATTTTGTTAAACATAAAAGCTTCATGATATCACTAGGATCGCTTCTTTGGAAATAGGGAATAAAATTTTCATAAATTTATCTTCTTTTTAAAGTATAAAATGCTGATTTTCCATTAATCTCCAATCTCACAATAGCATCCATGGCGATTCCAGAGGATGCCAGACGATTAGTGACCACTATGCCTGCCCTTCGAATGGAACCATCCTCAGCTAAGCTGCAGACTTTCTCATACATAGATTTATTCCTTAAGATGTCAATTTATTCACAGTAGCTCCGATTCCGACGTGGGGTACAATTTCAGCCTCTAGAACGGAATCCTGCGTTTTTACAAGGAATCTTTCGAACTGCAATTGAGTTCCCGTTACTTTATATCTTAATTGAATGACCTTATTCCTGGTTGTAAATTATTTGCTTGCGAAATAAAGCTGAATGACAAAATGTCTCTCACCAAAATTAAACACAATACAAACACACACACACAGACGGCATATCTGTATATATATGATATATGAAGTCAATAATATATTCATTATTATTATGCAAACATTGACATTTGTTCTAATGTGCATGTACGCTGTCCGAATCCCATAACCGAGAGAAACTGAGAGCCGATACGGTCCGACGAGAGCAGTCCCCCCTCCCTTCGTCCCTTGGGATATTACGAGTGCAGAACCGTGTTCCACTCTGCAGAATCTTCTACTGTCATCCATTACTTCAAACATACCGACTGTCGCCTGCTCTGCATACATTATCCATAAAGAGTGACAAATATTATAAATATTTCTTCATATTCTAAAATGATACTTTTAGACTCGGTTTGAAGAAGATATTTGTAAATTAGTTCAATTTTATATAATTAGTGTCATCCCTATTATTCATTAATATGGTTTACTTTTCCTGGGCGATGAATACACCAAAATAAGTCTGCTAACAAACCTGATTTTTTGTTCTTGGGTTGTGCTGTATATTTTAATAAATGGTTCCCAATAACTATGATTTACAAAAAAGTATTTATAAGGTAAATGTAATTAACAACAATTTTAGGCGCTAATGGCCAAGATTTGTCGATGCGCCGTAAAAAAAACAAAAAAACGACAATTTTAATTTGATGGCTTTAAAAATATTCTGTTATAAAAGTTGATATTCATTAAGATGTGTTATAATAGTGTCTCCGTAGAGGCTTTCCTTCCAAGACTGTTTTCCATTATTCCAAAATAAATTTATTTGTGAATTTGTTTATGTCCGTTGGATAAGTCCTTAATTTATTCTTGCCTGTTCCACAAAGATTCTGGAATCATTGCAGTTATTTTAGAAGGTCATAAACAACATGTTAAAAGGGCGGATGAAAAAAAAAAAAATGAAACAGCTCTTCGACGTGAAATAGAATTTAATTTTCAATATAGTTGTCAAAAAATGATTTTATGTTTGGGCTAAACAATTTTACTTCAATTGAATAATCTCTTTCTGGGCAATCGAATTTTATTTTGGACTCTGCAATACGGAACTAACAGTCAAACATATTCTAACCGACTGCCTTCTTATAACGAACTTAGACATACCGTGAAACATTACTGACCTACTTACTGACAGCAGCCACCATATTTACAATATCATTAAACGCCTAAAATATATAAACATATATGAAAAAATAAGTAAGCATCCGCAACTTCTTTTATTTCAAATTTAAATTAATTTTTAGTTAGTATCTTCAATGTTTTTTTTTCTTATAAGGCACTTCAACCACTGGGTCATTGATGCCTATGTATATCTGCGTGATTGAAAATGCATTGACTTAAATATGCCAAAGAACATTATTCAATGTTTAATTTCGATTAATTTTTCATGTTTTTTAAAGATTTTTTTTAATTCTTTTTAATCTTTAATTCAATTTATTTATTTATTCTGTTTAGTTATTAGTTTTTTTTTTAAATATTTTATTTTTGTTTGTATTTTACTGACTTGGCATTACAAATATTACTATGAGCAGCAATTAACAGCAAAAGAGTAAATCGATGCCATTTACCGACGATATGTAGCATCGTAAAAATAATATAATAATAATATTTTGAACTCTATCGATTTTAAGCAGATGTATTCTCCCAGCAATATCATAGCAGCTTCTCAGAACGGTCACACAATAGTCGTCTGAAACCATTTAGTCTATATCATGTGATTAACATTTAGTCACAAAATTTGCTCCTAAGTTAGAAAAATTGTAATTAACTCAGTTTGTTTATGGAAAGTTGTAAGGTGATTAAAGGAGAAAATTAAACAAGGCCCGTCCTTCCACAGAATGTTTTTGAATTTGCAATACTTATATATTCTTCATTTGAGGTTCGTTTCATGAAGGCATTAAATGCCGCATTATGATCGAGGCTATTGGTGATGCCAACGATTTGACAGCGAGGAAAGGGCTTTGACGGGAACTCTTTGAGACTAAAAATAAGGTTGTGGGAGGGGGCGGGGTTTATGCATTATATATGTATCGCTGTGGAGATATCGATCGGCCTTCTCTCGCTCTACACCACAACTCTTCCATTCTAAAATACAAGTCCCATTCAAATGAATAACACTCATTCACTCATTTATTAGATACACAGCCCCTGAAGATAGGTTTCAAGTATTCTCGTTTATTATAACAGGCTTCAGAGGATGAGGCCAGTCATAAAACCATGGAACTCAAGCTACATGAGCTTGCAGCTTTTTACAGTCGGAGAAAAGAAGTACTCTCAATTTGAGGTTCTACACAACTAATCCAATCAGATTTAATGACAAAGCAAGATATCATACAAAATGAAACACACAACGAAGACCAGGATTTCTACGTCAGTTGCTTACAGCACGAAGTAGTGTCCTGGTAGCGACATCGTTATGATCACCACGTCGTGATAATCCTCACATTAGCTAGCCTCCTTCTCATATGACGCTCAGCAAAGCTGTATCTAAATCTTGTCAAAATGACTTTTTTCCCTGCTAAGATGAATAAAAGCCAGCTGTTAACTCCCATTATGTCAATCATCCCATAGAAATGTCTCATTGGCCAACGACATAGTACCTCTTTTTTGCGTAAGTGTGACACATTCTGACTAAACAATCAACTCCTCCTTTCGTCAGATTGTAAAATTCGACGAATTCAGTTGTATCTTGAGAGTAGATACTACCATGATGCAAACTAATGAAAATGGAAAAAGAAAATATATGTAAATATCCTAAAACAAAAACTTATCACGGAAGTCCAAGTGGGGTCCGCTCAGACCCCAACCCCATTGTTCTACAAAAAATAATTAATTTGAGGGGTAGACTATCCTTTATGAGCGATTTGACACTCCCGATCTCCGGGGCACTACTCATTAGCTGTATATTTATATCAGCTGTCTTATTCCCTTTTTCAATGAAAAGAATATCCGAGATAGTTCTTTTGATTAACATTGCTTCGTCCTAGCATTTTAATTTTACATTTCTCTAAAAACCTTTGTGGGACATAGTGCCAAAAAAGGACCGTCATATCCCACAACCCATGAGTTATTATTATTTTTTTTATATCTTAAAAGTTTTTTTTTTCTTTTGTTTAATTAGTTTTAATGATCATAATTGTTTTATCGAAATACAATTTTTACATTTTTCAGTATTTTTTCACTTTATAAGTTAATTTCCTTTTATTTTGAAAAATCTGTAAAATAAAAATAAAGAAAGTATTATAATATAAAACACAGCAAATCAAATGCATGACATTCTATTATTTGCTGGAACTATAGTTGATAAATCTATAAATACTAGAGGCAATATAAACAACCTAACTGAGAAAGATCATATAAGGTTAAGGCTCTGTATTTGTTAACATTGCTCTTAAAGAGACATGATTTAACGAGTAACACATAAAGAAATTAACAAAGATGACTAATGAGGAGTTTAATTGTTTTTATATATATGACCCACCATTTAGAAACATAATTATTGCCATACAGGGTCATCAACTTACAATATTAAATATTCATTATAATTATTCATTACTAAAAGCACTGCTTATTTGGCAAACTTGCTTTTTAGTTATTGTTTAATAAGAAAGCGAAATGCAAATTTTCTAATTAGTATCCTACTCATGATATTACCATTAAATTTATTAATTAAATTAATCATTTTAATTTGTTTAGTTGACCGAAATGGTGATCATTGTGTACGAAGCTCCTAAAGACCACATATATAATTAATTATATATTACTTTACATTAAATAAGATAGTATTTCAGTGTTGGATTCAATAATAGAAAAAAAACCAATATAATAGCCAAAAAATAAGTCAAATACTGACTAAATTCACCAAGCAAAACCACTTTTGCCCCAAATAATCTAAAATAAACTGGTGCTAGAATTGCGCCGTATAACCCGTAATCCCGCCAAACAAATAAGAATTGCTGGTTCAACTACTCGGATGTACTAGGAAATTTCCTTTTTGGAAGTATTCTTGTTCCTAGTTATATTGGGTAGTATGTATATATATATATATATATATATATATATATATATATATATATATATATATATAGTATATATGTATATGTATATATATATATATATATATATATATATATATATATACAGTAGAACCTCCATTATCCAAGAACATGAAATACATTGAGATGCTTCCAGAAATATGGAATCATCACATTATTCCGAAAACAGCGCTGTTTTTCCATTCGTTAGTTTACAATGTATGTAATTACTTTAATTTCATATTTATGTACATAATCGTCATTACATACATACAAATATTTAATACGTAATTATGAAATCTAAAGCTTTAGTTCATAAAAATAATGCAATAAATATGTTCGTATGTACATAATATTTAAAGAAGGAATAAAAATAAAAATTCCCCCATCGAGACCCCGGTTAATTGGAATCCCGGATAATAGAGTCCCGGATAATGGAGGTCATGCTGTATATATATATATATATATATATATATATATATATATATATATATATATATATATATATATAACTCGAGTCGTCATATGCAGATGCAAACATATTGAATATACTTCGTTCTTAGCACATCAAGCATAATAACAATGATCATCACGTGCTCATAATTGTTATAAGTGTATTAATTATTACATACAAAAATATGATTACAAATAATATATATATATATATATATATATATATATATATATTCTTCTACACCTTCAATTTACGTTATTATTACTGCAAACAAAAAGGTCATGAATAAATTTCTTAAACATCTTTTATTACCCTGATCGGTTTTGTGTTATTCTTCTCCCCTTCAAAGGATATTTCCTACAATTATGAAAGATATAAAGTAGAGAAGAGATTTATTTATGGTCTTTTTGAATACACCTAGGAGCTTGGAATAAAAAGGGCGAATCACGAATTCCGGATGTTGGGAAGTTGAAGTCAAAGTTCTAGAAGTGCTTCAGAATAGCAAAGGCGAATGTTTACTCTATGGAATGCTCTTTCATATTCCTAATTGAAAAAGTATGCGGAGCTTCAGACCTGGGATTCGCCCTTGAAATCGGACATTGCTTTTTTTTATAAATGATAGTGCTGTTCACTTTAATTGAAACTATGAGAGAACTGAAGGTGAACGAGAGATAGAATGCGATGTGTCATGTTATCTACATGACTCAGAAAATAAAATATTGAAGAAATTCGATTTTTAAGTCCAGCACTGGACTCAAGGACCCAGAGGGGCGGGAACTGTATAGGTGTTCTTAATCAAACAGTACACTAGGACGATTGTATGGTTGGCTTCAAACCTCGATCTAGAGACTAGAATTTAAAATCTATCCGAGTGTCCAAGTTTCCCAGAATGTCTATTGCCCTATATATATATATATATATATATATATATATATATATATATATATATATATATATATATGTGTGTGTGTGTGTGTGTGGATGTGTGTGTATATACACATATGTATATATGTATATATATATATATATATATATATATATACTTATGTAGTAATATTATTAAACATACGATTGTGTTCAGATTATAAGTTATATAAGCTTTAAAAATAAATTAGATTCTAATAAGTGTGCATCAAGTTAGAAATAAATGATGATAACAAAATTAAAAAGTATTATTAGAGCATTAAACGTTTGTTAATTTCATTGTTTAATTACCTGACTGAGTGTTCATAAAGGATATTTTTTATGAAGAAGGCATAAAAAAGCAAATTGCCTAGCTAGTAAAATTAAGCAGTTCGAAAGACTTTATTCTATCTTTTAATAAACAAAATTTATATAATATAAAGTTGAGGGGTCTCCCGTGGTCTAATGGCTTGCGCCTTGGATTCATAAGTGGGAGATGGTGGGTTCGATTTCCAACCTCCGGCAGGAATTTTATCATCCCACGGCTCGCTGGTAAAATTCCTCGCTGCACCCTGGATGTCGGCGCTAATGACCTAGATGTAGATGCGCCGTAAAAAAACATAAATAAATAAAAAAAAAATAAAGTTGAGCCTGAGCTGTAATACAATTCAAGGTTCATAGTCTAAATCATTTGAAGTAGTTGTGATTTCTAATGTTTATAATTTGAAGCAATCAGCTGTCAACATGCTGGCGATTTGGTTGTAGTAACGAGCTGATGGCTTATGGTTTTAAAGGTGCTTTAAGTTTATGTGCTTAGCGAGTTTAAGACTTGTGCCGTAAAAGTGCTGAACTTTTATTTTCTCAAGGAACTGAAGGCTTATGATGTGAACGTGGAAAGTAGAGCAAACTTGGGGCTAGGTTGTTTCAATCGAGTCGAAACACAAATATTGATGTGCCTTAAAAAAGAAAATTATTATACGATTGGTATTTTCGTGGCATTTCTCATCTGCTACTGTGTCATAGGGCCCTACCTAAAAGCTATAGGGAGGGCGGAAACGAGCAAACGCTCAATAAATAATAAATGCAATTCAATAAAAATGAACTTATTCATGTGCCAATGTTAGTCCATGACTATGGAGATGAAATTTAGCCTGAGGTTGATTCTTTAAAATCTAATAGTAAATTTTAAACTCTAAGTTTTGAGCCAATGAAAAGCATTTGCTATAATCATTGGAAAAAATTCTCTTTACATTGTAGAGCATTGAGCCCAAATGTTTTTTGGCTAGAAGTAGTTGTTTACCTGTCGGGCAATGATGGTCTGGTTTTTTTGTCGGGCAATGATGCTCTGAAAGCTGTTTGCCCTAAAGCCCAATCCATCCATCCATCCATCCAAATGTTTTTTTATCTAAAATTCTAAAATTAGAAATCTTTTGAATTGAATTTGACCAAATTTGGCACACAGGTAGATCTTCATACGGGGAGTGACATAGGATAGGTCAAAAACTTCTACCAGCTGTGTGACTGTGGGTTTGTTCCTTATACAAATCCACACCGTTTGGCCGATTTTTACCAAACTTGGCTCACAGGTAGATCTTGATCCGGGGAGTGTAGTAGGCTAGGTTAAAATTGTTTGGAATAACAATTCCGAGGTCACGGATTCGTAACTGTGAACCCGAACAGTTTCAGAGTTGTGTTATTCGATTTTAATATTACTTATTTGGTTTCTAATTTATTTGGGCTTTTCTAGATGCAGAATGTAGGTGTAGCGTAACACGCCGGGTAACAGCTAGTGTGTTATAACTGTCCGATGAATAATAGTACAGCTGGCCTTCCACAAGTCACCTTCGTTTGCACCTTAGTGATGAAGGTCACATGACAGCCCAAGTGCCATTGACTCTCCTAGCGATCCGACTCCTTTCATGGTGATGGTCTTGATATTTTTAGAAGAAGAAGCCATTAATAACTTGAACAGTATCTTTGCTTACTCTATACAGTAGCAGATCTAAAACATGATTCATTGCTTTGGGGCTTTTGTTGCTTCGAAGCCGGTTGTCGTGGGTGAAAGCTGTCTAGTCAATAGAAGGGAGTCAAGCCTTGTTCGAATGTCTCCGCGTAATCTTGAATTCATTCGGCCAGAAATAGATTAGTCAAGCTAGAATTATTTATGATAGTACGATTTTCTGAAATTTAGAACAATTCAATTAGTGAAAACAGAAATAAATGTATCAAAATCATATATTTTATTAGGAGTAAAAAAAAAACATTCAATAAACTTTTTTACCATGTCCCCCCCCCTGAATATATTGACCTGAAGAAGCAAAGTAGAATCCACCAATAAGGAAATGAGCAAATTTGTATTTTTCTTGGTAAGCATATTTCGATGAAAACCAAGATTTAGGAGCAACAATGCGCAGAAAACTGGCTGTAAGCAAGCTTCTCACTGAATTGTCTAATTTTCATGAAAAGCGAAGACGAATAAAAACAACTGTAAGCAATTGTCAATAATCTGAGGAAAAAATAGACAATAATTTGTTCAATACAGCCGAATGAGATCGCTATATCAAAAACTGCATAACAACGGTTTTTGTAATACATTTTCTGAGTTTTGTAACAGATGCCGTATAGTTAGGACCATCTCCTGAAAGGTTTCCAAATATGTAAGAAAATATGCAAAATATTTCTAGCGTTTGAGTTTATATTTATTATTGTTTTTTGTATTTAAGTCATTCAGAATAAACTATCAATTAAAAAAAAAACAATCAAAGTTTTACCACACAACGGATGGTACGACCCAATATCTAACCTTTACATTATTTTTTTCCTAAAATCTGTAATTTCAACTCTATCTCTCTGAAGAAAAAAATAGTAGCTATTCCTGCAAGTTATGCTAAAAACATCTCTGGTTATTAAGCTACACATAAAAGTGCCATATTAAGATACAATATTTATAATTCTTGGAAAAAAAGAGTGTGAAAAGAAGATGAGCAGAAGGTGATTTAAACTGTACTTAACACAATAAAATTTCCTTTATGTTATATCCGCCGCATTTTTTTTTTTTTTTTTGCAGTTTGACATAAAGAAGGATAATTTTATTGTTTACAACTTATGGTTGTCTGTTATTTCTGATTCAAAGAATTAAAGTGATAAGTGACCATCTTATCTATAAGATAGGAGTCAAGGGTTAGGTTTAGTGTGCTTCCGTCATTCGTGTCGTGAAAAAACTAAGCAAAAGTGACTTTTTAAAAAAACAAAACAAAAAAGAACTTGATATATATTAAATATCTTCAAATCGTTTAAGTTTTGACCAAAACTATCACCCCGCGATGGATGTGGTGGCACCTTATCCTTAACCCTGTATATATACATTCATATATATATATATATATATATATATATATATATATATATATATATATATATATATATATGTACGTTTATATATATATATATATACAAAAATATATATACATATATATATATATATATATACATATATATATATATATATATATATACATATATATATATATATATATATATATATATTTGTACATACGAGAATATATAAATTTATAATACATTGTCATTAACATGTGTGAATGAATGCCGTTTGGTTCTCAAGTAATTATTCAAGATGGGACGAGAAGACCTGATCTAGTTCAACGTTTAATTTACATCATAAAATTAGCCTAGTATGACGACACTTAATTATTATTGAACGGGTCATAGAGTTAATTATGGATAGGATTATCGTGTGACCGATAATTAGTCTTCTCTAATTGATTCTAATCATCCGTGAGAAAGTGATATTTACCTCCGTTTTACGTAACAACTTCTAGCTACGTCTAAAGCAAAGGTAGTTTGTATTGAATGGTATTGAACTCAAAGAAACTTTTCAGATTCAAGAATAATTTTAGTTAAATTGAAATAAAAAGAATATACTCCCCTTTCTTCACTAAGTCCGACTCGTAGAAAATTCGTCATCTTTTTGTGTTAACATTTCAAAAGTGTAATTTGGAAAGCTTGGGATAGAAACAGTTCTTAGTTTCGACGTTCATTCTTATTTAGTGGAAAGAAGAAACGAAAATCCTGCCCGGGGAAGGAAACCATCACTTCCGAAATCTTAAACACTAATTTCTCCGATCCACATAGGTCCATCAAAAATACCATAAAACTGTTTCTCAGCTTCGGAATAGTCACATTTTGGTTTGCACGATTTTCTAACCTTAATAACCTAAATATTAGAAATATTTTAAAAAAATATATGAACATCTCATAACAGATCATGTCTTAAACATTTTCATTTAAATATTTTCGCATCGAACCAAAATTAATATATTTTAATTTAATTAATGCCACTCATCTGGAAAAATTGTCGTCTAAATTCTTCATTTCATTATCAAACTTTTACCTTTTTTAAATACAAAAAGTATTATTTTTTATTTTTTTTTTTTTTGTAAAATTTAATAGCAATTGGACCACTATTCAGGCTGCTAGAGGGCGACAAAGGAAATGTAAATACAGATGTAATAAAATTAACTCGTTTAACCACCTCACTTTGAAGTGATGTGGTATGTAACGAGATGAACATCTGTTACATTACATGAAACGTTCGGCCCAAAGGCACTTTGTTATCTTAATGTCTCTTCAGGTAAAACACATATTTCTGGGATGTAGGAATAGGAGGTCTTAATACTTCGCGAAAAAAAAAAAGAAGTTATTTCTCATTATACCTATTTTGGTTTATTTTAAAATTCATTTTACCCGTAAAGGCAAAAACAAATCAACGAAACGAATAAATACGATCACTAAGTCTTAAGCACTGAGTTAGATCATCTCATTAAAAATTATTTGAGAACCGTTTTTGTAAATAATTTAATAAGCTTGGTTACCTTCTAATTACCACGATTTCGAGATATTTATGAAAACACACGTAAATCCCAAAACTGCTGCTTAAAAAAATATTTTTTTTTCTAATACTTTCTTAACTGTAAACGTAATCGAAATTCCAATACATTAGTTTAGACAATTTTTGTAAACGTCTGGAACAATTTTAAACTAAATCAAACATTTCGGAATAACCTAAGAGTACATTTGTTAGATAACCTAGTAGTGCCCACTTCTCTCGAAAACTGTTACAGGAATGGTTCTCCTATGTTAGAAAAGTTACAGGTTGAAACTTAATCGTGTTTTCGCGCTGTGGAGGTAGGGGGAAAACGCAGCCAAAAGGTTGTTGTTTGGTACATAGTCATCACATCATTAGGATCAAGTTCATGATAGGGGAGGGAGGCTTATTTATACCGAAGCCTTCATTAAGTACTAACATAAAATTTTATGAGCAATATACAGTTCCACCTAGAGGTAATGGTTCTCCCAAATCATCGTTAAGGTGCCTTTGCACCTAAATCAAAGATATTCTCTTATTAAAAACCTTCTGCCATACATACAGTGAAGTAAATTGGATATATTCGGGAAAAAGTTTAAATTATATTTTATTTTATTATGTGATTTGTATGGATGACAGCGTGATTTTGTAAAATAAGAAGTATAAACACTTTTAATGATCAAAAAATGTTTTAAAATATCTACTGGACATTTTTCTTATTTATTGAGTTTTTAAGATTGAAATAAAATACATAACAATTTATGCGTGAAATCCCAGGTTTCCTCACCTCTAAAAAATTTATTTAAAAGTCGTTTTCTAGATATCGTGAAGAATCAGGGGCGTAACATATCACGACAAATTTTGAAATGTTGCAGGGGACTGTTTTCTATGTTATCTTTATTTTTATATGTTTAATGTTGAAAATTTATAGTTTCTACAAAGCTATTTGTTTTCTAGCTTTCATTCATAAACCTAATTAGATAGATATTTTTGTGTTGTCACCAAAGAAGCGGAACTCTGATTAAATTAAATAAATAAATGAGATATTTAAAATTGTATAATTGTACTATTGTGTAAATAATACAACTAATTATTATGTAAAAAGTTAATTGTTAAGGATTTATAATTACTATATATCTGAATATGTATTTCCATATTATATCTGTATCTGGCCAAATCGCCTTCGATGCGGGGTACTCACAAATAAATTAAAAAATAAAAATAAATAAATGCTGCAGGTTCATCTGGTGTGGTATACTTTTATTTGTATTCTATTTGTGGTTGAAATTTTAACATTTGACAAGAGATGTGGCCTACAATGAGGAATTGGAAAGCTCCCTTCCAGAATTTTATTTACCCTATTGGTTTCTCTTAGACAGTTAACATAGATTTAATTTTTTCACGCTAAACGCGGCGGGTGAACCATGAGACATGCCACCTGGACCACTGTGCGGCGGGTGAACCATGCGACATGCCACCTGGACCACTGTGCGGCGGGTGAACCATGCGACATGCCACCTGGACCACTGTGCGGCGGGTGAACCATGCGACATGCCCCCTGGACCACTGTGCGGCAGGTGACCCATGCGACATGCCCCCTGGACCACTGTGCGGCGGGTGAACCATGCGACATGCCCCCTGGACCACTGTGCGGCGGGTGAACCATGCGACATGCCACCTGGACCACTGTGCGGCGGGTGAACCATGCGAAATGCCACCTGGACCACTGTGCGGCGGGTGAACCATGCGACATGCCACCTGGACCACTGTGCGGCGGGTGAACCATGCGACATGCCCCCTGGTCCACTGTGTGGCGGGTGAACCATGCGACATGCCATCAACAGTAGAACATATCATTATTTTTTGTCGAGATGGGATTTTACATTTTTCTCTAAATTTCAAGACGTAACGTTAACTGTTTATATTCTTTCCAAATGACAGTATGGATAAGAACGGAAACGCGCTAAGATGACGCGAGTTGGACTATTGATAATTGTCGTCAGAAATATTCTGAATCAGACAGCAACTATTCTTTCTGAAGTTCTTAATTTCCCTCTTGAAATTACCTAAAACAATGGTACCTATTTACAATTCATTTTTAATTAGAAGTTTCGAGCTCAACTTTTTTTAACAGTTAAAAGTTTTATTTAATATTAAGAAAATATTTAACAAAAAACAAAAGTTGTTCCTGTTTGACATACAGGTGTCCTTAATATTTACTCTCTCAAGGATTTGTGATTGAATCTGAGGATTACATATGAAATGGGGATTGGAGTGAGGGTTTGATGAATATAGTACCACTCATCTTTTATTTGGTCCTTCAGTCGACTATTTTACAACTGCAGACACTTTAATAAAAAGTTGTATAATTTTATTGAATAATTTTCTTCCCAGTTCTGATAATGAGTATAACCTTGACCCTGAATCTTTTCAAACAAAAAATATTCCTTGAGATCAGCTTTTGAATTCATTAAAGGCACATTGAGCTTTATGAGTGAATAACATATGTTATCTATTTCATTAATTCGCTATTTATTAATTTTTTATTACATTAAATAGGCATGCATGACCATTATTATGGATTTTTTTTAATAATTAATACGTTTATTTAACATCTGTACATTTTAAAGTACATTAATTAAGTTTGCTCACAAGTTAAATCATAGTATATACAGAATTGATTAATAAAACAGGCAAAATAATTGAACATAAATATATATATATATATATATATATATATATATATATATATATATATATATATATAATAATAATAATAAATTTAAAAAATATATATAAAAAAATGAGTAAATAAAAATAACTAAATAAAAACAAGTAAAAAAAAGAAACATTAGTAAGAAATAATGATAATTACACATTATTATGGATAAATTCCTTCACTTATGTAAACCTAATATCTAACCTAACCAAATATTTACCCTAAATGTAAAGCGTGTTATATCTTTTGATATAGTGTCTTTCACTAATTGCTCGTTTTGTTTTTACAAAACCCCACAAACAACGAAGTAATCTTCGAATTTTAAACTGATTTTCAAGCAGTTGCTCCTACCACCATTTATTTGAACTCTGGTTAAATAAACAATTTGTTTCTTTTCGTAAAACAAAACCCTTCCATGCTTTCCGAGTTCCAACGTAATTTTAGGAAATATCATTTCTTAATTTTTTAAACATTATATTTAAATAGTGAAATTTTCGCCAAATTTATTCATAACAGGAGTACATAATGGTAGTTTCAGTCCAAAGATTTTTTTCACTATTATTGGCGTTGATGAATTAACTTCGTTTTGATTAAAATGTTTCAGAATTCCGTTATCAAAATAGAAAAGAAAATTTTAATTATTATTACGTATATTTTAATATTATATTGTAATGATTAGCTGTCTATTAGTGACTAGTGATGATTAGTGACTAGTGACTAGTCACTAGTGTTATAATTTGTTATCCTGTGCAGTGTACTTGACAGGAGCTTTAATGGATTTCACGTCCTGACAGATCCTTTCCATTTATATTATTTTATATATTTTTTTTATTCATTTATTTATTTTATTTAGCGATGCACCACTTCGGGGAGAATTGCATTGAGTCAGTTTGTAGCTACATGCTGTTTATAGATATGTTATTATCTTTTATATATTTTTTAAAAGCCTAAATAAATTAACTCCTTTATATATAGAATATAATTAGAATTACGTAGGTACTTGAATAATTAATTAAAAATGACTGATTTTGTTTGTCCAGGAAAATCCTGGTGCCTGGCTAAAAAATATTGGTAAATAATTCTTCCCGACGTATAACATATACAATATTATTACAAAAATTAAAAACATTAAAATAAAAAATGATTCATTTTTTTTTTCGGTTTCAAAGAAAGTTTTTGATGCAAACCAAAGTAGTGTAAGATGTTTCAATCATGACAACAATTTCGAAGAATGATTTTTGCATTTTTTGGTGGGCTCTAGGCACCAAAATACAGGCACATTTACTGATTAGAGCAGACATGGATGAGTTTGTTAATAAAAAGAATCGCACTATTTAGAGTTCTAGGATATCTGAAACCAACCAGCCCAGAACAACCTTATAAGGTGACTGTATTATATTTAAAATAAATCGGTTATAAGGCAATATGTGTGCTACTTTATCGACCCCAAGACACCGAATGAAACGAGAAGAAAAGGTCACGTAGGTTGTGTCATCCTCCGATAGAATTAATGCACACACACACACACACACACACATATATATATATATATATATATATATATATATATATATATATATATATATATATATATAACAACAAACGGCCTATTAACAAAACATATGTACCATCCAGGTGCTACCAAAAAATATATATTAAAATTTCCTTTAAAAAAAAAAACAGTGATTTAAATCACTAAATTCATTGTCAGAAGATACTTTCTGATCGTTCAATAACGCGCTTCTGTTTTTCTCGATAAATCTGACGTTTCTTGCGAATTTTTACCTTCAGGGCCACAGATTCAATACTTACAGGAAAACTTCTTCATTTAGTAAGCATTAAATCTATGCAAATGAAGTGGAAGCTAATTGAGGGATAAATTTTGTTCAATTGGCTCCCTATTGTCAAAAATATGTGGAATGTAGTTTTGTTACTTTCAAATACCTTGTGTGAAGAAATTAGAAATTATTTATTTTTTATTGGCCAAACTGTGGGAATCGATTATCCAGTCCGGAATCAATATAAATTGGGGGTTGAGGAAAAAATTCACATGAAACATCAGATTCATCGAGAAAAACAGAAGGGCGTTATTGGACGTCCAGAAAGTACCTTTTGTCAATGAATGTGATGAATTAAATCACTGTATTTTTTTAAAGGAAATTTTGTTTATTTTCTGATGGCAATTTAATTTTTTTGAACTGTTTTTAAGCAATCCTGTTATATTCAATAAAAAACACGACTACGTTAAAAAAACAAAAAACGCAGAAAACTGGGCCTACCTGTTTCCCCTTCGGAATCGGACCATAACATACTTCAAATGACCTTTTTTTGGGAAATGATGTCTAGAATTACCTGTTTGGCTACTTAGACCTGAAACAACCTATATATATATATATATATATATATATATATATATATATATATATACATACATATATATATACATATAAATAAATAAAAGTAGTAATTCGGTTCTGAGGATAAAACAAATAGAAATGAGGTTGTATAACATTTTTTAGCTTGAGGAGGATAATCCCTTCTTTGTGAGGCTTAATATTGAGATGGGTGGTTAAAGGTTAGAGCGTTGGCTGGGAAAAGAGTCACCTGGGATGGATCGATGTGACCACGCCCACTCACCTCTCCAATGAGGCCTACATTCCGCTGGTAGCCTCCGTGGAAATAGACAGGGTGTCCTCTGAGGTCTAGACGCTATTAGGAGGTATAATGGGTATAGGTAGACCCTTCGATAGGTAGATAATGGGGGTGGGTAGACCCTTCGATGGGTAGATAATGGGAATAGGTAGACCCTTCGATAGGGAGATAATGGGAATAGGTAGACCCTTCGGTAGGTAGATAATGGGAATAGGTAGACCCTTCGATAGGTAGATAATGGGAATAGGTAGACCCTTCGATAGGTAGATAATGGGAATAGGTAGACCCTTCGATAGGTAGATAATGGGAATAGGTAGACCCTTCGATAGGTAGGTAATAGAAATAGGTAGACCCTTCAATTGGATCTCAACTAAATCGTTTATATGTTGGTATAGGGCATGGATTAGTCGCCGCTGGAAGACAGCTATTGCATATATGGGGAGTGTTTCTGCGTACGTGGTCTATATGCACTAATATATCTTATGAGTGCATGAATGTATATAATTATTATTCAACTGGCCGTTTTCTTAATCTTCGTATTTTCGTGCTAGGCGGAACGTCAAATAATAAAAACTTCACCACACAGTTTCACCAACTTTATTGCGTCCCTACATGTTTTACACCTTTCTGGTGCCTCTTCAGGGGAAAAAGTTACAAATATAAAACATACAGCCTCAACCTGAGGAGGATAACCTTCCATCAGTACGGCCACGTTTAAACTTAGACGTATATATATATATATATGCCCATCCGCTCTCTCTCGTGCGTAAAAACGATCCGATTTTGTAAGTTTCTGATACTTTCTCGACTTGAAACACAACGAAAAAGAATACCTATATCTTAGTTCAGATGAATGTCAAACGTCTAAATCATTTTATACAGAATCCTTCGTTTTGGGGTATTCTGAGTGTATCTATTTTTTTTTTTTTTTTTTTTTATTTATTTTTTTTTTTCAAAAATGATTATCGATGTCGTTTCGGGAGTGGTTATTTCCACGACCTATAAGTTTTTAAACTTATCTAATCGGCAGTTGTTGTTAAGGTCATCGACCTCTCTATAGACGGACGGAGAAACGAGGCAAAATAATAAGTACTCAAGTTTAGCAATAAAAACAAGCTTAAATGTTAGAAATCTTGGAAATATGTCAGGACTATTGAAGGTGCAAATTGGTCATTTAATAAAAGGTGTAAATGAAAGGAGCTATTTATATGTTCCCGGTGATTAGATAAGAATGCGGCCATCTTCCTTTATTATGCTATTGAGGCTTATTAAAGATTATACCAGCCTATGTAACTCCCGGCGGATCTTACTCAAGAGATGATCCACTATGCTCATATCTCGGATACTCTGAGTAGATAGCTCTGTGTGGAAACATCCAGTAGTTCACGGTATTATATCTATAATCCAGGCAATCTTGCAAAGATTCTCCTTAATCCTTCTGCAACAAAGGCCAACTAATTATAGCAACATACGTATCAAGGAACCGTTGGTAATCTCTGGCTCATTGTAATTGTTTTCTATGATACTGAGTTCAGGTCTACTAAAAGAAATGTTCCCAGCTTTATAAATCAATTTAATAGAAAAGTGGATTCAGTTCCGATGTACCTCAGAATTGGCCATTCTCAGCCATTTATACAAAAATTGTATTTATAAGAAAATATGTAATAACATGCTAGACTAGGCTTTGAACCAAGATTGTTTCTTAAGCTGGGTTATATAGAAGCCATGGTGAAATTCCTGCATTATGCTGTTACCTGAAAAATGTACACCGCTGCAGAAAAAAATCGTTAATGGGAAAAACACCCAGCGACGAGAATTAAAACGAAATATTGACAGTCTTTTGAATTGAATTATAAATACAAATACTAAATGTATTGGCAATAGTTTGACTTGTAATATATCTTCAAATAATAGTATAAATCCTCGCCATGTAGGAACCATCCCAAGAGCCAAAGGATTACATTTCCGTTATGGATTACATCTACATATAATCCTTCAAATCCGAGCTCTAGGAACATGTCCATTAATGTCAACAGCAACTAATTATACAAGGATCCCTAAGATTGCTAACAAATATGGATTTCAATCTAAGGGAACTTCATCAGCTGGCTTCCCGTGGTTTTGGAACTTTGCAATATTTTCTTTAGGTAGATAACTTATAAACTCCATGTAAGAATAAACTCCGTGTAAATTGATGTTTGAGTAAAGCTTTGTTTTCCATTTAGTGAAAAATGATATAACGAAAGCTTTGTACATTTTCATCAATAATAATAATTAATTTCATCTATTAATTAATTTATTTTTATTTTATTCTCTATTTCAGAAGTAAAATGCATTTTATGGAGAGAATAAAAAATGTGAATTTAATTAATGGATGTTTCATGAATTTCAACAGCGGGTAATTTGGTATCTAGGAGGACATTTTCTTAAAACTTTCTTCAAGCGTCCAATCTCATTAGCTACATTCCTTACAAAATGCTAAAATTAACCAAAAACCAAATCAAAACCGTTTTATTCAACAGTGTCCACCTTATAATAACACACCTAAAGACACCTAAATATACAAAAGAGTGCACAACCATGGAAGTTGAAAGAAAAATAAACAACAATGACAATATTTTCTTTATCCAAGTTAATGAATTTCTGCTGGCAATTAAATTCTTAAGTATTTTTTTGGCATGAAATGGAAGATTTTCGAAATTAATTAATTTTTTTCTCATCAAAGATTCATTTGTAAATTCTCATAATTGCACTCTGCCCTGGTAGATTGTTTGCATAGAAACAGTACTTATTTACTTGCCTTCTTATGTAAATCACATATAGGTTTTACAAATTACAATATAAAAAAGTCTGGCTCGCGGGAACTGTGTCATCATACCGTGTTTCCGTTCGTACCTCTAGTGCCTTTAGAAAAATAATGAAATCATTTATTGCTAGGTTTGATCTTTCATTGTAAAATGAAATCTGAAAGAAACTGATAGTATCCTCTTTCTCAGCGTTTACTCTTGAGAACACTATAACCAATACTTTCATTGTAAAATGAAATCTCAAAGAAACTGATAGTATCCTCTTTCTCAGCGTTTACTCTTGAGAACACTATAACCAATACTTTCATTGTAAAATGAAATCTCAAAGAAACTGATAGTATCCTCTTTCTCGGCGTTTACTCTTGAGAACACTATAACCAATACTTTCATTGTAAAATGAAATCTGAAAGAAACTGATAGTATCCTCTTTCTCGGCGTTTACTCTTGAGAACACTATAACCAATACTTTCATTGTAAAATGAAATCTCAAAGAAACTGATAGTATCCTCTTTCTCAGCGTTTACTCTTGAGAACACTATAACCAATACTTTCATTGTAAAATGAAATCTCAAAGAAACTGATAGTATCCTCTTTCTCGGCGTTTACTCTTGAGAACACTATAACCAATACTTTCATTGTAAAATGAAATCTGAAAGAAACTGATAGTATCCTCTTTCTCAGCGTTTACTCTTGAGAACACTATAACCAATACTTTCATTGTAAAATGAAATCTCAAAGAAACTGATAGTATCCTCTTTCTCAGCGTTTACTCTTGAGAACACTATAACCAATACTTTCATTGTAAAATGAAATCTCAAAGAAACTGATAGTATCCTCTTTCTCGGCGTTTACTCTTGAGAACACTATAACCAATACTTTCATTGTAAAATGAAATCTGAAAGAAACTGATAGTATCCTCTTTCTCGGCGTTTACTCTTGAGAACACTATAACCAATACTTTCATTGTAAAATGAAATCTCAAAGAAACTGATAGTATCCTCTTTCTCAGCGTTTACTCTTGAGAACACTATAACCAATACTTTCATTGTAAAATGAAATCTCAAAGAAACTGATAGTATCCTCTTTCTCGGCGTTTACTCTTGAGAACACTATAACCAATACTTTCATTGTAAAATGAAATCTCAAAGAAACTGATAGTATCCTCTTTCTCGGCGTTTACTCTTGAGAACACTATAACCAATACTTTCATTGTAAAATGAAATCTCAAAGAAACTGATAGTATCCTCTTTCTCGGCGTTTACTCTTGAGAACACTATAACCAATACTTTCATTGTAAAATGAAATCTCAAAGAAACTGATAGTATCCTCTTTCTCGGCGTTTACTCTTGAGAACACTATAACCAATACTTTCATTGTAAAATGAAATCTCAAAGAAACTGATAGTATCCTCTTTCTCGGCGTTTACTCTTGAGAACACTATAACCAACACTTTCATTTTCTTACCTTGTTTTACTAAAATACAAATTTTACTGTTAAATTAAATTAGATAAAAAACAACTAATTGAAAAGTGACGAAAACAGAAACTAAAACCCGTTCAAATGAATAAAGCTATTACCCATTGTTATCTTTAGTTTCATTTTGAAAGATCAGAATCGAAACAGTCAATGTTTCATTTTGATCTTTCGTGAAAAATATAAATACATATAAAAACATGCAAATATTTAAAATGAAATCTCAAAGAGAAGAAAATTATAGTCTAAAAGGACTATTACAGAATCAGTACGTTTCTCAATTACTTACCTCGTTTCACTTAAGTAATCATTATGCTGTTAAATGTAATAAAAAAGAACAAGTAATTAAAACCTGAGAAAAAAAAAGTTCAAAAGAACATAACTTAAAAACTTTTTTTTAACAACAACAACAGATTTCTTGGAATTAATTCGCACTATAGAATATGTCATAAGAATTCTTTTTCAATAAACATCAATATGCTTCCTAAAAGAATTTACATTTACTGATTTATCAACTGGTTTTTAGATATGTCAGTATATAACAAAATATTTCCAGATTGACTACTTTTCTGGAAAACGGTTATACATATGACCTTGATATATTTTGATTGAATTTCATCAAAATTAGTCAATTGTTTGGCAGCTTGAGACCGAACAGACACACACACACACCTACTTGCATTTCTTCGTTGGGAAAATTACGATTTTAAAGGATTGTAAAATCAAAAATTTTAACGAATAAAAATATCTTGCTTAGAAACATAAATAAGAGACGAACAGCAGTTATTTTTAGAATATATAATGTATTTTCTGTAAGTAGAAAGTTTTCTTACCTGCTTTGGCTTTAAATAAACTAAGGTGTTCATTTTGAAATTTCAGATTTTACGGAGAAAATTTCACGTAGAATTTTTAATGGCTAATTTTTACATATAGTCCAAAACTTCTCAGAAGAATTTGAACAGAAAAATAGAAGTAAGACTTTATATATATATTCCTATGACACTTTTCGGAAGTAGTAACTTGATAAAGTTGTTAATGTTAATAATATTAGATTAAATAAAAAATAAACCAAAAAAAAAAAAAAAAAAAAAAAAAAAAAGATTATCTCAAAGACCTTGAATGTTTATTTGTTTTCGAGCTGCTTCGTAAGCTCTGTATTCCGGGAAATTGCATTCAGGAGTAAGATATTCACCAGAAATAGTGAATTCAGTCCTAGATTCTCTTTTAAATAAATATTCATGGGTGAGATTAGTGTGTCAAATTCTTGATCGAACATCGAAAGCCCCCCTTTTCAGATCCTAAAGAAGGAATAATCAGATGTTAGTGTTTCTCGTGGCTTGTTGTTCATTGAAACGAAAATTTGAAAATGTTCCCCAAAATGTTTGTTGTTGTTGTTCGGAAATGTTTGAAAATACTTCCCACCGCGAAGTTGGAGCATGTACAGTAGAAGTTGTTCTCTGCTTAGACCCAGCTGTAGCCTGTCCTTGTATTATTACCTTGATAAATGCGAACTAGACGGTAGAGATCCCAGCACTAACGAATCCCATTGCCCAATGGTGCCTTACTCCTGGGAAACAATCCCTTCTTTCCTAAAATTGCTTACTTCCATCGTGTAGAGTTGATCAATCGTGTCGTGACAACAGTACTAGATAAGAGCCAGCTAGATTCAGCAATGTACCTCTTTCAACACTTCTTTCTCCATTATTTGGCTGGTCTCAACAACAGCTACGTCTGAAAGTGAAACAAGTTTGAGGGAAGTTAATATTTCCCTTTTTTAGCGCGGTTCCTCCCTCCCCCATAGGGAGGAACCCCCCTTATAAGGTTGATACAATAAAACAATCCGGAAGTACCGACAAGAAAATTTCGCGTTTCAGAACCCCTAGAGACCGAAAATAACGGTGGTTCAAATTTGTATATATATATATATATATATATATATATATATATATATATATATATATATATATATATTTGTCTATTCGCTCATTTCTGGCTTCCCTGATGGTCCGATTTTGATGAAATTTGGTAGAAAAATCAGGCGTCCAATTTGAAAGGTCAAGTTCGTTAACCAGCAAAATCCGCCAACTGGAAGATGGCGTTTGGGGCGAAATTCGCGCAGAAAAAATCGTAACGCTTACGTTTTTGAGTTCATAAGATTGTAAGTACTCTTTTTATAGGCTTCTTTGGCTAAGAAAACGAATGAAACCATTTTCAAGGCGAAAGCATTAACAGTTTTCGAGAAAATTGGAAAAATAGTTTTTGAATACCGTTTTTGGTTTGGGTACTTAGAATCACGGGATTCAGTTGAAACATTATCTGCATGTTTTACTTTCATTAAAACTAATATGTTGAAAGTTATGTTACGTTTGGAGTTAAGGAAGGGTTAGAATAAAATATTTTATGAACAGACATGAAAAGTTTTCGGAACTTCGTATACTTTCATTAATATCTCGAACACGGTTGGGAAATCGTGGTAAGTGGTTAGAAACTATTTGAAAGCTTACTAAATTCTCTACAAAAATGATTCTAAAACTATTTTTGATTAGGTTATGTCAATCGGAGAAATAAGTGCTTAAAACTTCAAATACGTCTGTTTTGTTCTTATGAACGGGTTTTTGTCGTTCTTTTTGTAATTTTTGTCTCTTTCCCTTGGTTTTTTATTGCTTTTTATTTTTGTAATTTCTTATGTTAGGAAAATGTATTTGTTTGTAAAACAGGATAGGAAAAATGAGACTCTATTTTTATTTTAATTTTATTGATCAACAGGTCTTTGCATATATTTAAAAACTCTGTTGATATAACCTCTATATCGTTTTTGTTTGATTCAATAACATGAAATCCTTTTTTCAATGATTTTATGTTTTTAGGCCAATCTATAATTCCTGTGGGTTAATATGATTTTTAAATTGAAGCTTTAAAGCCTCAACAGGAATATTTGTGTAATCACCCTTCACAGTTAATTTATTAGAATCATGAGTGACCGTTTTTGTGTCACAACTAAAAATCTTTGAAAACTAAGTTTGACTATCCTTGTTATTGTTATTTTCCTTCTGTTTGGCCGAGATTTTCTATTCATGATCTAATTCTCCTTGAAATTTTTGACTAGACCAAGAACCTATTTTAAGCACTCTTAAAGTCCTTAATTTAATTCAGGAAGTTTATCAAGCTTGATATAATAAGTTCGTCTTTCTTTTTGTAATTTTTGTCTCTTTCCCTTAGTTTTTTATTGACTTTTATTTTTGTAATTTCTTATGTTAGGAAAATGTATTTGTGTGTAAAACAGGATAGGTAAAATGAGACCAATTTTCTATTGCTAGAAATAATGAAAAGTTTTGGGAACTTCGTATAATTTCTTAATATCTCGAAAACGGTTGAAAATCTTGGGAAGCGAAAGGTTACCATTCGAAAGCTTACTAAATGCCCAACAAAGAATGTTCTGACGAAAGTTTTAATTAGGCGATGTCAATCGGAGAAATAAGTGCTTCAAACATTAAAGTAATTGATTTCGTTTATTCGAACGGTTTTTTTTTGTCTGTTTTTATTCATTGTTATTTCTTAATTGCTTATAGTTGGATAATGTATTTTACAATAAAACTGGCTTAGTAAAATAACAAAACAATTTATTGTTAGAAATATAGATTTCCTAGATTCCAAGACCTTGTAACTAGCGGGACCCTTTTTAGTGTTGACCGACCCTTCCAGGTAAGATCGTAAATCAAGACCATTCAAGACTGGGGGAACCAAAATAATAACTGCTTCTATTTTAATCTTCAGGCGATTCGCCAAAGTTGCGAAGCGTTATCAATAAATAAATATTTTAATATTTCCAAATTAGACTAGGGATAAGAACGGAACCGCGCTAAGATGATGCAGTTCCTGCGAGTCGGACTTTTTTTTTTTTTAACTTTTCTCTAAATTGCAGTTGTTTTCCTAACATTCGAAAGCATACTAAGTACTCTACAAAAATGTTTCTCTACAAAAACCAAGTGACAGTAGTGAAGTTCCTACCTGAACCCAGTATTGGTTCGTACAGCAAAAGAAAAAGTCCGACTCGCAGAAACTGCATCATCTTAGCGCTTTTCATGTCTGTTCATAAAATATTTTATTCTAACCCTTCCTTAACTCCAAACGTAACCAAACGTTTAACATATTAGTTTTGATGAAATCCAAACATGCAGAAAATGATTCAACTGAATCCCATGATTCTAAGTACCAAAACCAAAAACGTCATTCAGCAACTATTTTTCCAATTTTCTCGAAAACGGTTAAAGCTATCGCCTTAAAAATGGTTTCATTCGCTTTTCTAGGCCAAGAAGCCTATAAAACGAGTACTTGCATGCATATGAAGTAAGCGGAACGATTTTTTTTCGCACGACATTCGCTCCAAAAACCATGTTCCGGTGGGCGGATTCTGCTGGTTAACGAACTTGACCTTTCAAATTTGACGAAAGATTTTTGTACCAAATTTCATAAAAATCGGACCATTAGGGGGGCCGGAAAAACGCGAACAGACATATATATATATATATATATATATATATATATATATATATATACATATATATATATATATATATATATATATATATATATATACAAATTTGAACCACCGTTATTTTCGGTCTCTAGGGGTTCTGAAACGCAAAATTTTCTAGTCGGCACTTCCGGATTGTTTCATGAGATCAACCTTATAAGCGGGGTTCCTCCCTATGATGGGATGGAGGAACCGCGCTAAAACTTGAATCCCATAGACCCAGTGGTGGCACGAGGTCTGAGAGCCACATTCCATGCGCAGTAACTCCTGAATCAACAAAGTTAATTCACGTTTAACTCCTCCTTTGTAATTTAAGGGTGCGTTTACATGTGAAAGTTATTGCAGGATATTTATGGCAGACAGAAATTTTAACTAATGTAAAATGCAAAAAATTTACGTCTTAGTTACATATATTTCTATCAGGAGCAATAAGGGTGCGTTTATGTCTGATAGTTATTGCAGGATATTTATGGCAGACAGAAATTTTAACTAATGTAAAATGCAAATAATTTACGTCTTAGTTACATATATTTCTATCAGGAGCAATAAGGGTGTGTTTATGTCTGATAGTTATTGCAGGATAGGTGTGCCAGACAGAAATTTTAACAAATGTAAAATGCAAATAATTTACGTCTTAGTTACATATATTTCTATCAGGAGCAATAAGGGTGCGTTTATGTCTGATAGTTATTGCAGGATAGGTGTGCCAGACAGAAATTTTAACTAATGTAAAATGCAAATAATTTACGTCTTAGTTACATATATTTCTATCAGGAGCAATAAGAATGCGTTTATGTCTGACACTTGTCGCAGGAAATATATCTCAGGTGTCGAATATAATAATTATCTATCCGATACATGAGATGTATTTCCTGCGAGAAGTGTCAGATGTAAACGTACCCTAAGCTTCCTTGCTAAAAGGTACTAGGAATTAAAACTTGCATGATGTAAAAGTGCATAGTCAACAAAGTTTCATAGACCAGGTGCCACCACTAAAGAGTTAATAGATAGATAGATAGAAAAAATTCTGTATTTTGTTTGAAAAACAGTTACAGGGGTCTGGCTACAAAACATTATAATAGATAAATAATAATAAAAGAAAAGAGAGAGAAAAAAAAACATTTCTCATTGGATCGTAATAAATATAAATAATATAAATCTTAATCATAATAAACAGAAAAGTACAATAGATAAATTTATGAAGATAAAAAAAAAAAAAAAAAAAAAAAGAGAGTTAATGTATTCTTGGATTTCGTAAGCAGGATATTCTAGTATAATATTTATTCGGGAATTTTTCGAATGTTTAACTGCATATTTCTAATTATCTTTATGAATTTATTTAAGAACATTCCCATCTTAGGCGATTCGATCAATACATATAATTATTAAGGTAAGGCGAGAAAAAGTTGTGCTTACTAGTCTACGTATTGGGCATACACACTTGACACATTCATATTTAATGACAAAACAGGACAAACCGAACAATTAAACACCTACATTCAGACTGCATAGAAAGAGATAACATTGACTTACCACATAATTTACACGAACTACTCACACAGGACAGTAAACACATCGATAATAGACTAAAACTTAAAAAGAAATGTCAACATTTTTTAGAGGTTATAATGTATAAGAGGAAAATTTCTATATATTTTTCATTTTTAATGTTTTAATTTAGTTATATAGTTTTTGTTTATCCCAATCATTAGTACAGTGAAACCTCCCTTAACGGACACCTCCCTACAGCGGACACCTCTATTAACGGACATTTTCTCACAGTCCCGAATTTTTCTATACATAAAATAAACCTCTATATTGCGGACACCTCTGTACAACGGACACAGACAGAGAAACCTGATTTTTTACCTCCTTACTTCGGACAAGTACAGCTCATGGAAATTATCGAAGCGTTCCTATCGGTGTAGGTTTCCAGAAAAATGCGTTAACAATAACAAACTCTTTGTAAGAATAAGATATATATAGAATAGTGACTAGTGATATCTTCCTAGGAATTTCACAAGAGGAACCTCTTCCTTTTCAGCAGAAGCATATGATTTTCCCGCTGGCAGATTACTATTGTTTTGCCTACGAGGTATCACGGTTCCGGGAATATTCCAAAACTCTCATTCCGTTCACATTCCCTCTCTTCAATTTTCAGTTGGTTTTTAGCTCTTGATGAGTAAATATCGTGCTTTCTCTTCAATATGTCTAATCGGAAATCTCTGACACTTAAAGAACAAATTGACGTGATAACATTTTCTAATCGCGAAAAATGTGGTGTGCGTAAAGTTTCCGAGTTTTTTAAGGTAAGGAAAACACAAGCAGCAGAAATATTGAAAAAGAAAGATGAAATTTTGCAGAAATGGACGGAAAATTGTGACAAACATGTTGTCCAAGAACTAAGAACTCGACACAGATTTACAATCGATCTCGCTATGATCCAGGAAAAGCACTAGATATAGCTAGACAGTTGGGCTATTCTGAATTTAAGGCTTCCAATGGGTGTGGCTGGAAAAATTTCGTGGCAGGTACAAAATTTCATTAAGAGCCATATGTGGAGAATCGGCGTCGGTGAATTCGGAACCAGTTACTCTGTGGGAATCCAAGCTTCTATTATTACTCTTTGGATATACGCCTGAAAATATTTTTAATTTATTAAGTTTATTCTTATTGAACTTCTTTCTATATACTTAAAAAAAAACTTGTGATGGGCAATTATTAAATGGTTAATTAAAAAATGAATTAAATGTACAAATTCGGTACGATCCATCTGGACTAACCCCTCTGTATAGCGGACACCTCTCTATAGTGGACAACTTTGGTTCTCCCAGAGGTGTCCGCTATAGGGAGGTTTCACTATATTTTAAAAATAATGTTCCCCATTATGTATAGTCTTTTCTTGTTTACATTTGTATAACATGTTTATGTTATGTTTTTATGGTTCTGTACAATTGTTAGCTTTGTTCGCACATTGACTAAAAGAGCAAATCACCACGTTGTGAACTCTTTAGTAAATATATAAATAAACAAATAATTATATTTTAAGTTTTTTTTCTTATCATCCATTTCAAGGAGCCGTTATCCACAATTCGTTTAAATTCCACACATTTCTATTGAAGATTAGATAACACTGTTCTGGACGAAAATCCTCCTTCAAACCAAAACATGCTTTCTTACTGTTTTCAAATGTGCTGAACACGCATTTGAAGTCAGATTCTGTCTATCACGCACAGTTTCTTGAGAAATTCTAGTTTTTTATCCAAAAATGTAAGTTTTTTGTAAATTTGACGATTTTTTTTTGGCAACAAAACATAGTGAAAAAAATTCCCCCCGAATATTGCGCCCGATGATTTTGAGCGCAATGAAGTATATTTGAACGGAAAAAAAATTGATGGGAATATTACAAGTGGTTGAAGAAATATGGCTAAAAGTGTTTTTTCAGTTTTTGATCTTGAGGCAGGGATTTGGTCTCTACCTGGATCTTTAGGGGAATGACCTTCCTTTCTCTTTTATGGTGGTATCCTTTTCATTCAATTCCTTACCTGCCCCCCTTTCACCCTCAATACCCCAACTCCCCCCCCCCCCTCCCACTCAGCCCCTCTCTTGTCACTATTTTCTTCTAGGACTTATTTGGATATTCAGTTGTGCTATCATTGTTCCGGGAACAGTTCACTTTTTCTCTGTAATGTCACGACAGTGTATAAATAAGCCTGATTCCTTTTCCTATGTTTGTGGTGAAGTCACATTCAAGTCCACTCAGAAACCTCTGACTCCGATGGTGAAGAAGGCATACGAGTTATACTTTGGATGTAAAGTAAGTGATCAGGACAAATCCTGGGCTCCTAAAATATGCTGTAGTTCATGCTCACGTTCTCTGTCTGGTTGGCTAAATGGGACACATAAGTCAATGCCATTTGCAGTTCCCATGATATGGCGAGAACCTACAAATCACGTGACCGATTGCTATTTTTGCATGACCACAATCAAAGGTTTTTCGTTCAAGAGCAAAAAGAAAATTGTTTATCCCAACATCCCCTCTGCCATGAGACCAGCTCCACATGATGCCTCCATGCCCATCCCACCAAATCCGAATAAGTTCCGTCTTAGTTCTGAGGAGTGCAGCGATTCTGAAAGAGTTTCACCTCAACCTGGAACCAGTCAACAAGAAGAAATTTCAAGTTCGTCCAGTCCCTCTGAAACTCAGCCACAGCTCATAAATCAGAGGCGATTGAATGATCTTGTTCGTGATTTAGATCTCCCAAAATCAAAAGCTCAGCTGCTTGGGTCAAGGTTGCAACAATGGAATATCTTGGAAGGAGGCGTGAATATATCTTTCTTCAGAAAACGGGAATCAGGAGTTCTATGCTTTTTCTCGATGGAAGAAAATCTTGTATTTTGCAATGATGTATTTAATTTGCTCCAGGAACTTGATATGCCAACCAATCCAGAGGAATGGAGACTATTCATTGACAGCTCCAAGTTTAGTTTAAAAGGAGTACTCCTTCATAATGGAAAAAAAAAACAAATAATTTTACCCCCACTCCACATAAAATTGGGGCTAATGAAAAACTTCGTAAAAGCGATGGACAAGGAAGGAGAAGGTTTCATGTACTTAAAACAAAAATTTCCGCATCTCAGCGATTCTAAGATAAAGGGGGGAATTTTCGTAGGACCCCAAATTCGACATCTACTCAAGGACCTCACTTTTGAAGCAAAGTTAAATACTACTGAGAAAAAGGCTTGGATTGCTTTTCGAGAGTTATGTGCTAAGTTTTTGGGAAACGAAAAATCTAGAGACTACCGAAAAATAGTCCAAGAACTGCTTACTTCATATAAAACATTGGGATGCAATATGTCCTTAAAAATACATTTCCTGCATAGTCACCTAGACTTTTTCGCCCCAAATTTGGGTGCAGTTTCGGACGAACATGGAGAACGATTCCACCAAGACATATCCAGAATGGAAAAAAGATATACTGGCAAATGGAATGAGAAGATGCTGGCGGATTACTGCTGACACTGCAGGGGGAGACAGAGGAGGAAGAGTACAAAAGAAAAAAAAAATACTCATTGACGATGTGTGTATATTTTTTGAGTTGTGTCATATCTAGTATTACACCTGATAGCATGCAGGATTCATTTAATTATATTTTACCGTTGAAAAAGAAGAAAAAAATTCTGTTATAATAAAGACAATAATTTTCAAATACAATTTTTCATTTTGTCCAAGTTTCTCCTCTTTTCTCTCAAAATCAGAGGGTGATAGAATTTTTCTGAGTTCAGATTCGGACTCAGCACACCTGAAAACATGAGAAACAGGCAAAATTGTTCAAGGGAGGGGAGAAAAGTTTTTTTTTGCAGAACATGTAATTTCATGTAAATAATTTTACCTCTTCCACAAGAAATCCCATCAGTTATTTATACTAATATTTATCTATGTATACATTCATATTTTGCTAAAAATTATAATCTTTATTGTTGGTTATTAGTTAGCATAAATAAAAAAGATTCAAAATATTTTTATTCGAAAACGTTTTATTAATAATGCATCAGATCTAGGTTGTAGGAATAACATTATACGCAGCGAGCATTCTTTCATCACCTTTTGTGAAAGAAAAAAAATGTATAAAAAGAAATATATTTTTTCTTCTGAACATTTCTAAGGCGTTGGACAGGGGAAAAGAGAGCTGTCACTTACTTGTATCACTGAATGTCTAAAGAATCGAAATAGAAAAGAAAGTGTGGAGTAACCATGGATTACAGAGTCTGGATAAGATAGAGGCAATCAAGGTTCATTTCTCTTTGTTTTAGTTATGAAAAGTATGACTGGATGAACCGCGTCATCTCAGCGTGTTTTCGCGTCATCCTAATCTCTAGGGTGAGAAATTCTTAGAATAGATAGTCCTTATGATTTTTCAAACATTTCCGAGATATTTATTTATTTGAATCGATATTGCGTCTTTTCGGACATTATTGTCCCTCTTCAGGTATCTTACTTTGCAACTATACATATTTTATATCATTTAGGTTATGAGTTGTATAAAACATGTATCATTTTAGAATAAGATATCTGAAGAAGAACAATAAGCTCCAAAAAGTCACAATAAGAATGAAATATAAACATTTGGAAGGATCTACATATCTTATTTGGGTTCTAATTCTTTATATTATAAAGCACTCATTTATACTCTGGGCTAGAATAAATGTATTCAATTTTGTAACCCCTATCTGAAATTTCTACTTTTTATTTTAATTGTTCATTTTTTAGCGGGGTTCCTTCTTCCCTCCACAGAGCAGGGACCAATTCATATAAAATATGTGAGTGTGAGTGTGTTCGTATATTCGTGCGCTCCCTTGCAGGATGAAAAATGGGAACCATTTCAATGAAATTTAGTACAAAAAACTTTTGTTTAATTTGAATGATCAAGTTCGTTATCCAGCCGAATCTGTCCACCGGAACAGGGGTTTTTGGAGTGAAATTACCAAAAACGGAGAACAGTTTTCGAGAAAAGGTAAAACAACTAGTTTTGCGTTTAATTTTCAGGTTGGTTGTCATAGTTCTTTCCGTGCAGAAGTCGATCATGCCGAGTGAGCAATTCCGCTACTCTAAGATAGAGGTGCCTTCAAAGAACCATGATTTTTCAAACTTTTCCGAGATGTTTATTTATTTGAATCGATCCATGCAAAAAGAGCTTCAGTCCAAAATCAGTAGTTTTGAGAAAACTAGACTGAAGCCCTTTCTGCGTAGAATAATAAAATTAGGACTATGTTTCCATGGCAACTATGTATTGTACTGAAGTCCTTCTAACATAGAAATGTGAAGTTACCTTTAGATACAAAGAAGTCATCATTCATACTAACGAAAATATTATCCGACCTCATATTGGGAAAAAATGGACTGAAGTTCTTTTTGCATGGATCGATTCATTTATCAGCGTCCGCAACTAAGGCGATTTTCTCAAAACAATCATTACATCAGTATTAATATATACATGCGATTACAATATGACATGTATAGATGTAACTAAGCAAATGGAATTATACATATACATCCAGGTAAGCAATTCACGGTTTTTTTTATTTCTTTATTTGTAAGCACCTGCAATGAAGGGGATTCACCCAAGTACAATTATAACATTTAATGAATACGCATTTTCCAGTTATATAACAATTATAAATCCGATTACACAATAATACAATTTTACCTATCCATCTAGTTATATAATTTATCAAGTTTGTGAAAAACAATTAATTCTTCTCATTATAATGAGTGTTTACACCTGATGATTTAGAAGTGTCGACACTTATAGCTTCTGATAGAAATATAAATCTCAAACAGAAATTGTTCACAGTTTACATTAGTCATAAGTTCTGTCTGACATAAATATCCTGCAATAAATATCAGATGTAAACGCAGCCAAAGTTATTAATTCATATATGTCATTAGGTAAGTCTACATTTTGACGTTGTTGGCATTCTGATTGAGTATGTTTCACGGTTTGTTCACTGTCACATATATTGAGCATAATATACGAAAAGTAAAAATCTCTTCATGTCTGTCATTACAATTCTAAGCAACTTTAACTAATCATGGTCTACATACAAAGAAAATATTGACAATGTTGAAGTATCTCAGAACAGAAAAATGGATTTTACAGTAAAACAAGATAACTTGAAATGAGAAACGTTTTTGTAATAGAACTTTCCGAGCGGAAGTAGAAATGGCCATCATTCCTAAATGATTTACAGGAAAAATAAATCGTGAAAAAATATGCTGAGGAAATTAAAACGCAAACTTAAAGTTGGATCCCATCCGGACAATATATCCTCTATCCCCGTGTTTAGCTTAGGTTTTAAACTAAAACTAATTATTGCACTCAAGGGTCGCGAGAAAGCGAATACGAAGTCCAATAGAGAAGTGATTCGTTCTAAACTTCGTTATCCAGTTGTTAGATAAGCCCTTGGGGTAGAGATAAAGGAAATGAATGAAAATGACTCATTTGCTCATGAATGGAGGGGGGTTTAGTGCGGAACTGGGGGACTGAAATTCAATTCACGACGATGGGGCAGACCTATAGATCGCTTC
The DNA here is from genome assembly GCA_946811695.1 of Gonocerus acuteangulatus. Classification (NCBI taxonomy): domain Eukaryota; kingdom Metazoa; phylum Arthropoda; class Insecta; order Hemiptera; family Coreidae; genus Gonocerus; species Gonocerus acuteangulatus. The sequence goes on from OX328125.1 coordinate 79,822,795, forward strand.
GGTCCGATGTCCATCCCAGTCTTCAGATTTCCCAGGGGGGAAATATTTTAAAATGATTGCATTCCGTGCGTTTTGATCACGAAAAATTGTTTTATCATTTTTTGTTCACTAGCATTCCGTTGATCGATGTTCATTATTTGTTAAACGATAAGGAATAAATAATACAATATGATTATCATAATAACATATATGAAGTCAATCTATGAATAAAATCATAACTATAAGTTCACTTAAATTTGGCGAAAGTTCAACGATAGAAAAAAAAAACACAATTGCTTCAGCTCCAAATCTTTTATTCCTTGTTTGGTGCCTCTGCAGGAGCTTATGTCTGAAACCATAATGACAAACATTAAACATTATAAACAGCCGGTGGATCAATACTAAAAGAGGCCAACGGACATTGTCACTTTGAATGCACCGGTTCCCGTAGATCACCGATGTTAAGCAACGTTGGGCGTGGCCAGTACCTGAATGGGTGACCGAACACGTGCTGTTGGGATTATAAATGTTCGGCAACCAGTAGCCCGGCGTTAATAGCCCAACCCGAAAGGTGGTTCAGGAATTTCAATTTGATATTAATATTGTTCAGAGAAATCAATAGTTTCCAAATTAAACACAAGGGACCAAATGTGCAGATTCTGTAGAGGTATTTAATTTTCCCCCATAAAGCACAGTAGGGAATCTATGTGGTCAATACTATGCTCCAGCCACCAGGTTCTCCCCTTTTGTAGGTAACCATTAATAAGATGATTAAAGGCGCCGAGCGCACATGCGCGGTAAATATTTTAAATAACACTGTTCTGCACGAAAATCCTCCTTCAAACCAAAAAATGCTTTCTTAATGTTTTCAAATGTGCTGAACACGAATTTGAAGTCAGATTCTGTCTATCACGCACAGTTTCTTGAGAAATTCTAGTTTTTTATCCAAAAATGTGAGTTTTTTGTAAATTTGACGAATTTTTTTTGGCATCAAAACATAGTGAAAAAAATTCAAAAGCCCAATGATTATGAGTGCAATGAAGTATATTTGAACGAAAAAAAAGTTGAGGGGAATATTACAAGTGGTTGAAGAAATATGGCTAAAAGTGTTTTTTTCAGTTTTTGATCTTGAGGCAGGGATTTGGTCTCTACCTGGATCTTTAGGGGAATGACCTTCCTTTCTCTTTTATGGTGGTATCCTTTTCATTACAATCCTTACCGAGTGCGAGTGGGACAGCAGAAAAAGAGAAGACCATTATGTCGTAAAAAAATGGCCAGAGCGTAAGGAAAAAGTAGGTGAAAAAAACATTACCAATCCTCCATTAGTGGACAAAAACCAAATAATTTTACCCCCACTCCACATAAAATTGGGGCTAATGAAAAACTTCGTAAAAGCGATGGACAAGGAAGGAGAAGGTTTCATGTACTTAAAACCTACAAATCACGTGACCGATTGCTATTTTTGCATGACCACAATCAAAGGTTTTTCGTTCAAGAGCAAAAAGAAAATTGTTTATCCCAACATCCCCTATGCCATGAGACCAGCTCCACATGATGCCTCCATGCCCATCCCACCAAATCCGAATAAGTTCCGTCTTAGTTCTGAGGAGTGCAGCGATTCTGAAAGCGTTTCACCACAACCTGGAACCAGTCAACAAGAAGAAATTTCAAGTTCGTCCAGTCCCTCTGAAACTCAGCCACAGCTCATAAATCAGAGGCGATTGAATGATCTTGTTCGTGATTTAGATCTCCCAAAATCAAAAGCTCAGCTGCTTGGGTCAAGGTTGCAACAATGGAATATCTTGGAAGGTGGCGTGAATATATCTTTCTTCAGAAAACGGGAATCAGGAGTTCTATGCTTTTTCTCGATGGAAGAAAATCTTGTATTTTGCAATGATGTATTTCATTTGCTCCAGGAACTTGATCTGCCAACCAATCCAGAGGAATGGAGACTATTCATTGACAGCTCCAAGTTTAGTTTAAAATGAGTACTACTTCATAATGGAAACAAACATCCATCTATCCCAGTAGTTCATTCGGCCCACATGAAGGAAACCTATGACAACATGAAGATACTTCTACAAAAAATCAAGTACCATGAGTACAAATGGCGCATTTTTGCAGATCTTAAAGTGGTAGCCATGCTTACAGGACTCCAGGGAGGTTACACTAAATTTTGTTGTTTTTTGTGCGAGTGGGACAGCAGAAAAAGAGGAGACCATTGTGTCGTAAAAAATGGCCAGAGCTTAAGGAAAAAGTAGGTGAAAAAAACATTACCAATCCTCCATTAGTGGAAAAAAAAACAAATAATTTTAATAAAAGCGATGGGCAAGGAAGGAGAAGGTTGCATGTACTTAAAACAAAAATTTCCGCATCTCAGCGATTCTAAGATAAAGGGGGGAATTTTCGTAGGACCCCAAATTCGACATCGACTCAAGAACCTCACTTTTGAAGCAAAGTTAAATACTACTGAGAAAAAGGCTTGGATTGCTTTTCGAGAGGTATGTGCTAAGTTATTGGGAAACGAAAAATCTAGAGACTACCGAAAAATAGTCCAAGAACTGCTTACTTCATATAAAACATTGGGATGCAATATGTCCTTAAAAATACATTTCCTGCATAGTCACCTAGACTTTTTCGCCCCAAATTTGGGTGCAGTTTCGGACGAACATGGAGAACGATTCCACCAAGACATATCCAGAATGGAAAAAAGATATACTGGCAAATGGAATGAGAAGATGCTGGCGGATTACTGCTGACACTGCAGCGGGAGACAGAGCAGGAAGAGTACAAAAGAAAAAAAAATACTCATTGACGATGTGTGTATATTTTTTGAGTTGTGTCATATCTAGTATTACACCTGATAGCATGCAGGATTCATTTAATTATATTTTACCGTTGAAAAAGAAAAAAAAAATCTGTTATAATAAAGACAATAATTTTCAAATACAATTTTTCATTTTTTCCAAGTTTCTCCTCTTTTCTCTCAAAATCAGAGGGTGATAGAATTTTTCTGAGTTCAGATTCGGACTCAGCATACCTGAAAACATGAGAAACAGGCAAAATTGTTCAAGGGAGGAGAGAAAAGTTTTTTTTTGCCGAACAGTGTAATCGACATATTTAGAAAGCTTAGATCGAGTCCTACAACTTTTACGTCTGACATTTTTTTCTCACACCAACCGTTTGGCCGCAAAATTAGTTTGAGCCCTCTTATTTGGGACACCCTGTATATTAAAAAAAAAACAAAAAATCAGTCCCGTAACAGGCCACGAGGGCTCTGAGGGGCAGATACTATAGAGGTATCTGATTCATGACCATACGGCACACTGGGGAGATTGTGTGGTTAGTACTGTGATCCGGTCACCTGATTTTCCCCTTGGCTGCTTCCACTGCTAGAGTCATTGGCAAGGTACCCATTATTAAATTAATTAAAGGCTGGGTTGGCCTAGGGACGGTCAGGGAGGTCAAATTCAACCCATGAACGAAGACACTCGAAGAATAAATTTGTAGTGTGTGCCCGGGATTTGAACACACCAACTGGCCAACTTATTAGTCCAGTGCTCTACCACTGAGCTAACCTCGCCCTAATATTATATATATATATATATATATATATATATATATATATATATATATATATATATAGATAGATAGATAGATAGAAGTAAGAAATACTGAGCTAGTAAGATATTATAATACTTTTGTATCTCAACAGTATGTCATAGAATTATGGAGCATTAAATCACTAATCAACATAACCCAGCTATTCCCACAAGATCAATGAGGAAACACCGCTCCAATATAAGATAAAGAAGATTACGGACAGGTTCCTTATGAAAAGACCCAGTTACAGGAGGTAGTTAGAAGTCTCGTAACCGTGGTTAATGCTGGAAACCACATACAGGATATCTTATACGAGATATTACTCGTGGAATTGTCTTCAGTAAAGTTTACGACCGTTGTTCTGTATTATTCAATATACGTAAGAGAGATTGACTACAAAGTTAAATACCATTAAGTACGAAAGCATTAGAAAACTATTTGTACTCAATATTTGTGTTTAATTAAACAAAAACCATAAAAGTTCTACTAATATTGAAGTGTCGTCAAGTTGTTTGTGATCCATTAAGTGGTCGGATTGGAGATTTTTGGAATTCATCGTGGCCTTTTTTTTTTTTTTTTTTTTTTTTATCATATTAGAAATTATGATATAAACAGCAATTTGTTTTTCAAGTGGCATATCAACCTTTTCTTTCTGTTTCTATTCCTACTATATTATTACTATAAGCAAAAATATTCCACAAAATGTATACCTTGATTTTGTACCAAATTTCATCAAAAATCAACCCATTTTTGAGCTTGCTAGAGAGCGAAGAGACAAATATATATATATATATATATATATATATATATATATATATATATATATATATATATATATATATATATATACAGGGTGTCCCGTAAATGTCTAGTCATATTGTGAGGGGTGATAGAGGACCCTTAGGGGAACAAAAAATGTTCTATGACGATTTCCCGAATTCTCGCCCATAAGGGAGAAAACGTCGTTTTATTGTTTTTTCGAGACAAACGTACTTTTTAGAAGAATAATCCTTGTAGCTCCGTTCCAGGTGGTACTACTAAAAAGGGTGTGAAACCAATCGAAAGCTGAGTAAATTTACTATAAGACTAGTTGAGATTAAACATAAAAATGAATGAATGTAAGTATGTATATCTTACCAAAATAAGGCAATTCTAAATTTCCTGATATTTTATTGATATTTCTTTCCAGCGTTACTCCTCAATAAGCAGGATCTGAGATTTCCGGGTTTTAGAAAAACTTCCTCATTTAACCAGCTTCCCATTCATGTATCACAACCCTGTGTTATTGAAGTATTTGAACGATTTAAGAACAAAAGTTTTAAAAAAAACATGGATCTGTGAAAAGAAAATTATATTTTTTTCTTCAATTTATTCAAAAAGCTGAAGGGAAATATTTTTTTTATAAATGTTTACATAAATATTAAGTAAATATTTACTTAAAAGAATAAAAAAAATTACTTCCACGGATATAAAAAAAAATCTTAAAACAGTAAATAAATAAAATACACATTTATTTTGAATTTATTAATTCAGGTAACTAATACTGGGTCCAGGAGGCGGCCATTAAGGAACCCCAACCATACATTAACCTCAAAAACTACTATTTTTACCTATATCACGCATTTGAACACATTTTTACAGGTACTTATATTTAGAAAACAAATGCTTTACCTTAAATTAATACTGATGGCTACGCTTGTGAAACTCAAAGAGATTCTGAGCCCATGCGTTTTTGTTGTGGTAATTAAAAGTTCTATCCCTCATAAATAATATGTACATAGTCCTGTAAAAATGTGTTCAAATGCGTGATCTAGGTAAAAATAATAATTTTTGAGGTTAATGTATGGTTGGGGTTCCTTAATGGCCGCCTCCTGGACCCAGTATTAGTTACCTGAATTAACAAATTCAAAATAAATGTGTATTTTATTTATTTACTGTTTTAGGGTTTTTTTTTATATTCGTGGAAGTATTTTTTTTTTATTGTTTTAAGTAAACATTTACTTAATATTTATGTAAACATTTATAAAAAAAATATTTCCCTTCAGCTTTTTGAATAAATTGAAGAAAAAAATATAATTTTCTTTTCACAGGTCCATGTTTTTTTTTAAACTTTTGTACTTAAACCGTTCAAATACTTCAATAACACAGGGTTGTGATACATGAATGGAAAGCTGGTTAAATGAGGAAGTTTTTCTGAAACCCGGAAATCTCAGATCCTGCCCATTGAGGAGTAACGCTGGAAAGAAATATCAATAAAATATCAGGAAATTTAGAATTGCCTTATTTTGGTAAGATATACATACTTACATTCATTCATTTTTACGTTTAATCTCAACTAGTCTTATAGTAAATTTACTCAGCTTTCGATTGGTTTCACTCCCTTTCTAGTAGTACCACCTGGGACGGAGCTACAACGATTATGTTTCTAAAAACCACGTTTGTCTCGATAAAACAATAAAACGACGTTTTCTCCCTTATGGGCGAGAATTCGGGAAATCATCATAGAACATTTTTTGTTCCCCTAAGGGTCCTCTATCACCCCTTTCAATATGACTAGACATTTACGGGACACCCTGTATATATATATATATATATATATATATATATATATATATATATATATATATATATATATTCTATTCCACGTATTTCTGACCATTAATTACGTATATTTATTTTGTTTGGACCGCAGAATCTGAAGCGTTTCTCAGAAGGAACCCCGCGGCGAAACGTCCGTTAACAATTCGACTAGGTCATAACCAGAAGACTTTAAAACATTAAATAACATGGATTGTGAAAGTCTACGTGAATTATGGTATTAATTATATAGTAGCTATACTGAGTAGTATAATTTAACATATTGGAATAAAAACAATACACTAAACGAAGCCCAAAAAGCTACACTTATCCCCATACTCATAATATCAAAATCTAATGAAATAAGTAAAAATAACTTAAACAACTAAATTAGTAAATTAAAAAAAAAATACATTTCTTATAAAAGCCAAGACAGAACCTGGAAGCCATAATCTTCTGTAACCGATATGGTAGAAGGCGCAAATAACCTAGGGGTTGAGCGCCAAACCCTAATACTAATGTTCCTATTTCGACTATGATGGTTATAATCATCAAAGTGTGAGAGTAGTATTACTGGGCTCATACTTCAATAACACAGGTCAACCTTTTTTTGATGCTTGGTCATAAGGGGGTCAGTACATTTCAAATCATCCAGCTAAATAGTGAAATGAAACCCATGTCCTCAGAATTGCCTGAAACTTTTTTTATTTGTTGAACTGGTCATTCTTATGATATATTCCAAATTTTAGTTAGATATCTTCAATACTTTATGACAATACTTGAGTTATGAATTTTTAAAGTTGTCTATAAAACTTTCTTTTGCTGTTACCGACGATTTAATTCAAAGCGACTTTCATTTACTAAAAAAATCATTACTCTGTTAATTTTAATGATATCTCAATGGGATTTTCACCAAAATGGTCATGTTATTTTTTCCAATAATAATCTTGGCTTCATTTTGCAACAGAAACGAATAGTTTTCACTGTAGTCAATTAGAATAATAAAAAACTAAGTTTTTAGTAAACTTTAAAAATAGTTTATTTACATGAGTTTATATTAAGATTAACCTAAGTAATAGTAAATGTAGCTTCAGTACACTTATATTAATCATCAAGTAGGTAATTTATTTATTTTTTTTTTTTACGGCACATCAACTATTTGGCTATTATTGCCGGGCTATCTTCAGGTCCCCACCCTTTTATTATGCCAACAGCACAGAGCCGGTCACCCACCCATTCAGGTACTGACAACGCCCGACGTTTAAGTAGGTAATTATTAAAAAAAAAGGAATTTATATTATTTTATTGATTTAAGAATACTTAACAGCAAAATCCCAGAGTTTTTCTTTTAAAATCTAATAGTTTATACTTTTAAGAATGTATCCATGAAAAAAGAACTTGATTTTATGGAGCGCCTTTTATTTTTATCGATGTTTGAAATTTTTATGTTTTTAATTTATTTTAAATTAAAATGATGTTTTTAAATAAATATACTTAGCAACCAGGAAGATAACAGATAGTATATATATTTTTTCCATATTCAAAATATTATTGTGACCATTTTGGTGAAAATCCCATTGAGATAAAAATTAACAGAGTAATGATTTTTTTAGTAAATGAAAGTCGCTTTGACTTAAATCGTCGGTAACAGCAAAAGCAAGTTTTATAGACAACTTTAAAAATTCATAACTCAAAAAGTATTGAAGATATCTAACTAAAATTTGGAATTTATCATTAGAATGACCAGTTCAACAAATAAAAAACGTTTCAGGCAATTCTGAGGACATGGGTTTCATGGCCTGGATGATCTGATATGGACTGACCCAAGGGCTTAAGTCATTTTTGAGCATTTGGAGATCATGAGTTAGTAATATAGCACAAAATCACATCTACGTTTGGTATAAGCCAAACTTCAAAACTTAGTTAGCTGTACCAATTGATATTATAGCCTTAAGTCAAGTTTATCACTTCCGTACTGGTATTAAGGAACTTTGCTTTTGCATCAAAGATTTGATCTAAAAAAAAAAATAAAAAAACACTCGGAGCGGTATGGTCCTTTTGGGGTCGCTGATTACGATGAGCGGGTTCATTAGCCTTCATCACATCAGATTCACCAGATGGTCACTTGAAAGTCAAATAGAGAAAAAACAGTAGGAAAAATCTGAAACAATTCATACGTATGTTTTAAATGTCCCTGAGTCCGAATACCTAGTTTGTTTAAAAAATAAAAATAAAAAAACATACAAAATATGGAAGAAGACAACCATTGTTGGCACTTCCAGAGATGTCTCAATACATATTTTAATGATCACGATAAGATCAGGTGAGTAAATTGTCCCGGGGCCACTGTCTCTTGAGCCGCCTGGGAGGATTGTCTGGATGGTATTGGGACATTAAGGATAGAGAAGGTCAAATAAAGAAAAAAAAAGTAGAAAACCTCTGAAAAATTCATGCGTATGTTTTTGAGGTCCCTAAGTCTAAAACCGTAGTTTGTTTGACTTGCACTGCCCTCCATGAATTTTTGAATGATTTTTTTTCAGATTTTTTGGAAGTTTTCTTCTCTATTTGGCCTCGTAATCAGGGACCCCAAAAGCCCTATAAGGCCGAATAATGAACCAATTTGAATGATAAGTCATTTAAAAAAAACAATGAAATAGAAACGCTAACTTTTTTAATCTCTTCAAGATTGATCTTCGAATTGACATAAGAAGTCAGGGTTTCCTTCTCATAGGTAAAGAAAAAACTGTCTATAATAATCAATGACTTTCTTATAAGATTCCCTAGATATGAATTATTATAATTTATTACAAGAAGAGTATTTGAATAATTCCGAGATGATAAAAGAGCCTGACTTGTTTGATAAGAGGCCGTCACGTAGCTCACCCCTACGTGCTTTGCTGAGTTCTCTCGAGATTATCTCATCTCAGGGAAAAGGAGATTTTTAATGTTTACTTTATTTATTTAAATAAATTCTACCCTCTTCAGAAAGAGTCTGATTACATTTTAATATCATTATACTAAAAACATTAATGCATTTTATTTATTCTTCTTACGATCTCTAGACCTTTTTGGGATTTTTTCGCTCTACTCAGACGTTTCGAGGGACAACTTTTTATTAAAATTTTTCCATGTTGGAGAACCACTCATATGCATAGCCAAAGTCGATATCCTTTGGAAACTGATGAATATTTTAGGCTCTAGTAACCTAAGTTGTTATCTCAACCCTCGGGAGCGCGCGCTCCTTTTCACACACGGGAACGCGCGATATGTTTAGGAGATACAACAGGGGTTTAAGCCATTGAGTTAGAAGGGAGGGGAGGGAGTCTTAACGATAAAAGTTGAAGCCTAAAATCGGCCATGCCAGTGTGACAAAAAGCGCGCGAAAAGGTGAATTTTTGAATATTATTGTAAACAAACAATAACATTAAACGAATTTATGTGTCGTATTCGAATAAATTGACATTTATATGTATGTATAAATATAAATCAATAAGAAAATGATATATATATTCGTTCAAATTCATTGTTTGATTACGATCATATTCAGATTAAAATTTTCGCGCGTCACTACTGGTACTTTTGTCACACTGGCATGGCCGATTTCAGACCTACACTTTTCTAGTATTGGATGATAGATAACACTCCCTCCACTATCTACTAACTCAATGGTTTAAGCTCAATAAATATACACTCATTCATTAAAATAGTTTTGTTTCTGCTGATATCACATTTATTTTTTAATTTTAATAATAATAATGGATTTATCGCAATGGAAGAATTATAAATGTTTAATTGAGCTACATTTTTATAACTATCTTATAATTCTTGTAAGGGAAATCAATTAAGTCTTTTTGGATTTAATTTGATTAAATTAGTCATAATAAAATAAATAATAAATAAAATAATTGAATAAAAATAGAAGATTAAAAAACATACTTCTAAATATGAAGGGAATATTTGAAGGGATTCAAATGAATTCTTCTCCACGGTCCAGACAAAGTTATTAACCTACCCCTGTGGGCTTACCAATTGTTTCCTTTCGACGAACCTCACTATAAAATACGCTATGCTAATGAGAGACCTACATTATGAATATAAGTAATATTATATAATATTCATGTAGTTTCTCATTCATGATGTTTTTATTATATTTATAATACTAATAATATATTCAGCGTAATTAGGCAATTTTTAGAATTTGTTTGTACGCCTATATTTAAATAATTATTTCAGACTGCTTTCAAAACCAATTAAAGTTGAAGAAATGAAATATATATATATTAGATTGAATAAACCTTTAGAGAGTTACATTCTAAATAATAAGAGCTTACTAGAGGTAGAACGTTTTCTTCAAAGTAAATCCTTAAGAAATAAATTGAAAAGAAGAAGCTTCTCCGTTTGCAAAGGAAAATACAACGGAGTTTCATTTAAATAAAGTTCTCTTTGAATATTGCCATAAAATCCCTTCGCTAGATTAAACTAATTAAATGGATAGACTGCTTCTTTTATTTGTTAAATGAAAAATGTCTAATGCATTAAATTTTAGCTAAGAATAATAATTCATTCTTTCGGTGTTAATAATTAAATTTAATTGTTTTTATTCTTACATTAAATGAGAGTTTTATTCCGCTGTCATTTAAACCTGGACATCTGTACAAGATAATGTGAGCATGAACCAATGAGAGAGCAGAGAACAACCATAAATGCCCGATGTCTCATACACTCTTACGGTTTATTTGCATGTTTCCTGATAATTAAACAAAGTGTCTGCCCTTTTGTAATTATTTTCAATTATGTTTATTGAAAGCGCTGTTTAAATCGCAGAGTGAATAAACAACTTCATTTAATATTAAAAATAAAAACTATGTACTTTGTTTGTTTTTTTAGTTACATTTTAACCCCCTTAAAAGTGGCTGCCATATTTATTGTTCATTGTAAATTTGCCTCCATTTGCAATTTGTTTACATTAATGATAGTTAGCTTCTGAATAAAACCTTATTTTTGGGAAATATTTTTTGGCACCTTTCCTCTATGCGCAATACCTGGTGTTCCACGGTAAGTCTACAGCACAATTTCAAGGTGCATAAAACACTTCATAAAAAGTGCGTTAGGTCAGCTCTCCGACTACAAACTATTTCTATAAGTAGAAACAAATTTTCATCGCTCAAAGTTATGGAAAATTGGCTCTCCTGAACAATTAAAACTATGTGACATGGTGTCCTTTACCTCGTTGGTACAGAATTATTTTCATCGCTTCCAAGGAATCAATTACAAATTTCCTTTTCAATCCAAAAGTCTATTAGAGCCGACTCGAAGAAGTAAAGTTTCAGGATATAGCTGTATGAGAAGAATATGTTCCAAGTCTTGGAGTTAGGCTGCCATAACTGGATCTGTAACCTCGCCTTTACTCGTGAGAGTCGAGTTTGAAGCCGGACAACTTCAGATTTCCCTCGAGACTTCTGTTGACACAAAAACCTCCATCGTATGTGGTTTACTTTATTCTCTTTAATACTTTCAATACTTTTCGCCGTGCTTCAACTTCGGAAGGTGGGAATTATCCAGAAGAAAACATTCCTACAAGCTCAGAAGTATAAGCAATTTAATTTTCACATTTAATGTTTATTCCAAAATAAAATATTTTTAAATGAACAGCTTCACTAATATATGTATATATTAAATGGAGCGGATATTTGGTTATTCTTTGGTAGACCATATAAGAAATAGATCAATTTTTCACGAGTGCAACCCGAGTTCTACTTAATTAGTTTATCAGTATTGATTTTAAGTTAATATGGACGTTCCATATCACCTGGGACTGAGAATAAAATGACAAATGATGTCTGCATTCTTGCATGTCTTCTTTACAGAATTTCCTATTTCGAAATTTGAAACCACAAGACGTAGTGGTCACACATTTGAATAATAACTCAAAGAGAACACATTATTCGTAGGGGAAAAAAACCGCTTATGAGGTTGACCTCATGACACAATCCAGAAGTGACGACTAGACAATTTCACATTAAAGAACCAATATATGACCAAAAATAATGGTGGTTAAAATTTGTATGTATATATATATATATATATATATATATATATAAACAAGTCTGTTCGCTCTCTCACATGCTCAAAAATGGTCCGATTTTGATGAAATTTGGTACAAAAATACTTTGTCTATTTAAAAGTTCCAGTTCACTTCGTTAGCCAGCAGAATCCGTCAACCAAGGTTGTATAACTCAGGAAAGCGAATTAAACCACTTTAAAGGCGAAATCTGTAGTCGGTTTTAAGAAAAGTGAATATAACTTTTCTTTCTTTTTTTCTCATTTTGGGTACTATTTTCTACCCTAAGTGAAGACGAATATATATATATATATATATATATATATATATATATATATATATATATATATATATATATATAGATGAGGGAATCCGTAAGTGAAGACGAAGAGAAATAAAAAGTATTATATGATACAAAAAAAATATCGGTATTTCAATTCCACACACACACACACACACACACACATATATATATATATATATATATATATATATATATATATATATATATATGTTCGTGTGTGTGTGGAATTGAAATACCGATATTTTTTTTGTATCATATAATACTTTTTATTTCTCTTCGTCTGCACTTACGGATTCCCTCATCTGATCAACGTCATAATCTGAATTATTCTCTATAATTAGAGGAGAAAAAGGATAATATGAAAAAACTATTTATTTATAAAACAAAAAAAAATAGAAATATGATTTTCATAAATTCTATTCCAAACTAGTCAAAGTATCAGTATAACCAGAAATAAACTCATCGTGGATATAACTGTCGGTAGTTCCTACAAGTATGGGAATTGGGAAGGACTGATGAATGAGGCAGTACGTCATCAAGCCCCTTCCTTCTGCCCTTTATTGTGTTAGGGCTAATAAAGTGTCATTTGTGGTGACGCCACCATTCATCTCGTTACACTAATTCCAGTTAGCTCACTAATCAGTGAGATTCCTCAACCCTTCCAGCTCTTCATAAGTTATCTTTGATAGATCGCTTTATTTCAATTGCTCGCAACATTCATAACCATTATGAAAAAAACAAATCGTTTGTCTGCAATATATGCAAAAAAATACTTTGTCTAAAAGGAAATAGGAAAGTACAATTTTGTTAAAGATCAGAATCTGTTTTTTCAGCGGCATTGAGACGAGAGAAATAGCTTTTTGTTTTCCCTTAATATGCTTCCAGATACATTTTATTTCTAAATATGTGTCGTAGTAAACCGTATGGAAATACTTCAAGGTAATATCTATAGCTGAAGCGCATGGATGCAAAAGCGCATCTAAACCCCATTTTTGGCTCATAACGTTTTTTTATCAACTGGCAACCCACTTCCGATTCTCTATGGTTACATTAAAAAACAATATGCGCAAAACCATCTCTATCCTATACAAAATGTCTTTACAGCCTCTGCATAAATGTTTAGAAACAAAAGCGCCACTATAGTGGTCTGACCAATCACAACACAGTATTTTGTACACGCTTCTATCCTCAACATGAGAATTAAATATCAGAGATATATCCCCATGTGAAAACAAAGTTTCTGCTTTGAAACTTGCTGATGTCAAGAAACTATTATCCGATCATTCTGGTGAAGATTGGAATTCAACATTAGGGACTAATGAGCTCCTACATTTTACAAAAATGTTTTGAAAAACACATATGTCGGCGAACCAGATGATGAAGAATGTTGTAAATACCTGCCAGAAGTTGGATTTTATGTGTAATTTTGATTAAATATACAAACTAAATAATAAAATATAGTTTTTGAATACACTCAATAAGTAATTACGACACAAAAAAACAGACTTAAAAGCCTATTCTGTGTTTCAATTGTATTTTTATTTTATTTAAAATATAAAAACAGTGAAACATCGCTTGCATAAAATCATCCACGCTACTATTTTAGGAACATAATCGCTTTTATCCCGTAATGGCGAATGCAGAATCGCCTCTATGTTCATTCAAAATGTTTTTAATTATTCTGAGAATTTTTTTTTATACCAAATTAATTTTAATAATTAAAATGATGTTAATTGGTCATGAAATGCAATTTAATGACAGAATTGTAGTTCTTTCTTAGGTTTCTCAGGTTTTTGCAGATTTGTGAAACATCTATGATGCGCATTTGCATCTATAAGTCATAACTATTGCTTAGTGAAGTGGGACGGAAATAGGATTTTCGTTGCGGGTACTCCACAATGACGGTTTGAGTCAATGATTGAGTGTATGATCGATAGTATCATGATGATTTTTTTTCAAATACGATTTCATGAAATCATATTCGACATTACTTCGGAATGTGCTAAATGAATGCTGGGAAATCAGAGTAGGCAAATATTAGTTAATGCCGTTTTCTTGGGTGTATTTTAGAAATAAATCTTCAGAATTCAATTTAGTTTTGTAAATTAGCTATGAAAATCAAGAAATTAAAAACTAACTACAAGTACACAGTCCCATTTAAATACTTGAAGGGTAGAAACATCCTTTCAAAACAGTTTTAATTTTAAAACCAATGAACCAGCAATATTACTAGAAATATGTTAACTCATATTGTTGTAATAATCAATAATAATAAAAAAAAAAAAATTTAAAACAGTAAACCCTGTTGCACTTGTTTTAGTTTTAAAAATTAAAACAAGAACAGAGTATCCTTTATTTAAAAGCTTTTAAAGCACACCGTGGATAAACCTGATTTATTTTAGTAAACTTTTTACTCTTTTAAAGCGTATAAAATGAAAGCAATTTTCATTTCTCTTCTATCCAAGTACCTATTTATTTTTTAAAATCTTCATATTTACTACATTATGTTGTGTATAATTCCCATGATACATTATGGAATTACTTGAATGTCTTATTTGCATGAATTACCTACAGTTTTATGTTTTAAGACACATTTCAAATATGCCTTATGTTTTCATCAGGAAACCTCCTTATCTTATTAGGCCGAAGATTTTAGATAACCATTATATCTGTTTTTAATTAACAAGATCATTATCATTTAATTTTTTTTTTCCTATTTTTTCAATTTCCTTAACACCATTCCTAAACATACATGGTGTAGTAAGGAATTTCTTCAACGGGCCCTGAAAGGGGGAAAAAATCCCTACTCGGAGAAACTACGTGATCTTAGCGCGGTTCCGTATATATCTCGCTTGCTATAAGTAAAGGAATAGTACAGCAACAATCAATTAAAAAGTTAGGTAAACAGATACAAAAGCCTGTTAAAAAGAGCAAAACGAACTGTTTCGAAGTTTCAAGTCCTTATTTCTCCGATTGACATCGCCCTATCCAAAAATGACATCAGAACCATTTTTGTAGAAAATGTAGTAAGCTTTCGAATGGTCACCCTCCATCATGATTTTTCAACCGTTTTCGAGATATTTTAGAAAATATACGCAAACCAGCAACATTTTCAAGCCTGCTAATGAAATATTTTATTTCTAGTACTTCCTTAAGTCCAAAAGGAACCAAAATTTTGCTACCTCAGATTAGATGAAATTCGAATGTCGGGAACAAGTTTCAACTGAATCAATCGTTTCTGAATGCCCAAACTGAAAATTAGTTTGTAAAATTATTTGTATCAATTTTTCTCGTAAACGGTTACAGATATCGCTTTAAAAATGGTTTCATTCGTTTTCCTATATCAAGGAACATACAAAACGAGTACCTGGACGCATATGAACACGAAAACGTAGGCGTTCCGATTTACTACTAAATCATAATGTTGTATAATTCATCATATCTACTATATATTTGTCAAATACCACTCACTCACTCACTCACTCACTCACTCATCTATCAACGCCCAGCCCAAACCGCTCGACAGAAGATTTTGAAATTTTGCATGGACACTCCCTATAGAACGTAGGCGCTCGCTAAGAAAGGATTTTTTGATATTCGTATTTTTAAGCATTTTTAGGGGGGTTTAAAGATTGAGTTGGTTAGAGAAGGCAAGCCTAGGCAGCCTGCGTTGCTAGGACGATAAAGAACAGCTGTTACCTTACATTATCTATCTCATAGTTTTATTTATAATTGAGGTTAATTTCCACTATGATGGCAGTTCTTGAATTACTAGAAATTAACTGTCCCTCATAGAGATTTAATTGCGTTTCTTTTCTGCCTGTCCCCGTCAGATAGGCTTGCCATATTTTTGGAGAGTTAAACCGAGACACATTAATATGGGATGGGCATACCAGGGGGGGGGATAAAAAGAGTACAAATTATAAGCAAAATGGTTGGTGAGTTTTAAGCCTAGCAACTAACGGGAAGGGGGGATCCTAAACTGTTAGTCTGCCCGAACCTTAAAAATAAGAACGAAACTTTTTTTGCTACTTGATTTTCTTAAAAAAATCTCTCAGCCAAATAGTAGTGTCTGGCGGCTGGCAGCGCTGTGCAGGTAGTTCCAGCGTTTTACAGTTAGATTACTTCTGATTTCTTTGACACTGTGAGCAGCAGTAAAAATGTTAATTGTACAAAAGTAACCGATTTAAAAAAGATTCTTATAAACATAAATTC
The DNA here is from genome assembly GCA_946811695.1 of Gonocerus acuteangulatus. NCBI lineage: Eukaryota > Metazoa > Arthropoda > Insecta > Hemiptera > Coreidae > Gonocerus > Gonocerus acuteangulatus. Next base: position 79,839,534 of record OX328125.1, read on the forward strand.
GTTACTTTTTGCATCTTACAGCCTTTTCCGGGACATTGATAAAACTGGGCGGGACACCGAAACAATTGCAAAATACAGGGACAGTCCCGGTCAAACCGTGATGTATGGCATATCCTTAGGTTTTCCAGGCGAGGTAATAATATCCGGAAGCCTTGCACAGCCTCCTCGCCTATAACCTTGGTAATACTCGTAAATATATTGGGTGTTACCATACGACTCTTTGGAAACATAAACTTTTAAATTTTAACGCCCATTGAATAACATATAGTATGACGGGAACAGTGCTATAATAAACTGCACAAAATTGTATAGTAAGGTAATTTTAATGAAACATTATTTAATGCAATAAAGTAACTACTTATCTGCCGTGACGAAGCACGGGTATTCAGCTAGTTGTTCATAGATGTAAGCTAAATAGTAGTAAGATTTATGAATGCCCTAACAGTACTAACATTAGTTATACGAATCACATTATATAAGTCTATGGGAAAACCTAGTAAGCGGTAAACAAAATAAATAAAAAAAACTACAGACATTTTCATTGCAAGACTAGAACTTTATTTTGAGGGATACATTGTGTTCCTACATAGGTTATGTAAATAAAACAAAGATGTCATTTTTTTGTTATCATTTTTTTTCGATCCTTGATCGCTCCGAAACGACCGTACTGTAAATAATATGATACGTGACGGAACTCACATGGCAACGAGATGAAGCCTGCTAGAATTGATTCTTCCCACATAACGAACTCCCGGGGGTTTTGCAAATGTTTACTAGACCAGCAAGCGACGGCTATTAGCGACTCTGTCGAAATCCTCATGCCGAGAAGTAATGTAGTTTTGATTGTTGCCTTTCGGACGCAAGGGTTGAATCTGAAAGGGTTGACGCAAGATCGGTGCCCGTGCAATATCGGTGTGCTTAGCTTGGCTTTCCGGGCAACTTCTTGGCTCATCCCGATAAAAATTCAGGAAGGGTTCTCTCTCTTAGGCAACTAGCCTATTAGCAGCGCCACTAGAATTCCGCAACTTGGGTATTTGATGACATTTCTCCTGCAGTTCTTGAGACACATTTATACACAGATAGAGCAATATATTTTAGTCCCGATAACACTTAGACCGAGAGCTGGCAACGCACTTTTCATGAAGTATTTTATGCACCCTGAAATTTTCCTATAATGTACCTCTTAGGCAGATAAGAAGGTAAATATGTGTTTCCTGGACATGCCTTGGAACACCAGGTACTGCGCATAGGGGAAAGGTGCAAAACAATATTGCCCAAAAGTAGAGTTTTATTCAGAAGCCAACTATTATTAATTTAAAAAATGGCAAATTAAGGCAATTTTCAAATTAATAATAAATAAGGCAGGCACTTTTATGGGGGTTATAATGATAATAATAAAAAAAAAACTAAGTACCTAGTTTTTATTTTTAATATTAATTTTTTTTTTTTTTTTTTTTAATTTATTTTATTTTAGAATATCACAATCTACAATTCAATGATTTAATATTAAATGAAGTGCTTTATTCACGCTGCGATTTAAACAGCGTCTTCAGTATACATATTTGAAAATAATTACAAAAGGGCAGACACTTTTGTGGGGTATAATTATCAGGAAACATAAAAATAAATGTTGAATATAATAGACTGCAATACACTGCACGTAACCGTAAGAGTGAATGACAGCACCGCGCAGTTGTGGTTATTCTTCTAAAAATAAAAACGATGTACTTTGTTTTTTTTTTAGTTACATTTTAACCCCCTTAAAAGTGGCTGCCATATTTATTATTCATTGTAAATTCGCCTCCATTTGCAATTTGTTTACATTAAAGATAGTTGGCTTCTGATTAAAACTCTATTTTTCGGAAATATTGTTTTGCACCTTTCCCCTATGCGCAGTACCTGGTGTACCAAGGTATGTCCAGGAAACACAAACATACCTTCTTTTCTACCTAAGAGGTATATTATAGCAAAATATCAAGGTGCATAAAACACTTCATGCCAGCTCTCGGACTATTCTGATTGTCATAGAAAAGCTTATCAGAGTAATTTAAGCCAATACTATAATAACATATTCCATCTACACAGCAGTGAAAATTAACTGAAAAAATATTAATGTGGTAATTAGTCATAGATATATATAATATTAAAGTCATATAAATATTTCATATTGACTAATTTTCTTAAAATATAAGTAAGCATAAATTATCACTGTCAATTCATTTATTTAAAGTACCTACCTAGCTCAATATGATTCACACTCATAAAAAGCCAAAACATTCTCTAAACCACTTACAATGCCAAATTGTACAAAGGCTTCCCTACAATTCCCACGTCAAAAGTGAGATCACTACTTATGGTGTTAATTAATCGACTAAAAGTAGTCAAATGCATATTATTAGTGAAACCAAACAAATAAAAATCTATAATAAACAAGAAGATCATTCACTTACAAAGAAAGTTTTACAATTTATTCTACAAGTTTTATTTTTACCTAACAAACTATTAGAAAAATAAACCATTTTTGTAATAGAAAAATCATGAAAAAAATCGATAATAAAAACAACTCATTTTTACATAATACATTTTCCTATTTTGAGATAACTTTTTAATATTTTATTCATTATTTAAATTTAAAAAGTGACCAATATTTCAGGGTGATAATGATTTTTATTTTTTGTATTCTAATAGTAGTTTATCACTGACTATCCACGGCTGATTCACGGCATTTGTTGAAATCTCGCTCTTGATGCAGTCATAAGCGTCAATTAAGCTTTAAGAACATGCCGTACTCTGTCTGTAGTTTTGTGGACATTTTAACTCTTGAAGAGTCATTAAATGATCAAATAAATACCTTGACAGTGATAATTCTACTTTTATTGACCAGATTCCTTTCTTACATTTAACAAAAATCACAAAATATTTCGGCAAGATCCAAAAGAGAGATTAACGCGCCAGTTAGACAAAATATTCGACTGTTGGGATATATTCTAACAAATTCAGAACGAAAGGGAGATAATTTACGTAAATGAATCGTGCAAAATAATTGATGATGGAGAATCGCGATGATGTTGAGTACTGTATTTCTCATCCTCCAAGATGCTTTCAGTGGTTAGCACCTTACTGTGTCAGTAGGAAATGCATTATCCATTCCGTAAACAAACTAACTGCATTACGCTTTTGTGTTTAGCATATTCTCAAGGAATTTTGTTATTGAAGTAACACTAAAGAGAGTTTTTAACAAACAATTCCTTCAAATATTCATCGATCGTGTTTGGTACTGAAAATTATATACATATATTAAGAAGAAGAGGAAAAATACATGTGGAAGAGGCCAAATGAAGAGAATATATGTATGTATATTTATATGTATATATATGTATATATATATATATATATATATATATATATATATATATATATACGTTACCCGGCGTGCCATGCTACACCTACTTTCTGCATATAGAAAAGCCTAAAAAAATTACAAACCAAATAAGTATTATTAAAATCTAATAACACGAACCTGTAACTGTTTCGAACCCGTGACCTCCCAACTTTGAGTCCTAGACGACTTTGACCTAACCTATAACACCCCCCGTATCAAGACATACATGTATGCCAAATTTGGTGAAAATCGGTCTAACAGAGTGGATTTTTATTAAAAAAAAAACAAAAAAAAAAACATACAGAATGCAGGTGGTAGACGTTTTTGACTTGGCCTATGACAATCCCCTGATCAAGACCAGCCTGTGTGCCCAGTTTGATCAAAACCTATTGAACGGTTTTGATTTTATAGGGAACAAACATACAGACAGACAGCTGGTAGAGGTTTTTGACCTAGCTTACGGCACTCTCCAGATTAGGATCTACCTGTGTACCCAGTTTAGTCAAAATCGGACGAACGGCGTGGATTTGTATGAGGTACAAACTTACTGACAGACAGCTGGTAGACGTTTTTGGCTTAGCCTACGACACTCCCCAGATTAAGATCTACATGTGTACCGAGTTTAGTCGATATCGGACGAACGGTGTGGATTTGTATAAGGGACAAACATACAGACAGACAGTTATAAGACGTTTTTGACTTAGTCTACGACACTCCCCAGATTAAGATCTACATGTGTACCGAGATTAGTCAAAATCGAACGATCGGTGTGGATTTTTATAAGGGACAAACATACAGACAGACAGTTACAAGACGTTTTTGACTTAGTCTACGACACTCCCCAGATTAAGATCTACATGTGTACCGAGTTTAGTCAAAATCGAACGAACGGTGTGGATTTTTATAAGGGACAAACATACATACAGACAGTTATAGGACGTTTTTGACTTAGTCTACGACACTCCCCAGATTATGATCTACATGTGTACCGAGTTTAGTCAAAATCGGACGAACGGTGTAGAGACGGTATCGAGTTTATTCAAAATCGGACGAACGGTGCGGATTTGTATAAGGCACAAACATACAGACAGACAGCTGGTAGATTTTTTTGACCTAGCCTAGGAGATTTCCCGTATCAAGACCTACCTGTCTGCCAAGTTTAGTCCAAATCGGTCAAACGGTGTGGATTTGTATAAGGAACAAACAAACAGAAAAACAGAGACACGTGATTTTTATATATATATATATATATATATATATATATATATATATATATATATATTTCTTTTTTAGAAGGCCGTTTATTGTACTACATGTATCATACAAGTTTAGTATATCACATGTAAGTTTTTCTTCTTCTTATCATAGTTATTTTTCTTCCCTTTAGTATTTTAGTTATGTTTACTTATATATTATTCACGTTACATTAAAACAATTAGTATACAGCAAGGAGTATGAAAAAAAATAAACTTATATATTCAGTAAGGTCCGCTTTTCTTCAATAAAAATGCAATTTTTCATTTTTCTATCAAGCGTCGAATAATTTATTTGCATAATGTTGAGAATAATTTCTAATTATTAAAAAACAATTCATTTTCTGTAATAGGCCAATTGGTTATTTTCCTTTTAATTCGGTTTCTGTATATGTTGAACAGAGTACAATTGTATATGATGTGGTGTGCTGTCGGTTCTGTATGTCTGTCACAGGGGCATGACTTTCTCTTTTTATTTTAAATCTATTTAAATAGGACCGAAACACCCCGTGTCCAGTGAGTACTTGTGTTGAGTAAAAATTTGTTTGTATGTTTCTATTGTAGAAGTTGTATATGATTGGAATAAATTTGTATAAATGGCGACCTTTGTTAGAGGTATCCCATTTTTGCTGCCATTCTGCCATTGATTCTAGTTTTAATATATATTTTAAATGAGTTTTTGAAAGTTTTTTTATATTCTATGGGTAGTGACTTATCTTTTGACGCTGCTTTGGCCATACGATCGGCGATTTCGTTACCCTCATCACCGGAATGTCCCTTTATCCATTTAAAATATATTGTACGCATATTTTGGCATGTTCTTAAAAGTTGCCGTATGTTTTCTATTAGTACTTCATGTATGCCAGTGTTTTTCAGTTTTTGTAATGTTGTCATGCTGTCTGTATGTATCTGTATAGAAAATGGTGTAGTGATGTGTTTATTAATGTAGTCTATAGATTTTTAATATAGCCAGTTGTTCAGCTTGGTTGTTTGTGCAGTGATGTCCAGGTCTAAATTGGGGTGTTGTTAGTAGTTTATAGTCTTTGTATATGATTGTAGCTGCTCCAACGTTGTCATTGTTTTTAGTGCCGTCTGTGTATATCTGGTAATTTGTGTGTTTGTTTAAATATCCGTTGAGTATATATATATATATATATATATATATATATATATATATATACATATATATATATATATATATATATATATATATATACATATTTATATATATATATATATATATATATATATATATATATATATATATATATTCTATTAGAAAATGACCCAATAAATAGAATATATATCTTTCTAATTTTTTCGGAGGCTCAGTAATTTATTTTAAATTTTTTTGCCTGATATTTTTTCTATGTTTTCTATCTTCGAGGGCACTTCTAAGATAAAATATTCCTGAATACGAGTCAATAGTAAATAAAATAGCTATAAAGAAAAGTCACAAAACTTTATTAAAGCCTCAACAATAAATGAGAAATATATATACCTACATGTGGGGGCGAGGTTAGCTCAGTGGTAGAGCACTAGACTCACATGCTGGAGGACCTGAGTTCAAATCCCAAGCAATCACTAAAGATTTTTTCTTCTAGTGTCTTCGTTCATGGGTTGAATTCGGCCTCCCTGACCGTCCCTAGGCCAACACAGCCTTTAATTAATTTAATAATGGGTACCTTGGGTCTAATGACTTTAGCAGTCGAAGCGGCAAGGGGAAAATCAGGCAGCCGGAGCATAGTACTGACTACACTATCTCCCTAATGTCCCTTATGGTCAAGATACCTCTACAGTATCTGTCCCTCAGGGCCCTCGTGGCCTGTTACGGGACTGATTTTTGTTGTTGTATATATATATATATATATATATATATATATATATATACATATATGTGTGTGTGTGTGTGTGTGTGTGTATGTATATTGTGCAGATCCTAAGTGAAAGACTAAGATGTTGTAGATAGTTAGTAACTGCTTTATTCAGTCGTCATATAAGTATTTTATTTTCAAGTTACACATGGTGCAGTATGTCACAAACTAGGTTATTAAATTTTGTTACAGAAACGTTTCGGCTATAAGCCATTTTCAATCTGTCAATATGTAAAATAATGTATAATGGATCATACTGGTTAGGATATAAAATTTCAAATAATAAACATAAAATCAGAATATACAAATATATCATTCATACAGGTCAGCTGTTGATACGTTTGTATATTCTGAGTTTTGTTTAATATTTGAAATTTAATATCCTAACCAGTATAATCCATTACATTTCACAGATTGAAAATGGCTTACACACACACACACACATATATATATATATATATATATATATATATATATATAGATATATTCTGTTACCATTTCTTAACTAAACTGTTACTTTTTATTTGTTTTCATTTTATTTTATATATTATTATTATTTTATGAGAATATTTATATTTGTTGCATCTTAGGGTCAATGAGGTCTTCAAAATTAGGTAAATTTACACCACTTGAGTTTACTAACATCGTTGAATGATATATCGGAAAATACAGCTATTTTACACCTATTTTATTTATATTCAGTTTTTGAGGTAGATATCAGGATTTAATTTATTTCCCGTTGATATCTAAGCGCCTAGGACATTTCTCATTGTTCATTGAAGACGAAGGAAGAGGAAGAGATAGCATATACAGGTGTAAATGACTAGGATGACAATGCTGAGATATTTACGGACGGTAGGATGACAAGTGGTTTCCACCAATCCAGGAGAGGAGTACACAATGCAACGGCTACCATTATACCCACAATATACTCCATAAGGTCCTGCAGATTCACATCCTTCTAAGGACATTCTGTAATATCATATCCTTCCTTATTCAGAAGGAACATTCCTTCAAAGGACTCATTCATTTATGATACAACTACTGAATCAATAATATGAGACGGCATCTTCCTTGTCACGATTCACACTTTTTTTTTTTTTGTAATATATAAATAAGTATTGATGTAGTTATAGTATCTATTATGATTAAAGTTTAATGAATGGCTGAAGGATTTGTGATTATATGTGCACAATTTTAAATTTATGTTCCCCATAAAAACCATAAATAGTCACTAAATCAAAATAAGAATCATATTTTTAGTTATTTATTATTATTTATGAACTTTTCTTATTTATTATTCGAATTTAAGCAGTAGATAATAATCAGAAATCATTGTGCAATTTCGTCTTCGATATCAGAAACCTTGATCTGAATTCGAGACCATAAGGGTGCGTTTACACTTGATATTTCTGGCAGGAAATATATGTCTCGATATATGTCGCGATATAAGTGTCGGATAGATATTCTCTTGCAAGTTTACATACGGACAGAAATAGCTAGACATTTATGTCATGGATATGTATAGGACAGTTCTCGCTTTGCAATAAATGTCCGGCCTGTTTACACTCAGACATATATGCCCTGTCTAGTCCATTCTGCTTGGTATAGAAGTTTCGGCAATATAGCTAGAAACCAAGATATTTCTGTCTGACATTTATTTCTCTCTTTATAATCAGCGTATTCACCTGACGGTATAGGAGTGTCGACACTTATTGCTCGGGATAGAAATATATATCTCAGACATAAATTGCTCATGGTTTACACTAGTCGCAATTTCTGTCTGACATAAATTTCCTGAAATAACTATCAGGTGTAAACGCACCCTAATATTATATATTAAATTTCAAAACCAGCTATTTGAAATCATAAATTTATAAAAAGAAATGCATTGCCAGCTCATGGCGTCGATCCAATAAAGCAATATACGAGTGCAGATGTTTTCTTAACCATAGGCTACAAAGAAATTGTTACTAAAATTGTTATATACATATATATATATATAAATATATATATATATTTATATATATATATATATATAAAAATATATATATATATATATGTTATATATATATATTTATATATATATGTTATATATATATATTTATATATATATGTTATATATATATATTTATATATATATATATATATATATATATATATATATATAATTTGTCTGCTTGCGTACCACCGTTAAACAAATGGCCCAATTTTGCTGAAATTCGGCACAAAAAAACTTTGTCTAGAAGAAAGGCCAAGATCGTTAACCAGGAGAATCTGACCACTGGACCTATACTTTTTAGAAAAAATTTCACATAGATAAATGTTGCGCATACGGTTTTGCTTTAATAAGAATTTTGATACATTGGTTTTAATTATACAAAATCCACTTAAATCACATTCATGATGAAATGTTTAACCGCTTAATATAAACATAGAAGGACTTTTTCCAAAAGTTCCAAATTTGCATGAACTAAATTTTAGAGAATTTAGTAAAAATGAAAGTACTAAAAAACATTGTTATCTTAGAAGACATATGCACTTTAGGACTCTTCGTATAATCTGGTGATTGTATAAAAAAATGTTTTAGTCGATTAAATATACATTCTAAAGCGTAATAAATATAATACAAAATAGATTCAGGCGTAAATTGTTATTTGGATATCACGCTTAAAAAAAACGTTTCTTTACATTTCGGAGTTGTCGTTTTCGTTCCATTGAAAGCCAAAAAAAAAAAAAAAAAAAAAAAAAAAAAAAAAAAAAAAAAAAAAAATGCAAAGAATTAAAGAGAAATAATGTAAATATCTACTACTTATGAAAGCAAGCGATAAAAGGACGCATTTAAAAAATAAATAAATAAAAAAATAAAAAAATAAAATAATAAAAAAAAAAAAAAAAAAAAAAAAAAATGTAAATAGACTAAATATATATGTATATTAGTGTGTATAGATATGTAATATAGGTATGCCTAGGCTAGATACAACTTAATAACTATAAGGAATCACTGTAACCAGACGTACTAATATAGAAAAAGCGAAGTAAAGGATTGAGTACCCTTCATTTACAACCAATCTCTATTGAATTAAGCTAATTATTTTTAATCCCACTGATATATAGAACACAAACAAAGGGTGTAAGGACTATACTGTTTATCGCCCTTGTCAAAACAAATCCTAATCCTAATCCATTGAAAGCCAAAAATAAGAATTTCATATTTTGGTATTTTAATATGAGTTCCACATTCTTTCACATGTGTTCCGTTTATGATTTAATTATCACTCTCATCATTTATAAATACTTTCTTTTAATTGAATAATCATTGTATTTTAATGTCGAGATGCTACGTCAAAGCTGTTCATTGCTGACGGTGACAAGCTCTGAGAAGGAAGCTGTGTCCGTGCTTTTCTATTGACAATCAACACTGGGCAAATCAAAACTCTTATAACACTTTATATAATGTTAAATATTTGTTCAGATCTTGTTGTCGTCAATGCGCAACCAGCGCTTTCTAAATTCTTCTTAACAGTAGACCAGCAATGCAAGGTGACAAAAGTTATTCGTCTTGTTTCTTAGTTAAATTACGATGTCATCATAATGGCACTAGTCTAACGACGTTTTAGGAGAAAAGTACATATCACTTTTTTTATGTTTAACAGCTTATCAACATTTGGGCTATTAACGCCGGGCTATCTACAGGCTGCCACCCTTTTATAATGCCAACAACACCTGGTCTGTCACCCACTCAGGTACTGGCCACACCCGACGTTGCTTAACTTCGGTGATCAACGGGAACTGGTGTATTCCTCTTGGCTGTTAGCTCAAAATTAGTGTTGCTAAAATATTAATTTTATACTTGAAATTAGAAGAATTTATCAAAAGTACTTTTTCCACATTTTCATCATTTACCGTTTGGTGATAAAACTATTTCATTCTTCCTAAGTCCTTAAAAAGAATATAATAAAATAATTAAGAGTTATTTTTTTCTATGTAATGAATAATATATAGTGTATTCAAGACTTAGTTTTATTAAACTGTATTATACTTCATTCTTGAATAAGTACAACATTTTTAAGATTTAATATGTGGATAATAAAAAATTTACAAAATTTTGAAATACAACACATTCATTCTCCAATACTCATTTGTACCTGATGTTCTCAAATAAAAAATAAATTTCTTTATTATTTACTATAATATAAAAGTATTAATTTGGTGATTTATCACAAAATTATGCATTTCCAGAATCAGAGATTTTATAGTATCTGTAGTCATTCTTCAACCCGACCAGTTATTCTTGAAGTTTAGGTTGTATTAGGAAAGAGAATATTGAATAACACTCCTATCACTCAACCCATAAAATTAAATGTATGAACTTAAGGTACAATTTCCTGAGAACTTCATTCAGCTTGAGAGAGTCTTTACTGAACTTTAGAGAGTCTGTACTGAACAATGTGTAACAAATATATAATCTGATGTAAGTGCCTGGTCGAATCATGAATAATTTTATGAAGCCTTTGTGGGAAATGTGGCCAGTACAGGAACCCCAATATCCTGATTGTGCAAGTATACGTAAAAAATATTTACAGTTAGTTACATAATGTATATATATTTATAAGGAAGTGCCGTACAGGTTGTCTTATGATGAGTAACTTTGTTGGACTGGGATATCTTGAAATGAAATAAACCTGCTTCTATTGGTACGGATTGTTCAAAACAGTTTCAGATTTTTGAAGATTTAGATGGAACCATTTTAGTTCAATTCAGCACGTCCAGATTATTTCAACCAGGTTAATTCAGCAGCTCTGTATAGTGCATTTTATATGATAGTTGTTTAATATAAGACAAAATGAATTTATATTGTAGGAGACAGCGGGGTAAGGTAACATAGGGTTTTGTTTTTGATTTTTCTTATTTTTTGGGGGTGATGATTTTTAAAATCAGGAAACAAAGTTTCTGAATGTACATATCTAAAAAACCGCGGAAATTGTTTTCCCAAAATATCTCTTAGTTGCTTATTTATCGTCGATTTGCCCCACCTATGCCAACTGAATCCGTTTGTGAGGTAAGTCTTCATCTTGAAAACGGGCAATATGGGCTTAAAAATGTTTGTTTGGACCAAAACTATCACCTCACGATGGATGTGGGTCGACTTACTAGTATATGATATTTCTTTGGCGGCTGTATTCTTCTGGGTATTTTTTCTTACTTACAGACTGAATGGCTGTTGAAGAGTTAATGAATGTCGGCTGGTGAAACCAAAAAATTCTTATCCAATCAGTAAACATGAATTAAATAAAGTGTCTTTCAAACAAATTAGTTTTAAACTTGAATTAAAAAATAACGCCATAGCTTATGACATTGACGTCGATACACCTGTCAAAAAATCTAACACCCTTTCGAAGATACCTCTATCACCTTCCACTCTCCCTAGAACCCATTAGCCTTACACGGTTCTTATCTTTCCGGCCCTTCCTCTTGTCACAATCCAATCAATATATTACAGGGATCCTTTTATTTTCCATGGTAACTATAATGACGGGTTGAGCTTATTCGTTTGGGAATTGTATAAAATAAACCTTTAATCTATTCGATCAGAGTTATCTAGTGTCAACCCGAGATGTATTTATAAATCATTACCTCTTTCGAATGTTACATAATTGAAGGACAGCTAACTATATCGTTCTAATAAATAATAAATTATCTCTTCTTAAGATCCTTTCTCATCTTCGATACTCTCTTTTCTAAAAGTTCGAATTTCCAGTATCTTCCTGATAGGTTTAGTTTAAAATTCCTGTATTCATGGGGATCTGCAACTAAGGCGATTTACTCCGTACACTTATACACATATTCATTTCCTGTTGTAACTAAACAAATACACAGTAATCTTGATTAGAAATGAAATATATGGCACAATAAGTTAATTCTAAAAATGACAGACAAATACATTAAACCTAATAAGAAGGAGGGGAAACAGTTGTTGAGAAAATATTGTGAGAAAGATATATAAAAGATTTAATAATGAACAGAAATATTAGACAAAGTAGGAATGAGAACAAAAAATATGTACGTAATAAAATTAGATAAAACAGAAATTATATTAATAAAGCTTATAATAAATATTATGCGATGCCGGAAAACATGTAAAAACATTATTAAAACTTCATAAAAAGTAAATAAATTAATAGAAAAACATTAAATACTTTACTTAGAGTCAGGGGTCGAATAAAACGTAGCCTGAGGCTGTTAACAGTTTGGGAATTAAACTGTAAGGTTCTACAGTTGGCTTTATTTCAAGCAGTTTGTTGTCTGTTCGTGTCCAGTATCTTTGCCAGTAAGTTAGTACCTGTCTTTGAACTGTCGAACACAAATCTTCAGAAGTCAGTCTGTCAATATCGAGTGATATCCTTTTAGTTGCTAAATTTGCTTCTTAGTCAATCTAGTTAACCCAGCGCTATTACCCTAGAATACCGTGAAAAACAAGTTTCACCAACTCCTTCACTGAAAAAGTGACCTAATTCACCGTGTAGGTTTAGAAAAAGTGACAACCAGTAAAGATCTTGGCTTCCAATCTTTACCATAAAGAAAACATAATGTACCATAAATAAAACATTAGCTTGATTGATCCTGACACTTGTATGCTAATAATCTTGTCTAAGATTATTATTTAAACATTTCATGTTCAAGCTCCATATCACGCTAAGATCATTCGCTCATAAATTCAAAAAACTTTTCATATTCTCAACAAGTAAAAACCATTAATTTTTGTATGACAATACAATTATTTCAATTATTTTTCAAATTAATAAAACAAGATTAATATAAGTTACATCATATACTATCATATACCGACATTGAACACACTATGTGTCATACATGTTATACACACACCCACCTATATATATATATATATATATATATATATATATATATATATATATATATATACACGTATGTGTGTAAAGGCGCTGATGTGGAAAAACGGGACCGACCGAAATATAAGAGCTCCGACATGTCAACAATTCCACCGCTCAAAAGTAATTCATTGACAACAAACTGCCTCTCTAAAAATGATCGGTTTTTACTAGCACCCAGCAGAGAGCCAATAAACTTCCAGCAATTTCATTCGCGACCACTGGCCGTGAGGCGATTCACTACAGGCCATTAATCAGAGATGTTTGACTTTTGGCAAAATTCATACAGGATCTCAATGCTCCAGTGGACTCGTTATTCAATGTGGTTTAGTTCATCATGTGTGTAATGAATTCGGCAAGATAATGGATTCATAGAATGGGATTAAATTTCAGAATTTTGTCAGTCACTGAAATATCCAAAAATACTTTTTGGCTAACATTTAACTGTAATTTGTTTCTACCAAAAACGAAAATCACTTGGTTCTTTAAGTATTTTAGTCATGTATTGATATTCATGTACTTCAAGTCAATTCATTTTTTTTTTTTCTACAATGGTTAATTCATGTTTTCTACAATCAGCGTTTAAAACTATAGAGGCACTCCCGTGTAGAGGGACTTACTCGCCAGTTGATTTTTTTTTATTTTGCCGTTCACCTTGTTTATTAACAGCGCAAAGTGTGGTAGGTGCAGTGTGCTGATTTCGCCTTTCTACAATATGAGAAACCTTGATTGAAAAACCGATGGATTCCGTTTGAGCGATAGCTGGGCGAATCAGAAGTTTGTAAACTAAACGTTGTGAATAAATTAGACTGCATGCTGTTTCACAATATGAACTCTCAGGAATATTTTTGGTATTTTTTGTGTAGTATTATCAAAATTAAGGTCACATACTGGGAAGAAAGGATATATACAATGGTATAAGGAAATAAAATCTCAAAATATAAAGTAACATAAGAGACAGACGAATGGTTTAGTCGTGAGTAGGTACCGCTTACTCATTCGCCTCTTGGACTATTAATGGAGGTTCATTGTGACTCCACTCATTTAATTATTGACCGGTGAAAAATGATCTGTGTTATATAAGACAGACTCTTTAGAACGGTAATAATGACAGCTCTTCGCCATTACGAGGCGCTTGGCTTGGAAAACAGATGTAATACTTAATATTTCAATATTTAAACGAATAAATTTCTGTACCCCGGTGTACCATATCACATATTTGTAATTTTTCAGGAGAGCCAATTTTTCAGAACTTTGAACTATTAAAATTTGATCCCTCGTTACTTATAGAAACAGTTTAGAGATAATGTTTCACATTGTTATTCGCATTGATAGCTAATTCGAAGTATTGGAACGAAGTCCTCCACATAGCATCTTTTACTTCTAATGAAAACGGACATGATTTTATTTTCCATTCTCTTATCTTCGTTATTTATGAGAACATGTTGTTATATTAAATTGATAAAAAAATTGAAATGGTGTCCTTTACCCCCGGTGAACCGATTTTATTCAATCCCCATTTATTTATTTGTGTAATAATCCTGATTTTATAAAGCCGAAAGAATGGCACACAAGTGAACGTTCTTCAAGAAGGGAAGTTGTTCTGTGCCGACTAAGAATCGGGCACTGAAGCTGTGATGTAGAAGAGTTTCTTAATTTCATGCATGAACTACACTTCCTTGAGAAAATCAGTGGGAATTGCATCTTCTCTTGCAGAAATTCTTGGAGAAAAAGATGAAAATATAAAAAACTTTTTGATTTTTTACGTAATACAGATATATATTCAAAATTGTAATTTTGATTTTTATTTATTACTTTTTAGAAACAAATCCATTAAAATTATTATTGTTTATATTTTTTATTATTAATATTTCTTAATATATATTTAAATTATCTATATATATATATATATATATATATATATATATATATATATATATAAAAATCTACCAGCTGTCTGTCTGTATGTTTGTCCCTTATACAAGTCCACACCGTTCATCCGATTTTGACTAAACTCGGTATACATGTGGATCTTAATCTGAGGAGTGTCGTAGGCTAAGTCAAAAACGTCTACCAGCTGTCTGTCTGTATGTTTGTCCCTTATACAAATCCACACCGTTCGTCCGATTTCGACTAAACTCGGTACACATGTAGATCTTAATCTGGGGAATGTCGTAGGCTAAGTCAAACACGTCTACCAGCTGTCTGTCTGTATGTTTGTCCCTTATACAAATCCACACCGTTCGTCCGATTTTGACTAAACTCGGTACACATGTAGATCTTAATCTGGGGAAAGTCGTAGGCTAGGTCAAAAAAATCTACCAGCTGACAGTCTGTATGTTTGTCCCTTATACAAATCCACACCGTTAGGCCAATTTTTACGAAACTTCGTATACATGTATGTCTTGATACGGGGGGTGTTATAGGTTAGGTCAAAGTCGTCTAGGACTCAAAGTTGGGAGGCCACGGGTTCATAACAGTTACAGATTTGTTTTATTAGATTTTAATAATACTTATTGGGTTTGTAATTTATTTAGGCTTTTCTATATGCAGAAAGTAGGTGTAGCATGGCACGCCGGGTAACGGCTAGTTTATTATAATTATTATTTATTAAACTGCTATTATTTAAATTTATTCATACATCAGTTCTTTACTTTTCATTAATCTTTTCTTTATCACTATATTATCATATATGTTCTTATTTATTTTCTTACCTTTGAATTGCCACTTCTCAAAATTAATAAACAAATAAATCCTGATTTTGCTGCATTTTCGCATGATATGATAATGAACCTTTTTTATATTTTGTAATATTCTTCAAAGCTTGTTAGAAATATTACAGCTCAACGACAAAACAAGATTTTCGACTGTTTCCCATGAATGCATGCCTAAACCGAAAAAAAATACTCTAAAAAGTCCATCGCGTTTAGTAAATTCGCATAAATACTTTTTTTTAAATAGGTACCTTTTGCGTGTAATTTTCTTCAGCGTTAAAACTTAAATTTGATGGTTATTCCAGATGATCAATTTTATGAATTGAATAGTTTTTTTCTCACATTTAGCCATATTACTCCCAGGAAAGTAACGAAATTAAAGAGATGGGTGGGAGGAAAGGAGGTGGGGTGTTGAGGAAGGTTTGGTATGGTTTTATGGGTCTTTAGGGAAAACCATCTCAAGGCTAAAATTTTTGTATAAAACTATGTTTGTTTTGATGGTGTAGTATGTATCCAATACCAAATAAACAAGAAGTCTTCAGCTGACAAGGAAGGAAAGGTTATTATTTCTAAAGGCACTTGTAAATGACGTGATTTCATCTATATAAAATATACATATTTAATATGCTCGATGGTACTTGAAAAGTGAAGTCATATTCTGACCTTATCACTCATTAATACTAACTTTCATTGCCAAAGTGAGAACCAATAATAGCGAGAAGAACTACAGAAGTGTTACGTGATAACTTCCTCACTTCTAATCTTCCATTCACGGTTTAACACAGCACGTACCTAGTTGTTTGAATGCCAAACTTGATCTACGAGTCTCTGTATAGCCTGTCGTATTAAAACTTCGTTAAAGATCTCAAAAGCAATTCATGAAGTGGCATTCACTCAGCACGCGCTCCGCTGTGCGGATTAGTCTTTGTCTAGCGATATTGTGCGACAGAAGGCTCTTGCGTGTTGGACAATTGTTCCTAGGATGATAGCAAACTTCTTCATTGTTTAATAACCTTTTATAATTGATGTTTTGGTTTGAGAATTTCAAGCTTTCTACCTGTCCTTCCTAGCTAGATTTATTTATCAGGGTTTTTCAAAACATTTCTTAGATATGTGGCATGAACAAATGATCTTGATGAAGAATGTGCTTAGTTATGCAGTTCTTCCGTAACGGACTATAGAAATAATATCAGTGGAGAATTGGCTGTAGTCTAGAAAGATGATTTTTTTATTTATTTAAGAGCAATCGCAACTGCGGCGATCATTACATTGCCAAAAATAATCAGATATGTAAAAATCATACGAAAAAACCATAAAAACCAAAGTTTGTTAAAAGAGAAAAAGTTCTCAGAATCGCAAATGTAAAACATTAAAAAAATAAACGAAGTGCAAAATAATGCACTTAATATTAGCAAAAGGATTATGACAACCATGATTAATATAATTATGAGAAAGAAAAGTAATATGTAAGTATATTTAGTTTAATAAGAGAGGAAAAATGTTTAGAATTATGTAAAAAAAAAAAAGAAGACTATACTAACCATACGAACAATATAATATGGAGCATGATTATAAAATGCCTAGGTAAAATATTATATATATATATATATATATATATATATATATATATATATATATAAAAGCAAGAAATAAATTATCTGTTGAAAAGCAGGAAATATATCGCTGGTGTCGGATATAATTATAATATTTATCATTATTCATTAAATGACCCTTAGCTCAAATATATATAACTGGCGAATAAGGCGGAAGGTCAATAAAATATCGTCACACACTTTTACACTTTTATTTATCTTCCCTACATGTTTCGCACCCTTTTTGGTGCCTCTTCAGGGGAACACACTTAAACATTAAATTCAGCCTCAACCTGAGGAATGGAACCTTCCACTAGCAGGGCCTCGTCTAGACTAGTCATTGACTGAACGAATCCAATATGGTGTCAAATAGTCAGCTGATCGATAATCGATATGTCATAAATTTAAAATTGATTTTAATTTCCAGATGAAATATAGTCCTATAACACCAATTTTCCTATTTTTTATCAAATAAATTAATGAAAATATTATTAAGATGGTGTATTTCCGTTTTTTTTATTTATCACTTTTTTCCTGTTTTTAATGATGTGTATGTTTTCTTTAATCTTTCTTTTCATTCTATTTCTTTCTTTCCCTAATATTCTGATGTTTTCAAAATCAAATTCATGACCATATTTTATAGCATGATAAGCCAACACCGTTTTGTTTTCTCCATTGTCAATATTTTGAGCATGTTGTTTAATACGTTTTCCAAGTAGCTGTTCCGATTCCCCTATGTATGCTTAATACGTTTTCCAAGTAGCTGTTCCGATTCTCCTATGTATGCTTAATACGTTTTCCAAGTAGCTGTTCCGATTCTCCTATGTATGCTTAATACGTTTTCCAAGTAGCTGTTCCGATTCTCCTATGTATGCTTAATACGTTTTCCAAGTAGCTGTTCCGATTCTCCTATGTATGCTTAATACGTTTTCCAAGTAGCTGTTCCGATTCCCCTATGTATGCTTAATACGTTTTCCAAGTAGCTGTTCCGATTCTCCTATGTATGCTTAATACGTTTTCCAAGTAGCTGTTCCGATTCTCCTATGTATGCTTAATACGTTTTCCAAGTAGCTGTTCCGATTCCCCTATGTATGCTTTACCGCAGCTATTACAGTCAATTTTGTATATATTGTACTTAGTCTCCTTTAATTTCAATCGGTCCTTAATGTAACTGAAACTACTTTTAATTTTGTTATCATACTTCCAGGCGATCTTTCCGATCCCTTTACAAATATGTCTGATTTTGTTTAATACTACGGGATTAAAATTGAAGGACAAATAACGGGCTGGTTCTGAATTCTGGTCTTTAAGGAAACGATTCACCTTTTTACTAAATTGATCAAAAATGTGTTTATTGTATGGGCTTTCATATTTCTCTAACCTATCCCTGTTTGCATCAGTTTCAATCGCCCTTCCGAAGAAATCGCTAATTTTTGATTGTTTTGTTTTCATTAACTTTATATTGCCAATGTTTTCATCAGATTCATCAATGGAATTCCGTTTACGTTTTAAGTTATTTTCTGACCTTGATTCTAGGCCTTCAGTATTGATTTTGTTTTCTAGTTTTACGGGTTTTCGAGTAATTTCTTCATTTTCATCCCTTTTCCTCTTTAAAACATTTGTACTATCTTCCGTAAAGAATTCGTCCAAGAATTTAAAAACTTTTGTGTCAAATTTAAAATTACATGCCCTGGTCAACTATTTGCAAACTCCTCTTTCCATACGATACTTTTTTCTCGGTTCGTTTAATTTCTTTTTCAATTAAGAAATCAGGGTAGCAATTTTTCCGGAAAAGCAACCTTAATTTGTTTTTAATTTCTGTAAAATATTTTGGGCTTGTTCTCTGGAGTGCAGTTAATGTTATATTGTAAATGAGGTTCTTTTTGAAATGACCAGTCTAGACGAGGCCCTGCTAGTGGAAGGTTCCATTCCTCAGGTTGAGGCTGAATTTAATGTTTAAGTGTGTTCCCCTGAAGAGGCCCAAAAAGGGTGCGAAACATGTAGGGAAGATAAATGAAAGTGTGTGACGATATTTTATTGACCTTCCGCCTTATTCGCCAGTTATATATAATATTTATCTATCCGACACCTGAGATATATTTTGTGCGAGAAGTGTCAGATTTCAACGCACCCTTAAACATATTCCACCAAGCAGGCTGGCTTCCTAGTAGGACCAAGTTCAAATGATGTTTATTTCGCTATAGCCAAAGAAACGGAGCACTGATTAAATTAATAAATATCTTTTATTTATAAACATTGAAGTCTACTTCTGGAATGGTGGCAAAAATATACCCATCAGAGTATAGTTTCATGAGCTTTTAGAACGAGAGTCTCAGATCTAAATGTAATACAAGCCAATTACACAACATAGACAGTGCTATTGAAGAGCCTCGTTACCACACCCTCTTGATCGTGCCAGTAGCAAACTTCCTCCTGTCACGATACGACCGACGGATGAATGAGCCGAGCTAACATCGTCTGAGGATTACCATAAGAAAGAGAATTCAGACAAGCCGATATGAGGCCTTGCAGAGACCAGACCCAGGTTTATGTCCTTGGCCCATATCGTGAGGGAATGCTGTCTGCTATGATGTTTCGCATGCATCATGTGTCTCTTTGTTCGCAAAATAATTCCATATGCTTGTTGACGTAGATATGAGTCACGTGAGATAAGGGCTGCTATTACTTATATGGCATTTTTTCTTTCCATTTAAGTAAAAAAGGATGGGTTTACTTTTCAGTGTAAGACGTCAGCGTCTGAGAGCATTCGGTGAGCCTCAGCCGCAGATTGTTTAATATTAAAAAAAGAAATTAACAAGAGAATTTGGCTTTTATGTTGACATCATTATTTGAGAATAAATAATGATATAATAATAATATATGATGTAAACAGAAACCAACTACTGCTGGAATCAGGTTATGTTCACAAATCCAGGCCAAGTTCCGGTTGTGTTTTTTTGTGCCGAAATTATCTTTAGAGAGAAAACTAAACATTGCCAAGTTTAAGAATATACCTGGTTGAGAAAAGTGATATTTCAGTAACTTGATATAAGTATTGTTATTATTGTTTTTAAAGGTCAGTTGAAGTGTCTTTACTGTTCTTAGTAAGTAACTATGAGGTCTTCTAAGTAATGAACTTGTATCATCTCTTGTATTGGCAAATATTTTTGGTTGAAAATATGGTACACTTAATACACCAAGTCCTAGTACTTTTTTTGGAGTGTAGGATGGTAAGGCGTTTTTGGAGGGTTTTAGGAGGCCTCTATTTCACATTTATGTTTTTTTTTGGGAGTATGTATTTACTCGGCGTCTACATGTCGCTAATGCCATCTATAGAAAAAAAAACGATGGGGGCAAAGTTTTAAAACTAATATTATTTGAATAATATTGATATATTCTCTTTGTACTTCATTTGTAAAATAAACATCTTTAGTCATTCATTCAAAATAGCAACACGCTTGAAATCAAATTATGCATCAAGAGTTTCAAAGCAAAACATCCCAAATTATTTTTCAGATAAACATTAAAACTCTATGATGATGATTTTTTTTTTTCAAAGTGACATTTACCTCGAAGGCAGAAGACAGCGACAAAATCTTAATTAAACACTTTCTTAGCTGTTTTGCATATTGCTAAACCCCCTGATGTCATTAGGAGTTGAGCGATTAAGCGGATGAGAAGCTAGTCTCCAAGTCATTACCCGTACTAAAGTAAAGACAATCCTCCATAGCAGGGGTTATGAACTCTCTTCATGCGGGGAGAATTGAACACGGCGCATACCGTGTCCTACCAACGGGACGACGTAACCACAGGACCGATGAGTAGGATCTTTTGACGCGGCACAAAGGCTGCGACGGCGGACTTTCATTTGACGACACTCATGGATTTCGTCAATCAATAAGTCCACTCTCGGAGGCATATTGTGTCCTGTTTGCCTTTCAATCGGGGGAGTCTTCTGATGAAATTGCGTCAACATCCACTTCTCGGCCACATCATGAAGGAAGTGGATTACGATTGTTCAAGTGGTTTTTCTCAGATTGAGATGAGGCCCTTTGATATAGATCAATATGAAGCCTTCTTCAATGGGCTGCTTGTGGAACAGAACTGCTTTGAGAATGAAAGTTCAAAGACTTGAACGTGAGAACAACGTATTGTATCCAATTCAGATTTCTCCTTTCTTCTGACATGGTGTTGTTTATAAACAAAGGACATTATTTTGTCACGATGCAAGTCAGGACTAATTGTACTGAAAAATGCGAAACGTAAATAAATAAAAATATATGGCAAAAAATTAATTTATAGAGATTTGCTAGCATAATAAATAAACATTTGATATAAAAATCAAAGTAATTGAATAAGTATAAATAAGGTATAAATATATAAAACAAATTCAGTTAAATTAAAAAAAACTATATAAAATATTTAAACAACAACAAAAAAACTTTAAAATAATAGCTAAATTAAATAAAAAATAAAAAGTAATAGCTAAATATTCGAGTAATAAAATATTTAATACTTAATTTACCGAGTGTACAGAATATTACTACACTTACTTGACGGACAATCAGACCTTACACTCAATAACAAAATATCCATTTACATGACACATGGACTTACGGCAAGGAACTCGGGATATCCACAAAGACCTTGAAGTCCTACAAAATTCAAACATTACAGTCTAAACTCCTTACTAAAATAACCTGCGCTCTATTCTTTATCTACAATTTGACTCTCCATAATGACTTCAATATTCCCTTGATAACCCTTAAAAATAACACGTTCACATTCAAAATTACACGGGCATCCTAATTTTTTAATAACCTACCAATCATTACACTTAATTTCAAATAACCCTGTTCACCGACTGTAGCGTATCTAGACCTGGGCATAATTTATTTGAAATAATATTTTCGGAATAAATCATGAAATAACCTTAACAGATTATTTCAGAAATAATTTATTTTATAATTTTTTAAAATATTATTTCGGAAATAATTATTTCAAGGATTAAATTATTTCATGATTAATGATAAATTTTATTCCCGAAATGATTATTTGATGGAATAATATATTCTGACATCTTAATTTATACAAAAAAATCCTCTAAATGCATGTTTTCCTGTGAAGCCTCATTGAGCTGTATTGGCGACAATGGCCCTGATGTCGATGGGGCGTACAAAAAAAAAAAAAAAAAAAAAAAAAAAAAAAATGCGGTGCTAACGTGTTAAATCAGTCTTCAATTTTTTTTTTTTTTTTTTTTTTTTTTTTTTTTTTTTTTTTTTTGAGGGTTCGATTTCCACCGGGAGGAATTTTCTCATATAACGGCTCGTTGAGAAAATTCCACCTTGGATTTTGGCGATAATGGCCTAGATGTCGATAAGGCTTAAAAAAGAAAAAAAAAAAAAAAAAAAAAAAAAAAAAAAAAAAAAAAAAAAAAAAAAAAATGAAGACTGATTTAACACGTTTGCACCACTTTTTTTTTTTTTTTTTTTTTTTTCTACGACCCATCGACATCGGGGCCATTATCGCCAACATCCAAACTGCAGCGAGGAATTTTCTCAACGAGACGTTAGATGAGAAAATTCCTGCCCGCGGGAATCGAATCCACCATCTCCTGCATGAGAATCTAAGGCTTTAACCACTAGACCACGGGGGGAGACCGGTAGTATTAACCATTCGCATTATTCTCATCCATTACAAACGTTATTTCATGATGAAGTTATTTCGGGAATAATTATTTTGCATCTGCGTGAAATAATTTATTTCATGAATAAAAAATACTGAAATATCATTTATCAAATAGTTATTTCAGAAATAAAGCTTTTAGAATTATGTTGATTTATTTCAAAGAATGATCGAATTTTCAAATAATTATTCAAGGAATAAATACATCTAGTTATTTGATGAAGATTGTTCTATTTAACGATGAAATAACATTTAAAGAATTTCCGTTATTCCGGAAATAATTATTTCAGGAATAACTATTTTATTTATTTAAGGAATAAATTATTCCAGTAGTGCCCAGGTCTAAGCGTATCTAGCCTAGAGACCTGCTCGAGGAGTAGTCCATCCAGATTGACACGACACTGCCTTGTGGCTATTCTAACTCTACAGCTTGTCTACTCACGAGATACAACTACACTGAACAACTAGAGCCACTAGAAATGTAGTTTTACATTGTTGTAAAAAAAAAATTATTTAAATAGCTATAGCTATTTAAATAATTACAATATATTGTAAGACCTGGGATATTTAATATGAGAACTTTATTTTTCATACTGAATCCGATCCTACACAATCCAACACTCCTCTACTAACATACACAACTAATATGTGTATAATATATTATATGCTATACATCAATAGTGGCACAAAAATACTTTGTCTAATCCAAAGTTCATGTTCGTTATGCTGCTAAATCCCGTCTTTTTTGTTTGTTTGTTTTTTGTTTCGTTAAAAAATATTTTGTTACAAACGGTTCTGGCTAAAAAGGCTTTCAGCTACACTTTCTACAGGTATTTTTCCGCAGGGGAAAAAGGGTTTTATGTGATATTTTAGGGCATTATTGAGGAATGTGGAAAACATTAAGAATTTTCGTTCGTGTCGCTCCGACTGATTGATTTAGGAATTTCTTTTCATGCTTGAAATTCATCCACAAATATAAATTTTGGTTCAATTTTTAATGGAGGAAGTATTGCAAAATAAAACAATTTTTCCATAATTGCTCATTGTTCATCTGCACTCCTGTCGCCATTGGTGTAGTTTCCTATTAACTGATTCTCGTTATTCTTAAACAGTAGTTATTATTGATTCACTTTGGTCTAATGTAATTAAATAATGTAAATTAAATTAGAAATGGCACATATAATAAGAAATAATATTATTGAAAAATTGAAACCAATAACAGTGAATCTTCCATTAATAATCCTAACCTTGATCCATGTTTTGAGCGGTCACGATGTACAAAGTTTACAAAAAGCTGGAAGAACGACGGGGGAACTTCTCCAAAGCACTTCTTCATTTGTAATAATGTTTGTAAAGGATTTATGACGACATCTTTGCGCCATCTCTGTTATTTATATCTCATTTCTCTTCAGTGCAATATCTCCTTTTCGTCGGTTTCTTTTTGCTCTTTCCACGACAGGAGTTGAAATTAAACAACGACAAAACTTCTCTTTAAAGGCCATTGTGAATAAGGTTGCTCGGTTTTATTGTTATTTTTCACAAATGCCATGGTTATTTCATCTTAACAAGAATTCTGCTATTTTGATTCGCCCTTGGTTCAATTCATTTTAAAACTGCATGGTTATAATTTATCTTATGGAAGTTTCTGAGGAATGCTTTTATAAATTACATTATACTTTTCTCCAAATTTGCATATATCTGCCAAATCAAATCCATTTTTCTACCACTAATGTTATACTGGTACAGGAAAATTTAGTTTCGGAATTATATTTTTGTAAATAAAAAATCCTGGTAGCAATGGAGAGATGAATAGAAATTGAAAATCATTTTCGTCCCCTTTGTAATTAATATAATGCAGACAAAGTAGCTAGATTGAAATTAATTTTTTTTATAATGCTTTTAATGAAAATTACGTTGTTTATATAAGAATTCGTTTCTTTATGTGATGATTGGAGCCAGAACTGATGGCCTCACATCGTCCTCGTCATAAAGGACATTCAGATGATGTTGAAATATTCCGACAAATCTCTACACTTAGGGGTCCGAGAGAGCCCAGAGACGTATTAATATTTTTTTATTGTCATTGCTAACAACATTTCAATTAATAGAACTGCCAATGTCTCATACGGGTAGAGGCAGTATAATTAAATAAATAAATAAAAATAAATAACATTTCAATTGTACTTAGAAAATAGAGCTAATTGTGACCACTTAAATTCGGTTTTACATATCATAATTGGATAGGTTCAAAAAAAAGTAGCAAATCTCATAATTATGAACGCATTTCATTTTAATTGCACTTCATGTTCCAGGCCTTTTTTACAACGCTTGAGGGGATTTTCATAGAATCTACAGGTATATTTTTCATGTTGAATTGGCCATTCTTTCCATCATAAAATACACATAGAATGAAAACAAGCTGACAACACACTGGAAACACTGGAAACTGCCACAGGAAGGCACATACAAAAGACGAACTCAATACTTCATTACCGGTCCGCTGGATGATGATATAAAATAATCCTCTTTTCATTGAACGTGGATTACACACTAATTCTTGGTCAATTATTATATAATTTGTTTATTAATATAAACTAATAAACAGGCAATGAAAACTTCCCACAAAGAAAAAATGTTTTATCTAGTGGAGTTCGCCCTTATGGAAAAAATATTCCAACGCATTTTCCTAAAAACTACCTTTCGTTGAGTTCGTCCTTCGTATCTGCAACGCCTCGTATACATAATGTAATCGTCAATAATAAAAAAATAAAAAATAAGTCC
This sequence comes from Gonocerus acuteangulatus, assembly GCA_946811695.1. Classification (NCBI taxonomy): domain Eukaryota; kingdom Metazoa; phylum Arthropoda; class Insecta; order Hemiptera; family Coreidae; genus Gonocerus; species Gonocerus acuteangulatus. Next base: position 79,865,726 of record OX328125.1, read on the forward strand.
CGTACCAGGCGACGAGGGCCCAGAGGGGCAGATACTAGATATAAGAAATTATAAAAATAATGCATCAATTTGCCTAGCTCAATGTATGATTTTTTGTTGTATTTTTATTATATATTATATATTATTTGATACGTTCTATTTCGGCGTTTTGAGGCATTAATTAGTAGCTACATGTGCTTCCGGTAGATAAACTTGCGGTAAACTTCGTATGATTTGTACGGCACACCGTCGCCTTTATTCCTCCTCAATTTCCTGTTACTATTTACTATATAAACAGTAAATATTGACTTGTTTTGCCAATTCCAAATAAGATCATTATTTAATAATTCTTGTAGAGATGAGAATGTGACGACGGCTAGACATGAAAGTTCGCCTAGTGGCCTTGACAGTGAGCGGAGGTCAGCTCCTGACCGGTTCGTGGTAAGCGGAATCGTCTACCTTTCCCAATGTCTAGAATTATCTGGGATCGTTTTCTTTTTATTAACGATAACTCATAACCGCGTTGCTGAAATTCGGCACGATGGAGGCCAGGATTCGGTAAGGTATGGCCTATAGTTCAGGGTTACTCGTCTCCTTTTCTTTCATTTTTTTTAATAAAGAATGAAATTTACAATCTATTCCTGATGCCAGATACAAATTTTTAATAGAAATATTGTTTATGCTAACTTAATTTCGCTAAACTTATTTTAAAATATAAGAAAACAAAATTATAAAAAAACTACAAGAAAACTACGGTTCCCGTAGATCACCGAAGTTAAGCGACGTCGGGCGCGGCCATTACCTGAATGGGTGACCGACATTGGCATTATAAAAGGGTGGCAACCTGGAGATAGCCCGGCGCTAATGGCCAAATTGTAGATACTCCGTAAAAAATAAAAATAAAATAAAAAAATAAATAAAAACTACAAGAAAGAAAGAGAGAGTGTGACAGAAAGAGAAAGAAGGGAGAGGATGAGGGATTAAACATATACTTATAACAATTTTATAAATATATGTGTCTGCTAAAATATAATACGCAACGACAGTAATAGATTGAATTCAATGTGTGCTCATGGCCTCAGCAGCTTATGCACAATAATTGATATATATAAAAAAAAAAAAAAAAAAAACAATTTTATATAGGCCTTATGAAAGACTGCCACTTTAACAATAAATATTAAATAATACATTCCTAGAATGTAATTCGAATTAAGATAGGACTTTGGATAACACAAAAATTAATTAATTACAATTACCCAACTCGGCTTTAATTTTTTCCATTTGCTAATTAATTCTGAGAAACAGGAGGGAATCTTGGATTAGTTAAGATGTACGCAGGCCCTATTTCGCCAGCGTGGACGCGCTGCCTTGATTTTAAAGCACTGACCTGATCTGGGTTAGACTATCTCCTATCCTATCACTGTAGCAATAATGCTCTGCGAACTATCTAGGGAAACGGTCTGAACCATCTTTACGGCAGCTGCTCAACATATTGTTCAACATTTTCGGGAGAAATCTGTTTGTAATTAGGTAGCATTTGGTAAGCAGTAACGTTTTGGCAATAATTCTCAGGATTTTTGTATAGGTTCATATTAAATTTGCATGAGATATAGTATTTTTGTTACCACCCATATGTTGAGCAGAGGACCGCGAGAATTCATCGGCGAAAAAAAAATAGCTTACTCATTACTAATATTTGAATAAAAACAGTATACTTGAAAGACAATAAATGGTTGGATAGTGTTTTTGAGACAAATAAGAATGATTGCAGAACAAATCACTATTTTCAAGACAAACCAGGATTTAGAAACCATTGAGGTAAATAACGTTTTACTAGCAAAAGAAATGAGTACAACAAGTTTCAAAAGCAGCACAACAATATGTCTAGTCTGACTTAACCCTTAATATTGAGTCTTGGCAAAGCGAAAGTCGGGAGAAGGTACAGTACCTTTAAGATACAGTATATTTAAGAAATAGAAATAGAAATATTGAATTGTGTAATATGAAATTTAAACTATGTTTATCTATTTGGTCTATTGTTATCAATCATTGAATCATTTGAACTCCGGAGAGATCGTTGACAGCTGGTATTAAGATAATAGAAATAGTAAGTTTTCGCCTTCAATACTCACATTTATTTTTATTTTCAAGCATTCCCTAACTTTGATATACCTACTATTTATTTTTTAAATATAAGTATGATAAAGAATTATGAATCAAGCCGAATGAATTTTAGATCGGCTTTACAGCGTTTGCGACTTATTTGCACAGTCGCAACAAGTCGTTCTTGTTTCCATGATAGAAATTATTTTAAAACGTACTCTGTTAAGCAAGACACGAACGAAAATTAAAAAAAAAAATTAACACTAAAATATATTTTTGTGTTTTCGTTATGTAAATAAAGAATCATACTCAAACGTTTTCCTTGTTCAAAGACGAATGAGTAACATAGGCCAGAATCCTTTCGAAATCGTCATCCTGGCTTGCCCAAGCATTCATCTCTGCCTTCCTCATAAAGTTTTATCTCCCATGAAAATTTCTAAAACTTCGTACATTGCTTTGAGCAAACGATGACTCGAGTACGGACATTGCTGAACGTCGTTAAACGGAACATGCTTGCAGTATCTCGGTGCAATGCGGACTAATGCTAGAAAGAGTGTATAAATCGAGGGGTCGAAGCTTTCGCAAGAACATCAGCTGCCGAAACTCCTTGTGGATTGTCTTACTCAGCGGTGTCATTAGTTTCTGGTGCTTTCACTGGGTGTCAACCCGTCATTTAGACACGTCTGTAATGTATCTTGTAGCCGGCAGTATAATAATTACGGTAATAGTGTCTTCCGTTGACGTAGAAGTGTCGTCTTCCGGGGTTCGGCACATGATATTCGATACTGAACTACACAAAGTCTAATGAATCAAGATAATTCCATTGGAAAATGAGGAGTGAAAAATATTAATAGTGTTAGATTGTCAGTATGAACATTGCAACTCAAAACCAGTGTGTCTAAAATATCATGGGTTCCTAATAGATCGAGTCAAGCAATGGTTTGGAATCGGCTTAGAGAAAAATGTCAGATTTTTAGAAAATTTATTTGTCGAACATTTCGGCCTACTCTTTGGTAGCCTACTTCTGCTAAAAAATAAACATACCCAATTACAAACAAGAAAAATCACGAAAGTACGCACAATTATACATCCTGGGGTCTCCCGTAGTCTAGTGGCTAGCGCGCTGGATTTATAAGCGGGAGATGGTGGGTTCGATTCCCACCTCCGACAGGAATTTTCTCATCTCAAGGCTCGCTGGGAAAATTCCTCGCTGCACCCTGGATGTCGGCGCTAAAGACCTAGAAGTAGACGCGCCGTAAAAAAAAAAAAAAAAAAAAAAAAAAAAAAAAAAAAATATACATCCTGCCAATAAGTTATAAAATATTTTTACAAGTGCATATTAGATAAGCAAAGGTTTTATTATGATCAGTTGTTTCTTACAAAACATGGTTGAGTGTATAAATCTACTGATTTATTCATAAAAATACATAAATTGTTTACTTAAGGGGAAACACTACCTTGTGTGGTTAAAATTAAAGTCATTTTCTCCAATTTATGCACAAGAAATAAATCAATATTTTTCTATTCTTTATGTATTCTTTATACGAGATGTAAAAGCAACCAAAAAAAATCATTTTTAATTTTTCGAAAACAAGATGGAGGTGCTGTGTCTGACGAACGGAAATCCTCTTTTTCAAGGGCGATAGTCTGCTGGTGGCACTTTTTCTAGAACAAAAAACTAAAATTATTTTGAAAGAAGAAGGTTAAGTCTAGTAAAGTAAGTAGAACTTTTAAGAAATATTATTATTTTTTCGAAAATAGTCAACTATTATTCATTTTCTAATAATAAATCCGTCGAAAATCAGCCTTAAATTCTTAATAATTCAATGGATGGAAAAATCCCTACGTCAGTTACAAGCAGATATCATTAGGAATCTGCAGTTAAAATTTGAAGTTGATTAAGTCAAAATTGAAAGCTCCAGCTTATCGCCCGAATTGAAAAACGTAGTAGAAAATCGACTCTTTGGCAGCCTTCCTCTGCTAACACATTTTTGTTTAGCTAAAGAATGCTGCCCAGGACCATGCCGAAATGTTCACAAATATAGATTTATCTGAAAATGTGATGTCTTTCTCGTAGCCCAATCCCAGCTATTCGTTTCCTTCTTTATTATTTATTTCAGCACCGTCCAGAATTTCGCTGCCATCAATTTATGGTGACTAATTTATTATATCCGCGGTTTGTACATTACTTGAAGGGTCCTAAGTTAACACAAGTCCGAAGTTACTTAGAATTCTGATTCCCTTTGATCTGGTCTATTTGCTGTGAGTGTGGGAGGCTATGAGAGTTAGGAAAGGCCGATGTTGGCAGAAACTTGCGCAATACTAGAGCTTTCCCTGGGGCCAGCACGCCTACCCCATTACTCTGCTCCTCTTCTATACCTGTCCTAGCGGGGCCTCGTTATCCTGACCTGATAAACTCCCAGGGGATCTGGGTCTGTCTGACAAACGAAGGTCTCCAGGAAGTGCGCTGGACAAATTGATGTAAAGATTATACAGAGGTACAGTTTGAAGCATCTTAGCTGCAAGACGTTTTAAATTCAGAACAATAAGGATTTTTTGGGGTCTCCCGTGGTCTAGTGGCTATCGCCTTAGATTCATAAGCGGGAGATGGTGGGTTCGATCCCCACCGGCGCACAGTGTAACGTCCAATGGACAAAAATCTAAATTTTTGTTTTCTTATATTTAATTTTTAATCCTCTTGGTAAGTTTAGAAACTATTCGAGGAACGAAACTCGTATAAAACTAATAAATATTAGTTTTATTTTGATCAACAAACAAATTAGCAGTATTATAAACAAGGCAAAGTCTTTAAAACCTGCTTTATACCAACAATAAGATTGAACCTCTCTCGTTGAAGATAAAACCGTGTTTTTATTAAGTCATCCGAAGGAAATTATGTAAAAACTATTTCTTTTTTACCTGATATAATTGATTATGGGTAATTACTTCCTTATTATTTTTCCTGAATTATTCTTCATTAATCTCTGACATTATTCTTAAGTACAAAATTTTGATAGACCATAGCAAAAAAACTTCATCTGAACACATCTCAAGCTTAAAGTTTACCTCAAGTATAACGTACTGAGGGCAATTTAGTTTGCCGAAACTTGCCGAATCCAAAGATTTTCATTTTTAGATCCATCACATGATACAATTTATTTTTTCTTCCAAATTTGAAAAAATGAGGATAAATCCAAGAAAACGGTATTAATCCTTGGGCAAATGATTCAATTTAATCTGCAGGATGCTCCTAAAGAAATATTAAGCAATATTAAGAAGACTGTCAGTTTAGTCCTATAATATAAAAAATGTGGGAACGTGTTCACCGCAGAGAAAAAAACTCTTATATAAATACTGATTGAAACAATATATCAACTTAGAAGAAATTGTTATTAATTTTTATTAAGAAAAAAGATATTCACACCCTGATGACCCTTCCGGCTTCCTTAGAGCAGACATAAAAAAGAGTTTAAAGCGTTGTGTGAGATATCGAAAAAGCGCCGGGTTCTTCTGATATCTGGCCCAGAGCTTTCTTTACGAAGAAAAAATATAAAAAGTCAAAGCAAAATCAGTCCAGACATTAATGAATGTATAATAGAGGATGACATTAATAATCAAATAGATATTGGTTTCGATATAAGTTTACATTCTCAATAATCCAAAAACGATTCAGACTCGGAATTAAGAAATTATTTAATTATTTCATAGAAAATGGTAAAATATTATTATTCTTGGGCAATATTACTATAAGTATAATTTACTACTATACTATTACTACATTATATGTTACAGTTATAATATATTTTATAATATTGTTATTAATAATATTATTACCTGCTATATTGTTTCTATTAATATTACAAATATTACAATTAATATTATTATAGCTGTATAGTATGCATTATTATACTGTTGTTAACTTGTTTTGAGTTGATTTCAATTGATGAAAATGTTTTGTTTTTTTTTAATATAACTGGTGGCTAATGATTTTTGTCCATAATCCTCACTACTTCATTACACTGTGCGGCGGCAGGAAGTTTCTCATCTCAGGGCTCGTTGAGAAAATTCCTGACTGCACTTTGAATTTCGGCGCTAATGGCCCAGATTTGTCGATGCGCCGTTAAAAAAAAAAATAATGACGGTTGATTGAAAGTAGAACAAAATTTGATCTGGAGTAAGCCCTCTCTCCTAATATACCCTTTTTTTCATCTTAAGGACATATTATTGGGCATCGTCTATACCGAATTAGGTTACAAGGTAGCAAAATTGGATGTCGGTACGCAAATATTAATAATTTCGTAACGGAATAGTTACACGCACTCCTAAATGACAGATTTTGCTTATATTCAAAATACGTTACTCTCATTACCCCCGAATATTATGTATCGAGTCAGATTAGTTAGGAAACAAAATTTCAGCACGGCTCTGGACTCTTAAAACATTTGGAAAAGGCTTTTGGATCTCCCAAAATATCCCCAAAAAAGTATCAATTTTGAAGTAAAATGAATTCTTACTGTGAACGTTGCATAATTTGCTAAATTTAATGGACTGGCCTTTTTGGTCTAAATTAATGGAGGATACATTCTAAAACATGTATTGTACATTCTGAAACATGTCAACATGATGAGCATTTTCTTTAATATTCTATATTGCTGTGCATTGTATTTATATTAAAAATATATTTTGTTAAACTTCATATTGAATTATTTTGTAATTTTAGGTACTCGTTTATTTAAATTTTATTATTTCTCAAATATTAAGGTGAATATTATAAAAGTAGTTTCCTCCCTCTGATGGCAGTGAGCCAAGACAAATAGTCTATATATATATATATATATATATATATATATATATATATATATATTTTTTATTTTGTTTTTGCATCTGCTACTGAGGCCATTAGCACTTCTCATCTTGAATTTGTATTTTTTAATGGGCAATTTGTTTACATTGACACTTAAGAATTCTCCTTGAGTTAATTCTTTTTGTACTAGTTGTAACATTAAACCTAAACTATATATCTGCATTAGCTCCTTTTTAACAAATGTCGGAGCTAAAGCAAAACTTATTATCTATATCTACCCTATATATTTACACTAACATCTATATGCAGGAGTTCCATTTTAAACATATGTTGGACCTAAACTTACTTCTAAACCTAAATCTAAACTAAATTTGTATTTACGTTAAAATAGTCTATATATTTGTACGTATTTATATACGTATGTACTTTAAAAATATGTATTTTTGTAACGTTTGTTATAATTAAGAAAGACTATCTATCTGATCAATTTATTATATTAATTAGAAGTGGGAAAAATAGATATTATTCTTAATTTTCGCAGGAATTGCCAGATATAAAAGTTTAAGGTATGATAAGGCATTAACCTGCATTGTCCCACAGAAATAATTTCTTTTGAGAATAAATATAATTAAAGTAACTCGGACATACATGACTGCTAGTTACCTTGTATGCCAAGTCAAACTATGCGGCGCTAATTACATGCCTCTGAAATATTAAACTTTTATAGACTAGCTGCATGTAATGCAATGATTGTCATTATTTTTATCCTTCTAATTTTTCGGACCTTATTGTCCATTTTCACGCAGATATTATGTAATTTTCCATTTATTTTAAATAATATTGGTTATGAATTATCATACTGTATATTTTTCATAACCAATATATATATATATATATATTTCTGTTTGTTTGTTGTTCCCACAACAAACAAACAGTTTTTTCTTGTTTGTTTTTCTGCCAGGGGGTCGATAAATCAGTACACTCTTGGTTCACATTTACTATTTTATTTGATATATTGACATGTTTCGTGCCTTTGTCGCTCCTCAGTATTACGCCTGACTAAGCTAGACAAGTTTACAAGAGGATTTCTGATTAGGAAAGCTCGTTTAAGAGATGCGACAAAGGCACGAAACATGTCAACATATATTTCCTATTACAAGGTGAATTACAGAAGAAATTTGTATTAATTAATTGAAATAGGTGATAATTCACTGTACGATTTCCAAGAAATATAGTGCAACATAGTTTTAAGGCAAAACCTAGTCAATGTAAAAAGGTTTTATTTTTTGGGCAAAAGTTAACTTAATAAATCAACTTTGTTTTAGTAAGCCAGATTTCATTTATAAATACCTTATATTCAATTTTAATGTGTAAAATAACGAAAAAATAATACAATCTTAAGTTAGTAATAATAAATTCTTTCTCATTGGCATTAATGACCCTGGCAGTCGGAGCACCTATTAATTCTAATTAAACATAGCATATAGTTACTAATTGATAGTAACTAGTCAATAGTCACTAATACAAGAGCTGCATACCTCTTCTAAGATAATTCTAAGGGTTAGGTGGAAATAGGAGAGACGAAGGTTGAGATATCCAAACTAAACATAGAAGGAATCGATGAGCTTCATCGTTTCCCCTTCACCGTGAACTTTCTTCTTGCCGGTTCACCTTCAAAGCAGAGGCTATTCAATGGAATTAAATTAACGCTACTCCTACATTCAGGTTAAGTTCACTTATTAGGATAATTAATTCTTTTTTGACATATAGGATTATTTCATTACTTTCGTGTACATTTATTTTAACATCCACCAACTTTTGTTGTGGACCGAACAATGAGATTTGGTGAGATTAATTGTCCAATGTCAGAGATATATTTAAAAGTTGGTTCTTTATTATGTTTATCTAAGCCAGGACTTAGTCCTTAGTTGTTTTTGTTTTTTTCAATATGTATACCTCCGTGAATATAGTTATATTTTCCAAATTCTTTTTCTATTACAGTTTTTGTAAACATTGCTGCTGGCGATTTTATAAAGTGATTTAATATATGTTATACATATTTATTAGACATTTTTGTTTTTCCAAGATCTTACAGAGTACATTTTATTGAAATAAATATTATTTTCTAAAATTTGATAGCGATGAAAAATGTTTTATATCTCACTATAAAACCTGTTGTGGACTCATTGTAGTCAAACAGGTAAGAATTATTTTTTAGGTAACGGACTCACCATTTGTTGGTTACGACTAGTTCTATCGGGAAGCCTGTCGTAGAGAAAAAGTCAACCCACCTCAGGATTTACCCAAACTCTAATAATAATGTATTTGAAGTATTAATTTGCTTTAAAGGAAACAAATAAATTCTTTTTACATTCTGGAAAAATGTTTGAATGTATGTATGTATGGATAGGTTTAAGAACTAAGAACGTTTAAGGTTATCACCGACCTGTAAAGTGTTCTTTAATGAAAATGATTTATGTACAATAGAGATATTATAGGAGTGAATTGCACTACGCATATTGTCGGGAATGTTCTTAAATTGTAATGATATAACATGTTCAAAAAGTTCTTATATTCGTCCTGAAACTAAAATGGCTAATTTATTTATTTATTTTTTTTTTTTTTTTTTTTTTTTTTTTTTTTTTTTTTTTTTGGCGCATCGACATAAATCTTGGCCATTAGCGCCGACGTCCAGGGTGCAGCCAGGAATTTTCTCAGCGAGCCCTGAGATGAGAAAATTTCTGCCGCCGGTGGGGATCGAACCCACCATCTCCCGCTTATGAATCTAGCGCGCTAGCCACTAGACCACGGGAGACCCCTAAAATGGCTAATATAATTGTTTTACTTAGATAATGGTAATAATAATTATGGTGATATGAGCTTTGTCCATTACGGCATAATATTTAAATCTCTATGTAATCAATGCATCTGAGTCCAAGGTATAAAATATATAAAGAAATTATGTTTTTATTTATTTTTATTATTTTATTTTATTTTATATTTTTATTTATTTTATTTTTTTTTATTATTATTTTTTATACTACAGGCTATATTTCTGTATAACTTTGATTTTTTAAGGAACATTAATACTTATTCCAACATGGTAGGGTTGTCTGCAAGTGCTTCAGAGATATCTTTTGGAATTTCATGTTTGAAGGTTCTCTTTATTTGTTTTATTAATTTGTCTTCCTGTCAAGCCATTTGTTAATTACTTATTTCTTATATTCTTATAGCACTAATCTGACCATGATGAAAATATGCTGATGCTTTCACCATGGTCACTTAACTGCCTAGCTTTGGTCTTCCTCCAGCCCCTAGGCAAAGAGCTTGCTGAAACGTTCACAATATATAGTTTGTTTTTTTTTTTTTTTACGAAAATCTAATTATTGTTCTTAGGTTGATCCCAAATCTTCCCTGATTTGTTAATAATTTTTGATCAACTACGATCTTTTCTTATAAAAACTGTGTATAGAGATTGCTATGTGTATATAATCTATGCGGTAGTATAGATATGTTTATGAAATGGTGTAAAAGATAAGCGTACGATAATATTCCATATGTGTAATACTCATGGATATGGTGATGCGTGGCGTAGTCCAAGCACGTACATGCCATCTTCTTTCCAGGGCATCCCGAATATATATCCAATATACGGCCTGCCTTTTCTCTTGACTACAAAGTATCCTCAATACTTAGGAAAGATAGATAGTTTAGCATAGGAAAATGTTTAGCTTTTTTTTTATCGTTTATAAACTGAGATATTTTTCCTTCTTATTTTTACACTTTATTTCTTGTTCCATCATTTTGTTTTGATATAAAAACATATCTGTTTTATCATCAAAATAAGTTCCTAGAGATTCTTCCAGATTTAAGTCTGCAAATCAGGAACAGAAATGTATAGGATCATCCCTAGCGGAGGTAAAGGTTTAAAAATAGGACATCTATAGGCAACCTTAGAAGAATTAGTCTGATTTATGTTTAGAACTAATCCTATAGAACCAATCTAATAAGTACTATAATTTAAATCAGATTCTGCAACATTTAGTGGCAATAATAAGCTCCACTTGTAATTATAATACACTGAATCTCTCTCTCTCTCTCTCTCTCTCTCTCTATATATATATATATATATATATATATATATATATATATATATATATAATTCAGGTGTTTGTCGGTCTGTTAATTCCTTGTACAAATCCACAACGTTTCACCAATTTTGACCAAACTTGGCACACAAGTAGGTCTTCATCCAGGGAGTGTTTTAGCCGAGGTCAGAGTTCGGAGGTCACGGGCTCGAAACTGTGAAACCGAACTTAAAAAAGAATAAAATGTCAGAAATAGGTTGTTTTTGTTTTCCCCGCCCTCCACATTTTATTTAAAACTAATCTAGAGGCCTCCAGGCCCAACGGGTTGGATCCTGATGCCGGGGGTAATTTTTGACGCCTTATTCTACACTTATGTACTAGTAGAGACTGTTAGAAATTGTCATTTTTGAAAAATAAGATATTCACCAAGAGGGATCATATCGGAAAATCATTCTGTCATATGTGTCAGATTGTCAGTTGAAAGTGAAAAGTGAAGTCAAAAGCTAAATATTCTATCCCCTCCACTTCTGCTTTCTCAACTCTATTCATATATAATGTACTCTTAAATGTTAACATAACATCATATATTATTCTTAGGAAAGTTAAGCAAATGACTCGAAAAAATAAATAAATAAAAACTGAAGGAAAAATGTCAGCAATACTAATATTATTTTGTTTGTATAATAAGGTATCAGTAATATATCATTGTACTGATATTTTGTTATTGCAGTTATCTTTTCTGTTAAGCTAAGGATTACAGGCTTTACATAAATTTTCAAGGATTACATGGCAACGCTCTCAACAAAGCAATAAGCCCAAAATGTTTTTCGCATAATTATATGCGCACGAGATAGAAACCTCGCCTCGATTTTACCCTAACTTTGTAGTGAAACAAAAATTAAGTAATCCAGAGAGGTTAATTTTGTAAAACTAAACAACAAAGGCCCTTTGTAAGACTTTAAAACTTGTTTCTGAACATATTAAAGTTTTCATTACTGAACAGACAAGCGTGCACAAACTTTTCACTTTGTGAACTTGACGACAAAGTACTTGGAGTTTGTACTAACAGCTTCTATCACAAGTTTGGTACGCTTCGTTTCCTATCTGCAAATTGGAATACAATTTAAGCCAAGTTGCAAATTCAGACAGTATAATGGTCTAATTAACTTTTAATTAGAGATATTGCTATGTGGTGATATATATATATATATATATATATATATATATATATATATATATATATATATATATGACACATTTTGATACATTTTCGTAATCTCAACGGTCAATAATGTCTTCTCAATGATCGAAAATTTGATATCCAAAGCACAATGTTCTCTTATAAAAAAATGTTTATATATTGTGTGGAGGTCAGGAATATTTAAGGAATAAATGATATCTGTTAGAAGAGGCATAAATGGCAGAATTCACTTTTAAATTTTTCAGAAATGATGAAAATAGTCATGTCAAACTGCTAGTTGACCAAATTTTGCAACAGCTTTCCATAGCAAGGAAAATCTTCTTTTTTTTTTTTCTTTCTTATACACTTTTTTCTCCTTATATATATATATATATATATATATATATATATATATATATATATATATATGCGATTAGTTGGTTACATGTGATTTACTTTATTGTATTAATTTTTTTTCCTAATGAAATTCGGATTTTTGTTTTTTAGTATTTATGTCTTTTATTATTCCTTTTAACAGCCGTAAAAATGGTGATTTAAACTTCTGATTGAATCCTTTCTCGTTCAAAGTCTCATTTAATTTTTCATCTTCTAAAAACATTTTCTGTAAATGAAGGCATGGAACCTCTTACTGGAATGCTCAAAATTATACAGACCTGATTATTTCGCAAAATCTGTCCCATTCGACTGAGGTAACCGATTTTATTAGATAACATTAAAAATATCACAGAGCTTGATCTAGTTCGCCGATGTGGTTTCTCAATACCGATCCACATGTCTAGTGGTTTCAGAGTTTCTGAAGTAGGTATGTGGGAAGGTACCGACTGGAAATAACCTTTATAGTTTTCCTTGAATTGCGGCTTACAGGATCAATTGCATACATATACACTGATGAATTTAATTTAATATTATATTTTCAACTGTTCCTAATTCATCCAAATTAGGATATGTTTAGAATATTTCATGCATTTAAAAGTATATTGAAATAACTGACAGTTATAGATTTTTGGAATATTCTAAATATATGAAAAAAAAAATTGCCCCATAACAGGCAACCAGGGTCCTGAGAGGCAGATACTACAGAGGTATCTGATTCATTGCACACTAGGGAGGTAGTGTGGTCAGTACTAGGCCCCGACCGCCTGATTTTCCCCTTTGTGCTTTGACTGCTAGGGTCATTAGCACCAAGGTACCCATTAAAAAATTATTTAAAGGCTGGGTTGGCCTAGGGACGGTCAGGGAGGCCGAATCCAACCCATGAGCTAAAATAAAAAATCTTCAGTGCTTGCTCGGGATTTGAACTCAGATCCTCCAGCATACTAGTCCAGTGAGCTCTCTACCACTGAGCTCACCTCGCCCCCCCCCCTGAATATATGATAAATACGGAAATACCGCAGAGGTTAGAGTATTACTATTCGAAATATACATACAGTACTTCTAAAAATAAAAATAGAAATGGATCTATCCTTAGCTCTACCTCATACGGGGAGGAACGAACATGAAATTTCGAATGCCTTGGATTCGTTCATTATCATAGTTCTTTTTTTACTCTATTAGTCATAAAATAAGATTATTAACTTACCAAGACTAAAGATATAAAAGTCCGTCACGCAGGAGCTGCATAACTAAGCACTTTCCTCAGAATTTGGGTAGTGTAGATTGCTTTCCAGAACAATTTGCTTAAAATATCCTCCATAAATAAAATAAAAACATGAATAGTGCTCTTTTAAATTTGTAATGAGTAACTGATCAATTAATAATTTGCTTCCAGAGTTATGTTTACACATGGTACCTATTACACTTCGTAATAAATACAAAAAACCTCATATTATCGTATTTTGATCTAACGCAGGAACAGGATACAGTCACTCTAGTGGTAGAAAGCGCTCCTTGCGGCGGCTTTGTGAACCTACGTCTGACGGGCTTTTCTATTGAAATATATTACAAATTAAACCCCCGCTTTCCGATTGACCGATTCAGCTCATTTCTACAACACTTCTTTTTCATGAGTTACCCACGACGTATACCGCGTTTCGTTACAATACAGCAGAAATTACGACCGGAATGAGTATATTAAGAATTTGGGTCAGGAGTAAACCCCCCCTTCTAATGAACCGATTTAGTTTATTTTTACAACACATATTTACCTGTAGATTACCACTACGAATGCCGAGTTTCGTCGAAATATACCAAAAATCACTGCTGGTAGTGGCGAATTGGTATTGTGGGTCCGGAGTAAACCCCCCCCCCCTCCTAATGAACCGATTTAGTTTATTTTTACAACAGTTATTTACCTGTGGATTACCACTACGAATGCCGAGTTCCGTTGAAATATACCAAACATCACGGCTGGTAGTGGCGAATTTGTATTGTGGGTCCGGAGTAAACCCCCCCCCCCTTCTAATGAACCGATTTAGTTCATTTTTATATCTCACTTTTCTCTCTAAATTACCACTACGAATACCAAGTTTCGTTGAAATATAACAAATATTACGGCTGACATAGTCAAATTGGACCGACTTTGGTGGTTAACGAACTCGTTCAATCGTTTGCTAATTGAATGCTATATACCAAGTTTCGTGACAAAAAAACAAAAACTCTGGCCGCTATCGTGTTAAGAGACACATATATATATAAATTTTAACGGGGGTCATTTTCGGTGTCTACTAGGTAGGATCGATAAAGATTTGAAGAAATTTTTCAAAAATTCCGTCATGAGTCCAACCTCAATAGCTACTTTCCTTCGGAGGAAAGTGCTAAAAACTGAAGTCTTTACTGGTGTATTTGAGACGAAAAGTCAGGATCATTCGTAAAACGTTCAACAAAATGAGGCCAGTGTAGTGCTTTTTAACGGATTAGAACAATTATAGCACAACATATCAAATTTGTCCTAGTTACAAAACTTGCATCAATTTTTTTAACAGTAGTGTGTTCTTTCACATAGTTTTCCAGCAAATTTGATTATTTACTTGTGAAAATTTGACGTTTCAGAACCCATAGATCCCAAAATTCATACTGTTTTAAGGACAATATTCGCACGACGAACATAACGGTTTTTCGTTTGTAGGCTCTTGGGTACACTTTTCATAGTTTCTCTAACGTAGGCAAACGAATGAAACCATTTTCATGATACTATCAGAAACCGTTTTTTCTAAAAGTGTATAAAATCGTTTGCTTCAGTTAAAATATTTATACGTGTTTTGAATTCGTCCGAACTAAAATTTTGGTTGCATTTGGAGTTAAGGAAGTATTCGGAAAAAATGAGAAACGTTTTTTTGTTGTTTGAAATGGAGCATTCCGAGTGAAAATCGATTATGCCTTGTGAGTATTTTTTTACTACTGTACTGCCGTCAATTTCGTACTTTTAAAGTTTTATTTTTTTCCGTTTACCTCTCTTTTTAATTGGTATTTTTTTAAAATCGTATTTAACAGTAAAATACACCCTGAAAGATCAAAACAATCTAATAACTGTTTCTATTCCTTTACAAATGTCACTAGATGACGCAGCTCCTACGTGTTGTTTGTTTGTTTAGAAAATATGGGGCGAAAAACCTCACGGTCGTCAGCGCCCTACTATGGCACAACCACTCATCCCATGTTCCCGGTGAAAGGTGTGCTTTCCTTAGGGAGTCAGGAATTTTTTTTTTTTTTTTTTTTTTTTCCCCCTTCCTTTATTTACCTTTCTAATTTTGTTTTATTTATTCTTTTTTATTAAATTAGACTTTGTACTTATATTTATATATATATATATATATATATATATACATATACTTTTCGGCATATTCTTTTTTTCTCACTTTTTTTTTTTTTTTTTTACCTACGTGTTGGACTTATTTTCTTTGTAGTATGGGTGATCGGTAAATTTTCTCAAATTACATGTTATGTTTGTCAGAGCTGTAAATGAACAAAGATTTTCGTGCTGGAAAGACTTGACAAATAAATAAAAAGGTTTGTTCCAGGAGATTACAATTATTTTAATGCATACATATATCCTCCTAATGATGTATCATCCAACAGTCACATGAGAAAACTAATATGCTGTGCACGTTGAAATGTAGACTCAGTCGTTTATACGCGATGCCGTTGAATTTCGACCATTATAACATTGCATTCTCACTAAATATTACGCCACTAATGAACCCTTCAAACATCCTCATCAGACAGATATTGAATCATTTTTTTGTTTTAATGAGAAAAGAATCTTTTACAGAACAATATAGCTATTGCTGCATTTCTTTTACTAATAACTAGGGAACGGATATTCATGTAAAATAAAATTCAAAATATGTACATATATACCTATTTAACTATATATAGTGAAATATGTAATAAAAAAAATGAAAATATGTAGAAAGAATGCCTAAAACACTATAAAATATTAAAAATAAAAGCATAAATAATTAGTACGAACTTTATTATAAATGGAAAGGAAAAATGTCTAAAACTCTATAACATATTGAAAAATAAAGCATAAATAAAAATAAGTAAGTCATTTTAAAAGGGGATAAAAGAAGTTGAAAATTTCTACAGATGAACATTATTTTGGAAAATTGCTTGCAACAAGATGCATTTTTATATTATCAAACATTGCATCGAAAAATTGTCAACATGTATCCGAGCGTTCCGTAAAGGAGCTAAGAAATGAAATAAAATAGGTTGAAAAT
Organism: Gonocerus acuteangulatus; assembly: GCA_946811695.1. NCBI lineage: Eukaryota > Metazoa > Arthropoda > Insecta > Hemiptera > Coreidae > Gonocerus > Gonocerus acuteangulatus. The sequence goes on from OX328125.1 coordinate 79,882,562, forward strand.
TCATTATTTTATATCTCGAGTTTGGAAAATAATATCGATATAATTCTTTCACTTATTCATTTTTTTAGATAGTAGATTAAAGAAATAATACAATTGTTAAACAATAGTTTGTTATATATATGTGAATATTTTTAAACGCATCTGCTCCTAGCCGTTAGAGCCGGGGAAGCATGTCTGTCATTTTCCTTTGCTTATTGGAATTAGAAAAGACACGGTAAGCTAGACTCAATGGGAAAAATATTATTTTCTTTCTTGCTTTCACCTTTATTTTTTCCATTACAAAATAAAAAAATGTCAAAATTTGGAGCAAAAATATGTATTTATAGCAGAATATGTAAAAATATGGATTTTTGACGAAATAAGTACAAATTTGTAAAATAAAAATCTGTTTAAATGCTTTAAAATCACTTAAAACATGCAGAATTACATCAACAATTACGATTTAAGAATCAGAAAAAATACAATAACATCCGTTACCTACTGATAAGAAATCCACTTGTTGGTAATAATCTATAAAGTAAAATGAGGCTGTACATGGAAAGTTTTTGAAGATATTAAATAATGATGAATCCCCTTTCAAAGGGGATAAGGAGAACGTTCAAACTTTCTTATGCGTCCAGACCATATATCTTCATGAAGGAAATCGTTCTCATTGCCTCAGTAGGCGATGAACCAAACTGAAATATTGAAAAATCAGCCCACACAAATATGCGTTCATACTTGTAAATCTTAATTTTCTAGAAACACTGCTTCTTCTTACAATTTTGGTTAGTTGGCTAGTGAAGGTTCATCCTAGTTATTTCTTCTTCTGTTAAACACTGGTGTGCCCCCCAAATGAACAACCGAACATAGCTATATAATATTTAATATAATATTATTTCTATTTTTTATTTTTTTTATTTAAGGCTGGAAGAAAATATAATATTCCTAACCATTTTTTTATTATTATTATTATTTATAACGAATATTTTAGATTTGAACGTGTTTTTAAATCCGTTTTTGTCTTTCTGACAAATGCTCGAATGATTTTGATCTAGTAGGAATACCTGGAGTGGACGAATATAGAAGTTCTTGAGAATATACCTCTTGAAAAATTAAGTCCCTGCTAGTCTAGAACTCCTTTTTCTATTTCTAGGAACATTTTGGAGTCCAAGATCGTGAATCAATTTTACTTATGCCCGGTCATAATCTTTGAAACTTATATGGTTAGTTCTGAAAAAATTAAAAACATCGTGATTTTCGTTCATATTGCTATTAATGCTATCCCGATACTGAATTTTATTTATTTCTTGTTTTTACGATTGATGAGGATTAAAGACAATAATACATTCATAAAGCATAAAAAAAATTTAAAACAAAAAACTGGAATTTATAGGGACAAAATTTGAAAAAAAAAAAAAAAAAAAAAAAAAAAAAAAAAAAAAAAAAAAAAAAAAAAAAAAAAAAAAAAAAAAAAAAGCAAGAAGCTATTATGGAAAGTAAACTATAAACCTCCTAGTTAATTTCTGTCTGGGTAGATTTCTGAGCGATTTTCGTTATGAATGTTTTAATTTTTTCATTTAAAAAAAAATTAAGAGTCTCAGTTCAAGCGACATAAGCTAAAATTATGGTAATAAAGTTAAATTATCATAATAAAGATACCTCATTAATTTTGGTTGATCCAAATAGTTTTGGTACTTACTTTTTTCTAAAAAAGTATCCAGACATTTTCCATGGACGGTCGTTTTAATTAGATCTCTTATGTGAAAAATTTTAATAAAAAAAAGCTGACGGTGGACAATGATAATAGAAACTAAAAGAACGGCTTAACCAAAAAAAAATATGGGGAAATTCGAAATTTCAAATATTGCTCTTATGTCCTGTGTGATGGTGGGGCTCGAACCCACCATCTCCCGCATGAAAGTCTAAGGCGTTACCCACTACACCTCGAGGAGACCCATTAAAACGTTGTTACATTCTTATTTTCTTAAAGGATATTATAAATTTCAAATGTATATATTATAATTTTGCTGAATAAGTAAACAAACTTTGGTCATTAGGAGACCTTCAGTAGTTAATGATTGGGCAACAAAAGAAGACATATGCAGGTTTTTACCTTTTTCACTCCACGTTTGTATATTTGATGTGGATGAACTGTCACCGGACTCTTCCAAAAAATGCTGCCATTTTAACGTCTTATGATATAATGCGTAGCTCTGATGTGGTTTGACGGAAAGTCATTATTGAAACTCATAAAATTTCACCATTTTTACTAATACCTTGAATTAATAAATTCCTTTTACATGCAAATTTGAATACCTAAAAAAGGCTAATTTTATTGCTAAAATTATCTAAACGGACAGACTAAATATATATACATGATTCCTATATAACACGAATCTTCCACAAAGCGGTCTGTTCCTCCCCTGTCTCTAGTCTTGCTCTGGATTGATGGTAGGTGTGTGGATGATGGATGAAACTAGGGTATACATCCCAGCTGCCCTCACTCCAGTGCTGCTGGGTAGACTGTTACCTTGATGGTGTATTAGGTATCACCATTAAGCAGGGCTAGTCTAATATATATATGTGGACGTATCCACATTAGCCCGAGTCCTTCCTCCCATGTTGTGCCTCCTGTTCTACTTGGAATGGTCACTATCATTGTTGAATTAGAATGATAAGGGCGTGAGAATACATAAACATATGAGGCGTTGCGACGAGGGGCGAACTCAACAAAAGGTAGTGTAAGGAAAATGCGTTTGAATATTTTCTTTCATAAGGGCTAAGTCCTCTACAATGTATTCAAAACATTTGTTCGCTGTAGGAAATCTTATTGTTGTTTATTATATTATCTTAATAAACAAATTATATAGTAATTAATGTGAACTTGGTGTTGAGTACGCCCTTCGTATCCGCAACGCCTCTTATAAAACAAACAAGTTACAGACAACTAGTTACAGAAACACTAGTTACAGGAAACTATGTTTAATAAATATTTAAATACAGAAAGAGTGAGTCAAATTTTTGATTAGTAAGACCCAAGTGAATTGGCATCCAACTTTATTTTTCTGTTATAACTTAGTTTCCAATAATAATTTGCTCCGATCGGAACAGAGAGTTGGAAATGTAAGTTTATTAATTGGCGGACCCTGACAGCCCGACCCTTACAAGCACCACCAATTTTCCACACCATTTATCATGACAAGATTTTTCACTAATTTTGACGTTACTATGTAATTAGGCAATCAAACATAGCGTCTTCTTGTATACCATTCCTAAAATAATGTACACCGTCCGTTTAAGGCTAATTAAAATATATCTTTAAAATTGATTCAACTAGAACAATCTTGCCAATTTTTGAAAATTACCTTTTTTATAGAATATGCTCACGAAAAATTAATAAGATAACATAGGAAAATTAACAATGAAAACCTTATTTTATTCCAACCTACTCAAAAGATTTCACATCCACTCCTGCCTCTTCAGGAAAAGCTGGATTAGGCTGTATAATCATGTTTTAATTATTGCATAATTATAAGAAATTGACAATTTTATATCAAAATTTTTAAGCTAAAACTGCGCTTAAGACTTTCATATTTTTGAAAGAAAATTTTGATTTGAAGTGTTGTAAAAATGAACTTAATCGGTCTATCGGAAGGGGGAGGGGTTTAATTTGTACTATGTTTGAATCGAATTTTTCCCGCCAAAACGTAGGTTGGCAAAGCAAGGGATTTTGGCTTCTGCCACTATGCGAACTCTATCTCTTTCCTGCTTTATTATTGTAAGAAGTTCTCTTTTTACATGGGGACGCTTTTATTTTTTTTTAGCAAGATCAATAGACAAAAATGTTAAGTTTTGTATATTTATTAAGGAGTGTAGTTCCACGTATAATCAAACGTCTAGAAGGAAACTAATTAAAAAATTAATACTTCAAACAGTTGCGCATTACAAATGTAAAAGAGAGGAACAATTGATGCGCTCAGTGCCAAAGGTGACTAACGCACAATTAGAACAAACTGAGAAAATTAAGGTTAAAGTTTAGAAGACTTTGGAAAAAATTAGTGAATGAATTTAACTGGTATTTATTCATTAGATACGCAAAATTCTTATGAACATACCATAATAATCAAGAGTTTATAGTCGGACATGATAATGAAAAACAAAAAGTATAGTCATGTTTGGCTCTCACATAAATAAAAAATACCGAACACTTAAAGAATACCGGTCACATTCAGGAGATAAATAATTAATGAAAAATTACTTTTCATTAGAGTTCTATGATTATGTATCAATAATTGAACAAAACAATGATTTTTAGATTAGGCGAGATCTCTAGTATGTGTGACAGGAACAGTGCAATCTTAATATTGCGGATTTGTCCTACACAAGCGTAGTTCATGAACATTCCTTGGTGGGTTCATAGACAGGATCTGCCACAGTCATCAGAAGCTTCAACTATATCACTCATGTTGCTGCTTACCATTAACAAAGCCATACCTAGTGTGGGTTGGTCAAGTCTGCTTCTCAGATGATTTAGCTTTAGCAGTAAGTTCCAAAACAAACCTTCAGATGTCACTACTAATCATTGAGGTGTAAAGGCTGGGCATTTCTATCAATTATAAAACATAAAATTCTCTACCAGGAGAAGTGAATAACTCAACTTTGATAAAATTGTGAGTAAGTCACCTTTGGCACAGAGCCCTTCAATTCATGTATTTATTTTATTTATATAGGTTATTTTTAAGAAATTATTCAGTCTACACTGCCCAAACTCTGAGGAAAGTGCTTAGTAATGCAGCTCCTGCGTGACGGCCTTTTTACAGATGTAGCTTCGACAGTATTTTCGAATAAGTCCTCTTTCTAATGTAGGTAGCTAATAAACCTTAATCTCTTTTTTTCAGCCTGAACATTATTGAAATTAATTTATGATGCTACTTTGTGAGTTTGTACAGCACTTTATTAGATATTCACATAGTTGAGGTTAGTTTCTCGGGATATTCATTGAACTAAGCAGCTGTGAACTAGCTCATATTACCAGCTGATGATTTGATAAAGGTGTTTGTGATAAGAACACGAATGTTCCCCGTAGCTAAGGAGCGTGAGACCAGCCACAGAGCATAGTGATAGAGCAACTCTTGTATCTCGTTGGATCTTTCCCAGTCCTGCCCGGCGACTGAGCGCTATTACGCATATGCAAGTACTCTCAATCCTAGTCTCAGACCTATTGTTAATCCCTAACAATAATGATTTGCTAATCCTTAAATTAGCGACGGGAAATTCAGTTTACTCAATGGTCGTCGATGATAGGGTCAGAGGTTTTAGCGCGGTTCCTCCCTCTATCCGTAGGCTTACGATGTCTACATAGGCTAAATCACATTGGTGTCGAAAATACCGGAAGTTCAAATTTGTTTACATACATATATATATATATATATATATATATATATATATATATATATATATATTAATTCTTTGGAAGATGACCCAATACATATATATTATTCAGTTTTTCTTATTTCTTTTAATGGCATGGGGTCGATTTAGTAGTACACCATTCTTTTTCTTTATATATTTTATTAGAAATATTTTGCCCGACATGTTTCGTGCTTTGTTTCGCAACCCTACAGGGGCTTCCCTACACAAAATTATTCTTTTTATAAAGAGCTCGAATAAATATGTTCACAATAATATATCCTTATAAAATTTGTTAAAACGTAAATTGATTATAGGGAAGGGATAGGGGTAAATGTTTGTAAATATATTTATTTCAAGATTTTTACAAAGTATACAATTTTGTATAGGAAAGCCCCAGAAGAGGCACGAAACATATCGGGCGAAAAATGTCAAATATAGAAGTTGAAGGAAACAAATGGTGTGCTACTTTATCGACCCCTTGCAATTAAAAGAAATGAGGAGAAGTGAATAATATATATATATATATATATATATATATATATATATATATATATATATATATATATATATAAGGGGTGAGGTTAGCTCAGTGGTAGAGCACGGGACTAATAAGTCGGAGAACCTTAGTTCAAATCCCGAGCAAGCACTAAAGATTTTTTCTTCTAGTGTATTCGTTCATGGCTTGAATTCGGCCTCCCTGACCGTCCCTAGGCCAACCCAGCCTTTAATTAATTTAATAATGGGTACCTTGGGTGCTAATGACTCTAGCAGTCGAAGCAGCCAAGGGGAAAATCAGGCGGCCGGAGCATAGTACTGACCACACTATCTCCCTAGTGTGCCGTATGATCATGAATCAGACACCTCTATACTATCTGTCCCTCAGGGCCCTCGTGGCCTGTTACGGGACTGATTTATATATATATATATATATATATATATATATATATATATATATATATATATATATATATATATATATATATATAGGGCTGGGACTAATGATATAATAATAATAAAAATGAACATATTGAATGAAAATTTTTGAATAACAATTCACCTCAGGAAAACTGGTTCTTCTGAAAAGAAATTTTCTCAATAAATGGGCTTTAGCAAATCTATTAAAAATTTAAATTTAAAAGATAGTATTTAGTTTCAAGCTGGTTTCTTTAATTTAACTTGTTGATGAAAACTATTACTGTCCTCAAAAACGTTTTTATACTAAGCGTACTTCATCAGTCAAAATATTTGCACAAGAAGCCCTTATGACTTTTAGACGATCCCACAGCATCAAAATTTCAGGATTTTTTCTGTGTAAAATTGATGTTGCTTATTAAATCCTTTTGATCCTAATTCCCTCTGCTTTTCCTCATGTTCATCCTAGGATTCTCTTTGCACATATCTAATTATATTTTAATTAGCAAGAGCACCCCATCTTGGATAGCTTGCTTGATGATGGGAATAAAGTTATAATGTAGTCACTCATGTTCTTAAACTAGTATAACACTCAACGGAGTATTTATCAATGTTTTTAAATACACAAAAAATATTGGTCATTCTTTAGATTTCCAATTAAGTTATATTCCAATTCTACAAATAAAAAATAAATATATAGGCTAATTTAATATCTTCTCATGGAGTAAATCACAACTTGTTTGTGTACTTGCCCATTGTAATATTGTATCCCTATACAATATTAAGGGTTATGGATTCTGGGTACAGGTATACCTTAGAGGTTGGAATCTCGTCTGGATGGTTTTATTCTTTTAGCGATGGACACATTAGAAGGGTATGTTACTTCGCAATACATGCTTAAAAAGATTGGCCACCAGATAGTAGCTGTGTGCTGATGGCTTTGGTAGTCGATGCTTTGATATAAAAAAAAAACTACAAGAAAATAACTAATCTATATAATTATAAAAATATGTATTAATTCTATATAACAATTTTGGAACCATACATATGATACGTAGATTCATTAAACTCCAGAGCGAAGATGTTGTACCTGGTGCCTTGATGGCATCCGAGAAATCAAAACGAAATGACTGAAACAATAAAAGTCCGTCACGCAGAAGCTGCATAACTAAGCACTTTCCTCAGAATTTGGGTAGTGTAGACTGCTTTCCAGAACAATTTGCTTAAAATATCCTACATAAATAAAGTAAAAACATGAATAGCCTGTATCGTGTTAACGGACACATATATATATATATATATATATATATATATATATATATATATATATATATATATTAGTATATTAGTAATTTGGGTTCGGAGTAACCCCCCCCCTCCTAATGAACCGATTTAGTTTATTTTTACAACACATATTTATCTGTAGATTACCACTACGAATACCGAGTTTCGTCGAAATATACCGAAAATCACGGCTGGTAGTGGCGAATTGGTATTGTGGGTCCAGAGTAAACCCACCCCCCTCCTAATGAACCGATTTAGTTCATATTTATATCTCACTTTTCTGTCTATATTACCACTACGAATACCAAGTTTCGTTGAAATATAACAAATATTACGACTGACATGGTCAAATTAGTGTTTTGGGTTCGGGGTAAACCCCCCCCCCCTTCCGGTGGATCGACTTTTGTGGTTAACGAACTCGTTCAATCGTTTGCTAATTGAATGCTATATACCAAGTTTCGTGACGAAAAAACCAAAACTCTGGCCGCTATCGTGTTAACAGACACACACACACACACACACACACACACACACATATATATATATATATATATATATATATATATATATATATATATATAAATTTTAACGGGGGTCATTTTCGGTGTCTACTAGGTAGGATCGATAAAGATTTGGAGAAATTTTTGAAACATTCCGTCATGAGTCCAACCTCAATAGCTACTTTCCTTCGGAGGAAAGTGCTAAAAAGGTAATAAATAGATACTAATGTCAATAAATAAATGTCAATAAATCATCAATGTTAATGTTGAAACATTAAAGTAATATGTCTTAATAAGATGATACACAATGTATAAATAATCGCTACCATTTTATTAAGAAAAAGTTTTTCTCTATCTTATTGTCCTATTATGTCAAAATGTCGCAAATCAAGTTTGTCCAACAAACATTATACGGATAAAACGTACTTGTATTCTGTAACATCTCTTCTAAAATTGTCGAATGTGATCAGATAATTTATAAACAATCGATTTGATCACGTACTGACATTAGGCTGTTTTGGATCAGACATAGCATACTCAAAAAAATTGTTTTTTGACTAGACGTTTTTTTGGACTGTGCCCTAAGGCTGGAATAGTTGTCTGCAAATTTTCAATCGGGCTTGGGACAGGCTATATTGGCTTTTTATTGCATAGGTCTATTATTGCAGACCCTCAGTAATAAGCATGAGGGTCTGCAATAATAGAGGCAAATTGAAACAATGGAAATGCATAACTTGAAAAAAAATTGATGGAAAAGATGACAGGGAAATTCCCAGAAATAGCCCCCTACGCTCTAACATGGAAGTGACACCAGGCCTGAGTTGGTACTGCACTCAGGAATACAAAAGTGGACTGCAAAGCTAAAATGGGCGAAAAAAGAAACAAAAACCAAGAAGACTTGAAATAAAGGAGCCATAAAGGCAGTCCAGGAAAACTTTGTGAAAAAAATACCGAAATCTATCTTAGAACAGGGACATTCTTAATTGGTAAGCCTCTACTAAGACGATCATCGCAATGCTTTGCGGAGGGAATAATATAATAAAAAGAAAACATTTTGTTTGGCAACATTGTCATAACTATGATGATGCATTAAATAATAATCTTGGGTATTATTTTGTTTCATTATAGTGATCCTAAAAAAGTGTGTTTATTGAAACCTATATACACAATATATTTACAGATAATGATATATTTTTTAATAATTATTACATAAAAAAATGAGTCCCTAGGCTTGTATATGAGTCCAACCTCTTCTCGCTCAAGTGCCTAGCCTTTTAAGCTACACGACTTCATTTAACCTTATGGCAGTTAATTAATCTAATTGAATCAACGTTTTAGATAGACGGCAAAATCAAAACTATAGTCATATAAGAATGATTTTTTTTTTTTTCAAAAATTCACTAGCCGGGTATGAACCCAAATCCCCTAATTTTACTTTCAGGTGCTTTGCCCGAATGTTTAATTCATTTAATGGAGCTAATGCTTCATAAACACAACCTAATGTTATTTTTTATCAAAAACCAGACGTTTTCATTTTCATATAAGGCTTTGCCATGGTAATATAAGAAGCCCGGTATTTGATCTATATGAAATATTTAAATCCCAGTATAGAGAGTTGATTTTTTAAATAACTTAGATCTGAAAATTAAGTTACTGACGGTTAAACACATATCCCTAAGTGTGACCATTAATGCTCAAAGTGACAAATAAAAAATATTCTTGCACATCATAAATTTCAAGCAATCACAATAAGGTCTTTAGATAAGACCTTGACTGTTGATGCAAGCGTCCTTGAAGAGGAGCCGAAAGATGGTAATTCCCGTGTTATATGATGTAGCGTAGCCCAAGGCACCCCACCACTTTCCCCGGCACCCCTACCACAGCTCAGCGGGGGGTATATAGCCACAGGCTGCCCCCTACCTTTAGCTCTGTGCTTCATCCCTTCACTCTAGTGACGACGGTACGCATACACAGCACGGCGATGATTAGATTCACGGTGAGTACACATAGTCATAGGAGAAGTGATAAAGTGATAGTGTTATCTCCCTCAAGGCATTCGTAGCTGAAGGCATTTTCGTGTTTTTAATTTTTCAAAAACCAAAGAAAAAAAAGTTTGACGCATAAGGGGTTTCTTTCAGACGGAATAACAAGTTGGCATTAGACAGAAAATCGAAATCGATCACAGAACAGCTTCAAAACGTTTCGGTAGCTGGACTTCAGTATGGTGATAAAGCTGAGAATGTGACAAAGTTGGCACTTTGCTTCATTTCAGGTTTTTTAACATAATAGGCTATCAAATGTAAACAATTGATACATTTCTGAATAATTTCAATGATCATTATTTGTATTTATTGAGCCTAAAATTATATTATTTTCTAATGTTCGCATTACTTAGTTTTTTTTTGTTTTGTTTTTTTGTAGTATGAAAGGTTTTGTAGAATTTATTTAGGTTACATTTTACTTAATTTATGATAAAAAAAGTATCAGATAAAAATACATAGATATGAAAAACGAACATCAGGAATATCCATTCAATTTTTGTTTGTTTTAATATTTTTAAATCAAAAATTAAGCCTCTTATGCTGGATAAAATTTACTTCAATTTACTTTTTTACACAAAGATAAAAAATCGTCGTAAAAAATAAAGATTCAAAGTAATTAGGCGCGTTTTTGTGTCTTCATTAAAAGGACATTTTTAAAAACAAAATTCACTTTTTATTCATTTTATATTGTCTTATTTATGGCACAGACCACGATGAATATTACAAATATTAATAATTAATTAAGAATTATATTTAAAATTTAACTTAGTTAGAAAACCCCTCAGATTTTAGTGATTTTTCCTAATGTGTATAGGCTCATTAAATTATTTGAAACCGGAAAGAAAAAGTGGGCCTCATTTAACTTAAATTGACATACTTAAAATGACAAAAAAATTAAATTTATATACGAATGTTTATATATATATACACATATATATATATATATATATACATGTATGTATACATTCCATGATATATATACTCTCCAGAGGGAGTACTTGGGAACGAGAGGACTTCCTTGCAAGAAGTGCCCCTGAAGAGGTGCGAAGAAAAGACTGTATCAAAACAGCAGCAATTTATGGACCTCGTTCCACGAGTTCACCGCTCGAAAGCCAAACCACAAAAAAAAACAACAACAATTGTTAGGACACCGGTTCTTTCATCCTCCAGCTTGATGTATATTAAATGTTTGAGAAAATATATTTAAAACTTACGAACATGACGAATAAATGAATGAGATAAAATGTTGAAAAAGTTAACGAGAAAACTTTCATATCGTGGAAATGGATGTTGCAAATCTAATGACGGAGGGTGAATCCTTAAGGGGAGGTTACGGGTTGCCATGGAGACAGGCTGAATATTTAGAATGGTAAAAATCAGGAGATAACCCCCCCCCCCCAACCAATTTCCTCCACCATTACATTAATATAAACATCCGACCGGGATTCGAAAAATGAAATTTTCTTCTCAGCCTCTTATGTCCGGCCTCTTAAGCCTGAATCTCTTCGTAACTATTTACGTTTTCTCAATCTTTTTCAAGATGGAACAAGAATACAATCTCATATTCACAATGGGAAAATTTTAACTTGGCACGAAATTACTCTTTGTATTTCTTTTCATTAGTAGTATCTATTAAATCTATATAACATTTAAAATTTCATGCAAAATTCCTCATTCCGAACATAATTTTGGAAAGCGAAGCTGCACCACACGAGGAAACGAGGAAATACTAAAAACTAATTTCGATAACTCTTTGAATATTAAGGTGTATATTTATGTATATATATACATAATTTTTATTGAGTTCCCATTGTTTAATTAATGAATTCTAATACTGACACACACTATTTCCTACACGACGTAGGAGTGTACTACCAACAAACTACTTATCCTCCTGGAATCAATTTTAGTATACAAGAACTAATCAGCCGATTATCAATCTTCAGAAAACAATTCCACCAAATTTATCATCATACTTGTATAAATTTGAAATATTATCAAAATTTAATACTATGAAAATCATTTAAAATTCACAACGAAAATCTATTTTTTCGGCGATTTCCAAATGAAAAAAAAAAAACTTTTTGACTGGTTGAAATGAATTTTTCAAAAATCGATATGTCTGCTGTGTTTATAGCACTCCAATACATTTGGGCAGCAAACTTAAAATAAATAATTTCTTTCTCTGTATTTTGTTTTTAAATCGAGACCAATCGAGACCAAAAAATGGAACTTAGTTTATGAACTTCTTCTAGCTTGTTATTGTGATTTCAGAAATGATACAAACTTATAATCTAATTAATATCAACTTGGATAATGCTAAAATATATATTCTTTGTTTTAATGACTGATAAATTGTTAGCATTAAAATTATGAAAAAACATTTAGTGAAATTCAATATGTTTCAGAAGATAATTATCCAGGGTATTAAAGAAAATTGTATTGTTAATTGCAGCATTTATGATTGCTTATTGAAAAGCAATTTTCTTAATAACTGTCCACCTCTTTTCTTAATTACTGCGATTACTGTCGTTTTTTAATTATTAATATATCAATCGTTTCATGAAGTGTTCCATTTAAAATTGATTTGTATACATAAAGGTTGATTAATTGGGTTCTCCTAAAAACACTACAATTGTCTTCCATCTCAGTAATTGTTAGTTAATTTTTTTGTTCTAATTAATTGAGAGAAATATCAGATCTAATAATAAAAATCATATAATTTGGTGGTTATGTTCTTCCATGGGTATTCAAATAAATCCTGAGTGGTTTAGATTAAACATATCATAAAAGTATAAATAAATATGAACTTATAGGATCTTTAACATATTTATTTCGTTCAGTAAATCCTACCTCTACTTAATTTAGTTTCCAAAACCTCCGTATAAATTTTGTTTTATTCTGTATGTTATTTATATTTTTAATAGCGGAAAGTTTTAATTGCTCAATAAAATACTTCGATTATCATTATTCCTGAAAATGCGAGAAATCTACAGATGTGTGGTATGGCCTGCTTATGGTTTGCTTAGATAACACATTTTCCACTTCAATACCCCATATACTTCCATGACACATTGGAAAAAAAAAGATAAAATCATTTCGTTAGGCTTTTAGTTTCATGCCGTAGCATTATCATAAGCTTTCATGCAAACCAGGCCAAACAAACACATCTGAGATACTTTTATACTGTTTAATATATACTCTTATTAAAATATATAAAACAATATTTACACCTCTACGTTCACTTACACATAACACGAATCACGGATTTTTGAGACGTCTTATCGACAGGTTATCACTCTTTTAAAGCCAGGATGGGGCTAATGCTAGTAGGAATGGAACCCACGGCCTTAAGCAGGGAGTGTTCATGTACTAACACCCACAATACCCGGGCCTCCAATAAAAAATGTGATCCATTAAAAATATTTTTTATTTTTAAATATTAATTGTAAAATTCAAAGCCTTATATTCTTATGGTTGGGGGTAATTGCCTGCGTAACATACATTCAAATAAAGTAAATATATTATTATATGACTCAAGGTTACATACACCATGAAATGTTTATTAGTTGAAATATTGTTATGAGCTGTTCAAATATTCACACTCTTTTCATGAAATTAATTTTATATATTCTTCTTATAAAATTTACAATGCCTAGTGAGAATCCACCGTCTTAATGGCGAAGTCCAAAGTTTCACGCTTTAAAAATGTACGTCGTTTTGTCTAGTCAGAATAATTGTAACTGAATCCACACAAAATAACCGACGAACTGTTAGTCATCTTGATGTGTCTTTTAATAAATCTAATTGCTTACTTTATGTCAAAAACATTACAAATATTTAGAATTTTTGATGAAGAGTTTTCATTTGCATTCACTATATAACTTAACAAAATGATCTTTATCATGGAGGTAACCTCCCATAACTATAAATATGAGATGAACGCAATTCTGTGATGCTAGCAACACATGGAGGCGTCTATAGTTTTATGGTGCCGACAGCCTTGTTATTAGCTTAGTGTACGTCCAAAAAACTGGTTCCCATGAAAATTAAAAACTTTAAAACAATAAAAAAAAAAATTATAGGATCGTTGGCACAAACGAACAACTTTCGAAGGGTTCCCATCTTCCTTTGTCCTAAATAACACTGAAGAATCTTTATAGCTTAGCTGTCCAAGACTCCTGTTATCGGAATATAAATGGAAAGCAATTTTTCTAAGATGAAATTTCTGTTATTTTTAATATGAAGATATACAGCGTGAACGTCCTTTTCTACCATGATAATGTTGTAAGGCCTTAAGCTCAGACCGCCATTCATTATAATGTGTGTGTGTGTGTATGTATATATATATATATATATATATATACATATATATATATATATATATATATATATATATATATGTACACATAATTTAATATATAATAAAGCAAAGATATTATTAAATAAAATATATATTATCACTAAAATGAGAGTATAGGTAGTTTATATTTTACAAAAATATCCAATATCAGTTACTGTGCTCAATGTTCTTCCTTGATATTTTAAAGAAATTTAAAAAATATTCCTTGTTTATATTTAGAGCCAACCTGTCGTTTGTTTGTTTTTTTGTTGTTCTTTTGATATATCCAAGATTCCTTAAAAGGCAGAGCCTCGTTAAACTAAATTAATCAGGACTTTGCATTCCAAAACCAGAAAACGGAATATGAAATAATGTGGTAAATTCCAATCTTATGTTTAGAAAAATTAACTTGACAGATTTGGATTTGAACCGTTCTAATGATAACGATTTTAAAACCAAATCAATGACAGTGTATATATTGTTGATACAAATGCAAAGTATCGAATGTGAAAAGTTGTTGGTACCTTATAGATAACTTTATATATATTTTATCCTATGATATATTTTAAATGGACTTAATGCACATTCGTTAGTTTGATTATCTGTAATTGATAATTATTTTTCTTTAATTTTCTAGAGTTTGCCATAGCGTACATCAGTCCAAAAGCAACCAGAAAAATTGAAAATGAAAAATGCATTTTTTTACATTCGATACTTTGCATTTGTATCGACGATATGTCCATCCATATACTATAACATCGGCCTTTTCATAACTCTCTAATTGGGATGTTTTTGAAATGGGCGCATCTATTGTAACATATAGCATGAACAACAGAGGTCTTCATGTCTAGCCCTGAGGAACTCCAAGATGAGGGAAAGTCCAAGCTTATCGGTAGCTCTGATCTCCATCTCTTCCTATTCCAGAAGTCCATTGTCTTCAGTGGAGTCTTCTCACGTCTCTCTTCTCGGCAGAAGATGAACCGATGGGCGATTCCACTTTTCGGCTACTATTGTGTAACAACAGGATCTGCATTGTAAACCGCTAACACTGGGCGGGAAAGTTAAATAATTAGGAGAAAAATGAGGGTCGTTTAGCATTTCTTCCCGAGTTGCATTCTTTTTTTTTCGTTTTACTCGTTGAATTATACATGAAAATTACTCAGCAAATTTGGTTATATTTCAATTTTCTCTCGTTCCTAGTCTAATTTGTCAATTTAAATTCTTCAGTTACGCAGTGTCAGTATATATTTTCCATGTAAGTCTTTTCCAAATTTATATGTATACTTTTTCTTCCTTAGAGTAGCCCTGCAAGTAACGAATTTTTCATTTACTATGCCCCAATAATATAATTATTTCAATATTAATATATCTTTATATATTTTTTTTTGTATAGCGTACCTCAATTCAGTGATATACCTGAACAATTAATAAGTTTATCAAAATAAAAATAATAAAGGGAAATAAAGACGGATGCAAAACATAATATACAAAGACATAATAAAGTGATTAAACTATTACAAATAAAAAATGCACATCCCGGTACGGTCTGTACGGTAAAGCGACACTAACACCGTACGCAACTTAATAGCCTCATTTACATGTAAATCTTCCAATTATAATATAATCCAGGGTATATCCAAGATGCGTGACAGGTGTACCGATATAAATTTGATTTGAAAGAATATTAAAACAAAAGAAAAACAGTTTAAAGCGAGACTCACTTACCCACACCTGGGGTGGTACAATTTATCCGGATAGACAACGGATAGCCAGGTTCAATTAGGTAGAAACCCAGGTGATCCAAATAAAAAAAAAAGAAAACAACAAGATACTCCAGAGCTGGTAACTATATTGAAATAAAGTACAAAATGTTCCCAGTAGGACAACAAATACATGTACACACATATATATACCTTAAATATTAAAAATATCTATGAATACCAAAAAAAATAAATAAATAAATAAATGCCCAAATAAAGGGTAAGCATGAATACATATATACTCTAAATATCACAAGAAGAACTAATATCATTCCAATACTGAACAATATAGCAAAAGGTATCGATAGATAAACACACATGTATATACCCCAGATACTATCAGTAATCTGGGAAGAACAAAATTAGACTCTAAATAAAAGCATAAATATATATATATATATATATATATATATATATATATATATATATACATAATAAGATCACAAGACGAATCAATATTATCCAAGTATTGAATAATATAGCAAAAGGTATCGATAGATAAACACACATGTATATACACCAGATACTATCAGTAATCTGGGAAGAACAAAATTAGACTCTAAATAAAAGCATAAATAGATATATATATATATATAAAAATATCACAAGAAGAATCAATATTATCCAAGTATTGAATAATATAGCAAAAGGTATCGATAGATAACCACACATGTATATACACCAGATACTATCAGTAATCTGGGAAGAACAAAATTAGACTCTAAATAAAGGCATAAATATATATATATATATATATATACATAAAAATATCACAAGAAGAATCAATATTATCCAAGTATTGAATAATATAGCAAAAGGTATCGATAGATAACCACACATGTATATACACCAGATACTATCAGTAATCTGGGAAGAACAAAATTAGACTCTAAATAAAAGCATAAATAGATATATATATATATAAAAATATCACAAGAAGAATCAATATTATCCAAGTATTGAATAATATAGCAAAAGGTATCGATAGATAACCACACATGTATATACACCAGATACTATCAGTAATCTGGGAAGAACAAAATTAGACTCTAAATAAAGGCATAAATATATATATATACATAAAAATATCACAAGAAGAATCAATATTATCCAAGTATTGAATAATATAGCAAAAGGTATCGATAGATAACCACACATGTATATACACCAGATACTATCAGTAATCTGGGAAGAACAAAATTAGACTCTAAATAAAAGCATAAATATATATATATATATACATAAAAATATCACAAGAAGAATCAATATTATCCAAGTATTGAATAATATAGTTACTTGCACTCATGGCAGTACTTGAACGGCAAAAGGAAAAAAAAAGTTTAAATGAGGCCTGGAGATAAATGAAACGTGGAGACTGGTATCCAGTAGAAGATAAAATGGATGGGTTACTCACTCATATGTCCCACAATATGCTCTAGAAGCCTACCACATGGAGTTCCAATCACATGTTCGGCCAAAACGATAAACCGAGAAGACAAATGCCGCCTCTTCGTACTACTGGGTCTTCATTTTCATTGTTAACAAAAAGGACGCCTCAGTCCCTCCTTAAAAGCTGGAAACCTCATATTTGCAAAGAATAACTTTTTTCCTTAGCACCTGCTTCTACGCCATTTTCTCACAGACTCCCCTTAGAACCGACGCCACTCCTCCAAGGCCTACCGACCACGGGGGAAAAAAAACAGAAGAATAAAAATCTTAAATTATATACGAAACTGTTACATCCAAAATGGAGAAGAAAATTGACTATCTTTTGTGGATAGTAAACATTTACAAGTGGTGCGAATTCCAAATAAAGTATAAAACGTGAAACGTTATCAGTCCAAAGAGGTAGAGAAAGCAGGTTCTCACTCCCCGCAGGGCGCCACGTCACAATACCCCCTTCCTTAGAGGGAGAACCGCCAGAAATTATCAACAATTGTAGGGTTTGAGGTTACGAGCATGCCATTTCCCTGCTTGTGATCCTTTCTCATCTTCCAACCAACAGACTCCAGCTGGGCTAACACGGGTGACCTTGAAAGGACCGATAAACTTGGGCACTAGCTTGGCACAGAACGAATTGGGTTTAGAGGATTGCGGAAAGCTCTTCCTGAGGACTTGATCTCCAGGCTTGAAGGTCTCTTCCCTTCGTCTGAGGTTGTAACGGTTCATCTGTGTATCTTGGGCTTTCACCACATTTTCTTCTACAGCGTGGAAGATCTCCTTCATTTTCTTCATACGTTGAGCCCATCTTTCCTTGGCTGGACTAACATCCTGATTCAGATCAATATCATGGTCCTGACTAGTAAAACGGGGGCTATTAGCCATGCGGAGTTCCCGACCATAATTGAGGAAAGCCGGAGAGAACTTGGTGGACTCTTGGCAAACGGAATTGAGCGCAAACTGGATTTCACCAATGAACTTATCCCAGTTCTTGTGAGATCCCTGCAAGTAAGAAGTGATGATCTGTTTGATGTTACGATTAGACCTCTCAACAGGATTGGCTTGGGAATGATAGAAAGGGGTGCGGTGATGGTAGATACCACAAGACTCGGTGATCTTACCAATACATTTGCTTACGAGATTAGTACCATTGTCGGTGATGATGACTCTGGGACAACCAAAACGGTTAAGGATGACATTTCTAAACTTTTCAGCAACCAAAGCAGCAGAGGTATTCCTTAAGGGGACCAACTCCACCCAACGTGTGAAAACATCTTGAAACACCAAAAGGTGGGTAAACCCTTGAGCACTACGAGGATAAGGGCCCATTATGTCAAAGCTGACGCAATCCCAAGGGGCTTGGATATGCCGATGCTGCATCCATCCTCTACTGGGCTGATTATTGGCTTTCACTCTCTGACAAACTTCGCAACGACGAACAAAACGTGAAATATCATCATACATACCAGGCCAGTAATATGATTGTGCAACGCGCCAATAGGTCTTGGCAATACCAGGGTGTCCTGCTTGTGTAGCTGTATGGTTCTCCTCCATAACCTGGTTCCTTTGATACGAGGGTACAACCAACTTCCAAGCTTCGGGTTCTTCTCGGTCCATACCATTCTTCTTGGCGTCTTCTCGATAATAATACAAATGTTCTTGATGAACCATCCAATCGGGGTGGTTATGAGGCTGACTCTTCACCCGCTCCATCTTCAAATCATACCATAGATCAGCTTGGCCAACTGCCTCTGCTGAGAATACTTGGAGAGCTGAAACATCCGGGATTCGAGAGAGGGCATCTGCAACAACATTCAATTTACCCTTACGAAATTCGATATCAAAATCATATTGTTGTAACTGAAGAGCCCAACGGGCTAGCCTTCCAGTTGGGTCCTTTAAGTTGAAAAGCCACTTCAGGCTACTATGGTCCGTCACTACTTGAAATTTAAACCCTTCCAGATACTGCCGATGTTTATTAATACTCCATACAACCGCTAAGCATTCCTTCTCCGTGGTGGAGTAATTGCGTTCACTAGCAGAAAGAGCCCGAGAGCTGTAAGTTATCACTCTTTCTACTCCATCCTGAACTTGAGTCAGAACAGCTCCAAGTCCACAATGGCTTGCATCAGTGATGAGGGTAAATGGCAAGCGGAAGTCCGGCCTGGCCAGGATCGGAGCTGATATAAGAGCTTCTCTTAGTTTGCGGAATGCCTTCTCCTGTTCTTCGGCCCACTTCCAGGATACTTTTTTACTAGTAAGCCTATTCAAAGGAGAAACGATGGTGGAATAATCGCAGATAAACCTACGGTACCATCCTGCCATACCCAAGAATCTTCTAAGAGCACGGACATTGTTAGGAGTAGGGAAATTCAAAACGGAGGAGACCTTTTCAGGGTCAGGAACGATGCCATCAGGTGTGACCAAGTAGCCAAGATACCTTACTTCTTTACACATAAACTCACACTTCTCTGGATTTATTTTCAAGCCAGCTTCACAAAGGCGTTTAAAAACCTCCTTAAGGGTGCGACAATGAGTTTCGAAATCAGGAGTGCATATCAAAATATCGTCCAGATAGACAATGACATGTGGAAGCAAATCGGGTCCAAAAACTTTATCTACAAGCCGTTGAAATGTAGCAGGACTATTGGTGAGCCCAAAAGGCATAACTTTAAACCTAAACAACCCTCTACCAGGTACAATGAAAGATGTTAGATCTCTACTAGTCTCGTCTGCCAAGGGAACTTGCAGAAAGGCATTCTTAAGATCAAATTTGGAAAAATATTTGGCATGATGGAGGCTATCCAACAATTGAGACAGATTTGGGATAGGATAAGAATCCTTTTTTGAGACATCGTTGACCTTACGATAGTCCACACAGAACCTATAAGTGCCATCAGGCTTACGCACCATGACAACGGGTGAAGCCCATTCAGCATGGCTGACTTCAACGAGATCCTTCTCTAGCATGGAGTCCAGCTCGGCCTGCATTGCCTCTAGCACCTTCGGGGAGTAACAGTAGGCCCTCTGTTTGATAGGTCTGACGCCGTCTTTGACCTCTATGCGATGTTCGATCTTATTTGTCCTTCCAGAAAGCGACCTGACTTCAGCAAACCCCTCCTTGACAATTTTTCCAAAGAGCTTGCTCTGATCTGGAGTCAGGGTGATCGTCCTACGGTCGGACTGACTTTCCTCGACTAATTCTGAAACTTGAGGCTGGGCTGAATCAACAATAAAGCTGTAGATCAGTTTGGGGTCTTCCAAGAACCACCATTGCGCTTTTGAATTAAAGGCTATATCTAATAGAGCGATGGAATCTAATCCCAATAAATAAGGAGTACTTAAATGAGGCATAAGATGGAAAGTTAATGCGAAACTTTTCTGAAACAGTGACACTCTCACTGTGACGGATTTGTTAATTGTAACCAAAGTCCCATTTGCGACCATGACAGAAAATGAAGTAATGGGGTTTTCTCGAGGCTCCCACCTACTGAGCTCACGAAGACCCTGAGGACTCAAATAAGATTTACAGGACCCAGTGTCAACCAAAGCCGACAAAGGTGACTCCTTAGAACTTGGATGAGAAAGTGGAAGATACCAACGTCCGATGGATGAAGTCATTGAAGCAGAAAGATTCACTTCAGAAGAACCAACAACATGTTGCAAAGACCTCTGAAAATTTCGAATAGGCTTATCAGGTGGTTGAGGACCTTTATTATCCTTAGAGACCAGAGCGACCCTCTTCACTGGGCTCACGATCCGTTTCCCGGATTACACTTAGGACAATTAACTACTGTCACTCCAGAATGTCCACACTTAAAACAAAATTGTGATCGGGGCAAAGTACATTTGTGATATACATGTGGTCCTTTACAATTCCAGCATTGCAGAGGAGCTTTTCTTCGAACCGGTGGTGCAACAGGACAAGCCAAAACAGGCGAATCATCAGATACTTTCAGGCTTTTATTTTCCTCCGAACATTCATCCGATGGGGGGGATGAGTTGTCCTCTGCTGAATATAGTTGGTACGTCGGAGAGGTAATCCTCTTCTTATTGCCAGCTGAACTGTCAGACTTCTTGGCGGGTCGAACTTCTTCAGACATCAACTCGGCTGTCCGACTGCGACTGGTTATAAATTTAATTAAATCATCATAAGTCGGAAAAGAAGTAGATGAATATTTATCTTCAAATGCACGGCGACTACCAGGATCTAGGTTCGTCAAAGCCAATTGCAATTTCATGAAGTCCTTAATATCAGGAATACCAACTTTTTCCAACGCACAAAAGCTATTAGTATGGGTGGTTAAAAACCGCTGAAGTTCCTTATGTGAACCATTCGACAGAGGAGAAAACTCCGTGACCTTACGGAAATATATACTAGCCAAGCGTCTCTTATTCTGATACCTATTCTTCAAGGCTTCCAAGGCAATGACATAATTTTGGGGAAGTAGATCAATTCCAGCGATGACCGAAAGTGCATCGCCAGATAATGAAGATCTTAAATATTGAAATTTGGCAATATCGGAGATATTTTTGTTGTTATCAACGACAGATTCGAACAATGACAGAAATTCCACAAATTTCTCAGTTTCCCCTGAGAATGTAGGAATAGAGATACGAGGGAGGAGGTTATCACTGAGCGGAGTAACATGAGTAATTTCTCCTTTATTCAAAGGTTGAACAGTTGCTGTCTGCGCAAAGGCAAGATAATTCTCTTTTGCCTGATCTACTGCATCAGAGAAAGACCATTCTTCCGCTGAGATAGAGATGGTGAAATTCCCAACTTCATCATCATTTAATGAGACATTAAAGAGCTCAATTGCTGCACGGATTTCTGCCCATTCGGCTTCCGACTTAACCAACCTATCAAATTTAGTTCTAAACTTAGAAGCAGTTTCAGCTGTCACTGTTCTTGACGCCTGATAAATCTCGCTGACCAAGGCAAACACTGTTCCCCTACGAGAAAGTAAAAGTTTATGTTTTTGTGCGGTAGACAACTTCTCAAATGAAGACATGATGACAATTATACAAGAAACGAGACTAAATAAGTATAGAAAAAAAATAGGAACTAACCACTACTAGGGTAAGAAAGATATTAGACAAAGAAGAGCGAATATAAAAATCTATGTAACATAAGAAGCTAAATTACCAAATAAAAGTGGAACCAAAAGTCCAATGTTCGGGCGCCATTAAATTGTACCGATATAAATTTGATTTGAAAGAATATTAAAACAAAAGAAAAACAGTTTAAAGCGAGACTCACTTACCCACACCTGGGGTGGTACAATTTATCCGGATAGACAACGGATAGCCAGGTTCAATTAGGTAGAAACCCAGGTGATCCAAATAAAAAAAAAAGAAAACAACAAGATACTCCAGAGCTGGTAACTATATTGAAATAAAGTACAAAATGTTCCCAGTAGGACAACAAATACATGTACACACATATATATACCTTAAATATTAAAAATATCTATGAATACCAAAAAAAATAAATAAATAAATAAATGCCCAAATAAAGGGTAAGCATGAATACATATATACTCTAAATATCACAAGAAGAACTAATATCATTCCAATACAGAACAATATAGCAAAAGGTATCGATAGATAAACACACATGTATATACCCCAGATACTATCAGTAATCTGGGAAGAACAAAATTAGACTCTAAATAAAAGCATAAATATATATATATATATATATATATATATATATATATACATAATAAGATCACAAGACGAATCAATATTATCCAAGTATTGAATAATATAGCAAAAGGTATCGATAGATAAACACACATGTATATACACCAGATACTATCAGTAATCTGGGAAGAACAAAATTAGACTCTAAATAAAAGCATAAATAGATATATATATATATATAAAAATATCACAAGAAGAATCAATATTATCCAAGTATTGAATAATATAGCAAAAGGTATCGATAGATAACCACACATGTATATACACCAGATACTATCAGTAATCTGGGAAGAACAAAATTAGACTCTAAATAAAGGCATAAATATATATATATATATATATACATAAAAATATCACAAGAAGAATCAATATTATCCAAGTATTGAATAATATAGCAAAAGGTATCGATAGATAACCACACATGTATATACACCAGATACTATCAGTAATCTGGGAAGAACAAAATTAGACTCTAAATAAAAGCATAAATAGATATATATATATATAAAAATATCACAAGAAGAATCAATATTATCCAAGTATTGAATAATATAGCAAAAGGTATCGATAGATAACCACACATGTATATACACCAGATACTATCAGTAATCTGGGAAGAACAAAATTAGACTCTAAATAAAGGCATAAATATATATATATACATAAAAATATCACAAGAAGAATCAATATTATCCAAGTATTGAATAATATAGCAAAAGGTATCGATAGATAACCACACATGTATATACACCAGATACTATCAGTAATCTGGGAAGAACAAAATTAGACTCTAAATAAAAGCATAAATATATATATATATATACATAAAAATATCACAAGAAGAATCAATATTATCCAAGTATTGAATAATATAGTTACTTGCACTCATGGCAGTACTTGAACGGCAAAAGGAAAAAAAAAGTTTAAATGAGGCCTGGAGATAAATGAAACGTGGAGACTGGTATCCAGTAGAAGATAAAATGGATGGGTTACTCACTCATATGTCCCACAATATGCTCTAGAAGCCTACCACATGGAGTTCCAATCACATGTTCGGCCAAAACGATAAACCGAGAAGACAAATGCCGCCTCTTCGTACTACTGGGTCTTCATTTTCATTGTTAACAAAAAGGACGCCTCAGTCCCTCCTTAAAAGCTGGAAACCTCATATTTGCAAAGAATAACTTTTTTCCTTAGCACCTGCTTCTACGCCATTTTCTCACAGACTCCCCTTAGAACCGACGCCACTCCTCCAAGGCCTACCGACCACGGGGGAAAAAAAACAGAAGAATAAAAATCTTAAATTATATACGAAACTGTTACATCCAAAATGGAGAAGAAAATTGACTATCTTTTGTGGATAGTAAACATTTACAAGTGGTGCGAATTCCAAATAAAGTATAAAACGTGAAACGTTATCAGTCCAAAGAGGTAGAGAAAGCAGGTTCTCACTCCCCGCAGGGCGCCACGTCACACAGGGTAAAGCTGATACACACACACAGACATATATATATATATATATATATATATATATATATATATATATATGAATTAGGAATGTTTTATAATATTGGTCGCAATAGAAAAAAGTTAGGGTCATTATATTTATGACATATATTTACTAACGAGAGAGTATTTTGGTACATCTTAGGTAGGGTCGATAAATGTTTGTTCCAAGTCAAGAGCAACCAAAACGTGGTTGCAGAAGTCATGTGTTGTTTTTTGCATTACCTACCTGTATATAAATCTGGTTTCAAGATGAATTAATCAATACAATTCTAATGTTTGTAGAATATATAAGTTTTTATAGAAGAATATAATGTCGACATTTGCTGCTGGTTTCATGTTGCTAGAATGTCTTGAAGTTGAAGTTTAGCAACAGCACCATTGTAGCTCTTGACCAACTTGTTCTTCCCAGAGAAATTCAGGTGACTGTTTTTATAGTGCGCCGGATTGCCTAAGGTACTCCGACGAAGGTGATTGCACAGCTGTAATTCAATTCATCACGGTGCCTTATGATTTTATGTGATGAAAGCACATGAGCATTTTTTACAGGTGTTTGGGTAAATCATTGCTTGAAATCTAAATTCATGTTAACATGGTAGATTGGATGGCAAGCAGAATTGAAAGTCTTTTAATTAGGGCTGACACAAAGAAAATCTTGGTGGAATACTATCAAATACATTTCAAAAGCAAATTTGAATTCCCCTTGTCAAATACATAAACAATAAGTTAGTGAAAAATATAACTTTTCAATAAGGTACAATAGTTCTTTCTTCTGGTTTGCATTCGGCTTCTTTCTCCAGCGGTATTTTATTGTTGGCCGTTATATTTCACGCACATCCCAATGGGCTTCATCAGACGTTGTTCCTTCTTTCATCAGGCAGACAGGAGCTATCTGATGAAGCCCATTGGGATTTGGGCGAAATATCACCGCCAACTACAGGACACCGTTGGACAAAGAAGCCGAAAGGAATCCAGAATGGAGGAACAATAGTATATATGAGTTTTATGATTAATTCCTCTGGATTGCTAAAAGCTTGTTAATTTTCATATAAAATCTTACATTCTGTTGTTAACCGATAATCTGAATGGTAGTGTTCTCTTCATTCTCAAGTTTTATATTCAGAGGTTTAAGTTGTCCCCTATTATTTACACTAAAAAAGAAAGAAAAAAAATTCGCGTAATATAACAAATAAATAACTAACATTGATCTCCTGGGAAAATAACACTAAATTATCAGACGTTCATATCCTTCAGCGTGTGTACGATTTTTTTTTTTTTTTTTTTTTTTTTTTTTTTTTTTTTTTTTTTTTTTGTAGATTGTGTCAGCTGCTGGGCTTTTACCAATGAGATATTTGTAGGTTGCCTACCAATGGTAAAATTGGCAAAAGATTGTATTTTTTCCAAGCGGTCAACTATCTAAGTATTGGCCACCTTGTTACGGCCGTTGAAGTTATTGAACTCATCAATTATTTAAAACGTGTAATGATTTTGATTCTAATGTTAAAATTTCAGTATTTTTTTAAAAATTTAATATGTTGTAAACCGCTATGAGGTCATTAAACACAGGATAAGCTCAGTAAGTAAATGTGTTTAAACACCAGTATCAGCTTTGCGTAAATTCAGCCAGAAAGATCGGGGAAAACCCCCAGCCGAGCAACCAAAGCGCCAGAAAATTTCATTTTGTCGAAGAAATACGGAAGAATTTCATTTGTAGACTTAATTCCGAAATTTCATTTTGTAGACGGAATTCAGTTTATTCGTTTATTACTTATTATAAATTCCATGCACCACACTCCTTGTTTCTTTGGCATTTTCTTGAAGATTTTAGTACATGAAAGAACTGTCAACTGACCAGGGTTAGAAATTATGTTAGATGAACTTTTAAATGTCTGTATATTTAAATTGTTTAAATATAGTATCAATGACGTAGTCATGGAGTTGTGTAATGTGAAATCGGAGCATCTAGCTCCCATCTTAAATGGTTTTAGAATACAGATTATAAGGTTTGCGTTACATGTTCAACAAGTAGGTTTGTCCTTATTGAACATGAAATACTCCTGAGTTGTCCAGCTGTGGCCGATACATAATCTTGCTATTCATACTTCTTCTAAGTCGTGATCTTTAATTAAAACAATAATATTTTGTAGAATTTGGAAACGTCTTAAATCAATATATGACTAATATAAGCGTTAATGGCTTTCAGAATTTTTATTCTAAGAATTTAATTGATAAAACTTTATACAATTGGATTTGATATTATTTTACATGTAGGAGTACATACACATGAAACCTAAAAGACTAATACAATCTTATGTTTTCAGGTGATAGCGCTTCTTGCCTGCTCGTCAGCCTTTGGAACGACCATAACTAAAAGAGATGGTAATTATAGAAATTTTCTCTCTCGCCACAAATCGCCCACCGTCCATGCTGGGAATAGGAAGCTATTACAGTCCTCTCCATACCCTGACTATAGCATTCAGCCGAACCGGAAGCTCTAGGAAATCCTTAATACTCTTTCTCTCAAGCAGCTATTACACCTCCTCTGCCTTTGTAATAGCAGATGACTTAATAGAAAGATGAAATACCACTAGGATAACTTTCTCAAAAATATGTATATATGGCTTTGCAATCGGTCGAAATCGCCTACCTGTACCTACTTTAAGACGGGGATCTTATCATTCGTATATTATAGTATTTTTGTTCTTACAAACCTGCAATCAATGTGGCTCAGTTTGTTTGCCTGCTTTTGGTCGCCCTAAATTTGTAATGGCGGAGTGTACTAGAACGATATTGATCAAACATTATATTTATCGGTTGTGGTGCTTCCGGGTTTTGCTATTGGAATAAGTGTTTATTATTTACTTAAATTTTGTTCAAACCATTATAAAAGTCTTTATTTGATTTCTTTTCGCAAAAGCAAGAGAAAGGACTCAAAATAGTAGGTCGAAACATAACTTTTGAAAAGGATGAAGCTGTGTCGGCAAGAATTGTACTCACAGCAATGGCCCACAGTCAGCAGAAAAACAACACTTTTGACTCGAATAATAGCTTTGAGCGCATCACAATAAATTTATTTATTATTTACTTATTTTATTTTATTTATTATGAGTTCCGCGACTGTAGCGATTAACTCATCTGGACAGCAGAATCAAAATCCGTTAATGTAGCAGTCAGATTGTAAAAAAAAAGAAAAAAAAAGAGGCGCAAGAAGAAAGTAAGACAATATGAAATTATAATACAACAACAATATTCACATAGAAAAAAAATACCCCTTTGTCGACAATGCAACAGAACTCTAACTGTCAAACATATACTGACAAACTGTAGACAACGCAGCAACTTGACGATTCCTTATGACTTACTGACAGAAGTTATCCAATTCATTAACATACTACTTACACATCTCAAATAAACGCTCTTTTATTCGAAGATATAATAATAATATGTCTTCTTCAATGGAAATGATTTCTTATCTTTTTTTTTTCTTTTGTTTTTTTATTTATTATTATTATTGATTAATTTTTTATGCAACGCGAATTGCACTTTCTTCAGAACGTTTTGGATTTAAAATTGTCTATTCGCTCATCTTGTCCTAACATGAGTTTAAATCCTCATCTGGACTTGACTATATTTATATTTCAAAAATTGGCTTAGTAGGTACCTATATTTTTTGGTGTTAGATTTTCTTGAACTTGTTTGTGTTCTTTATGTGTTTGGGTATTGTGTCAATTTGTTGGCCAACGCTAACTTGACTATTAAACACGTACTGACTGATTGCAAAGAACGAGGCAGAATAAATCTACCGCACGACATGAACGAACTTCTGACAGATAACAGTCCACACATAAACACAATACTCACACACCTTAAAGACTCAAATATTTACAATTTGATTTATCACAGGCACGCACAGTATAATTTATTAAAACAAGTATGTCTTAACGTGAAGTGTAGTAATGTACACAGTCCTTAAACCTTGGAGAGTAGTTGATGCGTAAAATTTTCTAACGTTTCACACAAGAGCCATACACTTACGTCTGTTAATGTTCTGAATTTTTGATTCAAGATAACCTGAGAGTGGTTTCTACCGCCAACGTTAACAAAGAGCAAATCGCTTCGTGTGCGAGCTCTTGAAATAAATAAAACAATGTGGTGGCTGTCATCTCCAAGGAGTTCATTCATGTCCAATGGCAAATCTAGGTCGAATGCTAGCTTAAAAAAAAACCCACATAATACAGAATCTTGATGTTGAAGAGAAGTGAAAAATGTTACTACCTTCACAAAATTGTTTTTATTATGAGAGCTAAGCGCTTTGAGTAGCTCATGCCACCATCCTCAGAGCTGTTATTAAACAATTTCTTGAAGAAAGATACAATTGTCATTTCTCCTGAAACTAAAGATATCTAAAAGAATTGAAGAAGAACGACACCAATAACTCAAAAATAAAATAACCAACAAACATATATTATATAAAGAACAATTATGCTAATGACCCAGGTATATGATTAAAAATAACATTCTTAGCCCCAGTATCATTTGGAAAGCTTGCCATTGAAAAAGTTAAAATATTGGTTTGATATTTTATGTAAAATTTAAATACTTAGTCCAATGGAAAAAAACGAGATTTCAGGTGCCACAATGCACACACAAGTATGGTAGTAGCCAACCTTAGCTGAAATGGCTCATTCCGCTTCCACGACTCTAAGGGGGGTTCAATCATAAGGAAATCTCTAATACAAACAACAAATAATAACAACTTGTTATGTATTTCACAAAAAGGACATAGATTTAGCGCATAAAGAGGCGTATTTCTTACTGAAATATGTCTGTCCTTTTAAAGGAATTGAATCAACAGATGATTAAAATTCTGTTTTCATGTTATTTTATGTGCGTGACCCATTTGGGCATTTAATATTTTTTTCATTAATTTGTCGACCAAGATTTTCATGTATAGTCAATATTTTGCTTTCTTTCTTTTTTTAAAAGAAATAAGAAGATGGAGAACAGTTATGTCCAATCAACCTCATTATGTTTATTTAAACTATTAGCATAAAAATTGCAAAAGGTTTTATACGGAATGTCTAATTATTATAAAATAAGGAAAGTACTGACGTGTGCAGAAAAATTACATTACACAGTCCGAAGTAATGAATGAAATTTCCGTCAGTTCGGACATTTGGTTCACACGCTATCTAATTAGCGTAATTAGTAATATCTAATTATGCAAACTAACAAGCTTAATTTGTGGAGTTGTGGAATAAAGCCCCGTGCTATATTGGTTAATGGCGGTGTCTGGTTAATGACCCTTAACACGATTTTTCTCATATTCCAACGAATTTCAATAATTTCTTTGAATATACAAATATGCATGGCTATTTTACTATGAGCTTACTAATAACAAATTTAAAAATACCATTTTGCTTTCAATCAAATTTAAGCTTTAATAAGAAGTTAGCGTCTTCATTACCCTATTAAGTTGCAAAAACTCTGTACAACATAACCCTCACAGCTGAAATTCTAGATGGTTAAGCTCGGTAAATGTAGTGCTAACTTAGTATAAAATATATATATTTGTTAGAGTACTGTGGTATACAAAGGGCAGTAGTATACGCGCATCAGTGACTTCATTTTTCCCACGTCAAAAACAAAATCTGTTACTCGAACCAAACAGCTAGGCTATCTTAAGTTATTCTTAAATTAAATATTTTATTGTCTTTGTCAAGTGGCGGTATTTACAATTATGTAAATTGGGTTAAAATGAGTTAAGTGTGTTTTATACGCTCGTTTAAATAACGCTGTTTAGGAAAAACAATAGTAATATATGCTATATTATGAAATATATTTATATAAATTCGGTAAATTTTGAAAGTTATTTTCAAAAAAGACCATTTTTTTTTTATTCCATTTGCATCTAAGCAAATATGCTCATTATGCGAAGAATTTAATCCGTCGGTGCAGTAGGTACTTTAGAATAAATTAATTAAACAAGTAAAACATATAACGAATGGACAAAAATGTGTATAATCCATGTTCAGCAGGCTAAAATAATGTAAATTAATCATCGATTGGTAATATAATAAAATATAATTGTGCTTTTAATTAAAACGAAAATAAAAATGCATTAATTGAATTATTATTATTATATTATGTTCTGGAACTTAAAGTGGTATAATATTTTGTCGGAGTGGGGATTTCCTTCGGTCTGTATGTTTCGAGAAATGTTCAGGTCACTCTGGTTTCAACCATCTAACACTGTGTATGTATGAGTGTTAGTCTTCTAGTCAGTATTTCAATACGAATTGCACACGCAACGTGCAATGCACCATGAGTAAAGTGTTCATTGACCTGGTTCTCTTTGTGTTCCCGATGTTCCTTATTTATTTATTGAATTTTAAAGTTACGTGACATAGGCAACAAACTGTTAATAAGTCAACATTGAAATAACAAAAAAAAAAGAAAAGAAAAAAAGTAGAATAAGAAGGAAACTAACAACTGTAACAAATAGACAAAAAATGAATGAACAAAAAATAGAGAAAAAAAAAGAGTTTAAACAAATATGAATAAATATAAAAAATAAAGAGACATAAAGTGAAGAATAGATAATAAAATTATAATAATGAAATAAAAAGTATGGATGGACAAAATTGAATAAGCTAAATTTTAGAGGATAAGTGTATGTGTTTTATGTGTTGTGAGTAGTGTACTGATCTATGGACTACCATCGATCAGTAAGTAACGTATGTTTAGTGTATGAAGGTTATTGCGTTGTCTGTAGTTCGTAAGTATGTGTTTGACGGTAAGATTGCATTACAAAATCTCCAAGTTTGGTCTGTCCTTTCAATCTAGTAAGTACGAATGTGTAAGTAAGGTGTGCCCACTAAGAAGCCTGGAAAAATTGTAGTTCTTCTCTCATGAAGTCACAGTGTAAGATCCGATTAAACCCTTAATTTTGTGAATTGTTCTTAGGTAAAGAAAAATATAATTTTCTTCACTTACCTTGAATGTGAATCTAACTGTTTAGGAAGCATATTGTTATGTATGCTAATGAGGCTGGAGAAGAATCCTGGAAGATGTTACAGCTGGAAGATCCGGGTTTAACTAAAACATTAATTACGTTAAGAATCAGGTAGTCTGCCGAAATCGCGTCGAACAATCAAGATTTCTCCTCTACATCCTGTGCCACCATGCTCCGTCATGCGTAACAATATTTTGTCATGGTTTATCTCTCAATTTACATTGGTAATTCGCTTTTTGTTGTTACATGATTCAATAAGGACGCTCGTTTTAGGATATTTGTATATTTCTGTCATTTAAAATCATTGTTAACAATATCATTTGACGTACAATGCAAGGTCAATTCAGCAATAATCATAGTAATAATTTGTCAAGAAGAATGGGTACGTTTTCTTGATTGTGGGATGTTGAATTTCTACACGGGATTTATAAATGCGGAGGGATTATGCTCTGCTTAATTTGAGTCAGCACTGCAGTAAAACAGCATAAAGGAAATCAAAGTAGAAATAATTTACGTAAAATACTAAATTTTCTGCAAAATATTTTTTCAGGCATTTCTACAGGAAAAACTTCTGACCAAGATCTGACATGTCTTACCATCACGTCATTAATAGTAATTTAATATAGTTTTCCACAGAAGTATGAAAATGTCCTTAAAATTCATGGTTCTTGTAAACATATTTTTACAAAATATTTCGTTTATGTAAAATTGAATGAATGTATACGTTTTTTTTTATGAATCGGTAAATCCATCACAATTCAATCCTCGTCTGGAATACGAAAACTCTGAAGACCGTAAACAAAGTATTATAGCCAATCGCTTAAGGGGATAGGTAGTGAAGGAAAGACATTGAGTTTAATATAACTTAATTTATTATTAAGTTGCTTTAAAAAATATGCCCTCAAAAATCTCCGAAGTTATGTGGGCTTCTTTATATTTCGGTTGTTTAGTAAATGTTCGAAATTTGAAAGACTTAAATTTGTTTGCCATAAAACACATGGGTTCATTTCTAAGTGTGTTCCACATATTAGAAATTGTTAAAACTGTCCAGATTTATTTAGTGACCACAAGGTACAAACAGTTGTTATAATGGCCGTTATTTTCTCTGTTAATTTCATTCATGATCTCAATTGTTCACAAGGTTTTCGATGCATAACATCCTCGTTAAGACGGACCTTAAACCTAAGCCTATTATAGGATTGAGAAGAAGAAACCAAGCACGATCCACAGCTGTACTGCTGGAGTAAAATGGAATAATATATACTTTCCCTTTTCTTTTGTACTAGCTCAATCTATTCCGTTAGCTCTCCTATCCATGAATGGGCGTCTCACCGCAGAGGTGAAGGCTGGGACAGCCATGGCAAAGGTTGTTCATTTACTATTCCCTCTCTTTCTCTCACTCTTTCTCTCTCGCTCACGCTCTCCCCCCTCTATCTCTTTCTGCACTTCCTCCCTCCCTAGCCTTCTTTTTTGATCTCCCTTCTAATTAATTTCGAACTCACTTTTTTTAAAGTAGCTATTTGAGCGTTTATTTTAATTAGCCTATAATATGACTAATCCATTTCAAACGGTTTTCAAATAGTAGAAATCGAATTTGTCCAGAGGTTTAAATTCATTTTTTTTGGGCCTATGTGTTTAGCTACTGGGCTATTTACCTCCGTTGAGCCCTTTCTAAAACCTGTTAATATATAGGCTGGATTTTACTTATAAGAAATCAGATAAGCTTTCGAATAGATACTTTTCATTCGCTACAATTTCCAGCTGGTTTCCACCTATTCCATTTTCATGGACAAGGGTTATTGGTTTCGCCTTGAAATGGATTCATTTGAATTTTCATGTCCAATGCTTATAAAACAAGCACCTGGAACCCTATTAACGGAGAAACGTAATCGTTGCGATATTTTTTTGCGCGAATTTCCCCTAAAAAATCATGTTTCGTTGAATGGATTTTACTGGTTAACGTACTTGACCTTTTAAATCGTGCAGTATTTTCGTACTAAATATCATCAAAATCGTTCCATTTTTGAGCCAGCTAGTGAGCGAATAGACAATTATATAAATATACACACATACAAATTATTTTTAGTTTTTTTCTATGGGTTCTAAAACGTAAAATGTTCTAATCAGAATTTCCGGAAAGCGGGTTTACTCCCTATGGGAAGAAAACCCGCTAATATCCTCAAGAAGAGTCTAAAACTTTCAGCTTATGTCTCTGTACATTGTTACTTATAGAGCATTCCTACAAAGGAGTTAGCTAATGTGATTGTTCTCATCTATATCTCACGGGCCTCTATCGTCCCTTTCACCATCTCGCAGCGACTCCTCGTACCTGTCAAATATCTCGAGGCTATTGTTCTGCCATCGGAAGGAAGAGAGCTACCGAAGGTTACATTGTCGCTAATGGGTTAGTTGCGTAACTAGAAGATCCTTTGACCACCTTCTCTTGTGAACACAAAGGAAAGCAGTAGTATCATAAAGGGGACTGAAGACACGAGTTATCTTTAAATAATGAGGATTAAATTTAATGATTTTTAATCCTAATCAATACCAATTGCTATTTTAGTGAATTGTAAAGTATTAATCTAGTTATTAAATATGCCTTGTGCGAAGCAAGAAGAAGGAAGAATCTAGGATTTCTTACTACCATGAAGCAGTAGATCATAAGAGCTCCCAGTATTGTATTGCCTTACAATATTATTTTGCAAATAGTAAAACGAAGACTGCCCACATAAAAGAGATTAATAATTTACTATCAGACTATGGGCCACATCCTACTGAAGAAACAGAAGAACTGATACACGGTTCAAAATGCATTTCTGTAAAACTGTAGGAAAATGTAGTATTTGAATAAAAATATTTAAACAAATCAATATATTTATTTATTTTTTTGTTCTTGATGTTTATGTAAGTATTTGTTTTTCTAAGGTCAAATCAATATAAAATACAAATTGAAGACTTTGCAGTGTCCCAATGAGAAAATGTGATAGTTATTATACTGTCCTAAAATAAATTAAAATCATATGTATTTTCTAGAATATTTTAGACTTATCCGATTCATTTGAATGAAGTCATTGAATTAGTCTTCAGTTGTTTCCTACAAAATCAGCTTTAGGATGCCATATTGTTAAGTAATTCAGAAACGTCGGAATACATACCTATGCAAAGAAAAAATCGTTTCGACCTCTTTATAATGAAAACCATTAACAATTTTTAGATTATATATATAAAGAGCAATTTTTATTGTCACCTTGTATTTTACCCTGTCTAAGCTGTGTAAACATTGGAAAATATTCCCAATAGAGAGAAGACGATTTATTTCTTCTATGTAACGATTGGAAAAGTCAATATCGGGCACCATTAGGCGAATGTTACATAATGAGGAAGTCTTTAGGAATCGTCACTACAACAGACATGAGCCTTGACATCTACTTAGTGTGAAAAGTCTCCTTGTTAAGCCCAAGTCGAACAAAACATGACGGTGCTTCTTTTTCAGATCTTATCGTAGAAAGCTGTTGCCACCTTAAATAATACTCGCGTGTCGCATCCGTTCTGTCATAAACTACAACGGAGGTTTGTTCATTCTTTGTTTGCGCTTTCAATGTCAATTTCGATTTATTTTATTACTAGCCTGAGTCGATTAAATTACATCTTTCCTAAAAATTTTAAGAAATAGTTCAAGAATCTTCTTAAACCTTACCTTAGATTTAAACATCATTCAAGGGTAAAAGTAGAATCATGGTGCAAATAATTTTTTTCATTGGCATATTTACTTTAAGTAGAAGAACAGAAATAATGTTACGAAGGTAGGCAATGTCGATATTTCTTAATAAAACTACCTTTTACATGTGGTTTTATTGTTAGCAACGTTTGACAACGTCAGGCAATCCCCACCTTCGCATCATCAACGGTCAACGATCTCCTCTCAAAGAAATCATTTTAACTTCCTTTTATCATGGTGTAATGATTATTAATTTCAGGCGGTTCTATGTTGTATGTACTATGTATTCAGATGATTATATGGTCTCAGATTTTTCTTGACTGACTGTGATTTATCTTCAGAACATCCTTAAACATAATTGTTAGTAATGTCAATTCGAATACAACTGTAATAAGACAACTTGATCTTTCTTCCTGAAAGGCAATTATTAATTGCGCCAGTCTACGATTCTGTTCTGTTTTTTTTTTTTTTTTTTTTTTTTTTTTTTTATTTAATTCGTTGCTTGTCTGTAATGACTGTTCAAGTTAATAAGTCCTGTGTAATTACTTGTCCAAGGCGATGTTCTCTTTACAAGTTGCTTCTTTAGCAAGTTTATCTACGCCTGTACATCCATTGTAATATTCTGTTTTAATTTGTTTGTATTCTTGAATATTGGGGTAAATAGTTTAAATATTTTCAATTGCGTGTAAATTCGTAAGAATTTAAAGAATCTATACACATCATCTCAGCTTTTAATAGACATGTTTTGTCATTTGGACAGTGATAAATTAAAACTTTTATGTTGATGTAACTCATATAACTTAATGCTGAGAATACTTCACCAAAATTGCATTATATTATATTGGTTTGATTTTTTTAACCGCTTTCATCTTTCCATGTTCAACGTTTACCGCAAAGAAACATCGTATTTATCAGAATCACTTAACGTTTCGGATATTGGCAAAATAACAAAACGTCAGGATAGAAAACAGGAATGTGCGAAGAAATCGGGTGAGATTTTCACTTAAAAATAATGTTTTTATTAGGTTTCTACTTTTACCGACCCAATGCAATTTCTACTGACTGATAAATAGAAATGACATGTCATTCCCTTCACAAACCTCGCCAAAACTGCCTTACTCACTTCACTTTCGCTTTCTGTAACTCTCGAATAAAAATTAAAAAAGAATTACAATTTATTGTTTAGTAAACAAATCAGGTAAATTAAAATAATAATAAGTTATTTAATAGTTATTAGGTAATTGGAGTGAAGAAATTACCACTTAATAACACTGAGAATTCTATATAATTATTTATTTAAATTTTAACGTCCATTTATTATTAACTACGAATTTTAGGACGGGTTATCTATAGGTTACCAACCTTTTCTAGCCAGGATAGGTGTGATGCCTTTCCTTTTTTCGAAAGAAAAGCCACCACCCCTAGTGGGAATCAAACCCACGACCTTTGGCACGGAGTGTTAAGTGCTCACGCCTTAACCCTCACGGCCACCGGGTCTATATAATTAAACAAGATTGTTCTTACAATTTTTAAGAATTTATTTTTGTTCGTGGATGAGTATGTCTTTTGCGGTTTCTATTCATATTTAGAAACATCGCTTCTCACTGTTTGCTGTAGAAGTGACAAGACTGTAGAGTTTTACAAGACACTTTCTTTTATAGGTGGAAGGTGATGATGTTTCAAAAAAAGGTTATCATTGAATAATTTTCACCCTTTTATTAAAAATATCTCTGAATTTCATTGACGATTTTTCGTGCAAATATGATATTAATCAGCTTTTACCACTTTCCTAGGAAGGAAAGTGGCTATTGAGGTTTCATATATATGACTTCATGTATATATATATATATATATATATATATATATATATATATATATATATCTTATCACTATAAATAAGAGTTTTTTTTTTCTCTCTACGAAACGTGGTATATAGTATCCCCATAGCAAACGATGGAACGAGTTCGTGAACCGAGTTTATTCCGGAACCAAAGGGTTATTTGTCAATACCGGCCGTATGTTTTGCATTATTTCACCGAAACTCGATATGGCTCGTTGTGGTCATCTTAAAAGTAAAATATGTTGTAAAAACTAAACAAAATCGTTTCATTAGGAGGGGGCGAGGTTTACTCCGTACCCAAAGTACCAATTTGCTCATACAGGTCGTAATTTGTGCAGTAGTGTAACGAAATTCGTTATGTGTCGTGAATATCTAATGGGGAAGAAGTGTTGTAAAAATTAACTAAATCGACTAATTAAAATTTGAGATTTACACTCTATTATGTTCAAATTGAATTCCCACCACAAAAGCATTGAATTGTAACTTCTGCCACGAGGAACGCCATGGACGCTTTATACGGTTTCTCCCCTATATTGAATCAACTGTTCGTTGTGAATATAAAACAGCAAAACTATTTATGTATATATATATACATATATATTTATATGAAGGTTAATGTAAGCAAATTATTCAGTGTATAGTACACATATTCCGAGGAAAGTGCTTAGTTATGCAGCTTCTGCTTGGACTTTTTTTGGTCTTATCAAATAATCCTCTTTCCCCATGTTTTAAATGCATGCACAAGGATATCAATTCATGGCTATAGACAATTTTTGGATATAATTTTGTAAATTAAACTATAAACAACAAGAACCATGCGTTACCCAGGAATTGATATTTACGAGACGATGGATAAGACTGGTTTGAACTATTCATTTTCTCTGTTTGTTTTACATTTTATTAACGATTTTTATACCACTTCTTTGTTTCGTAGCAGTTAATATGAGAGAAAGCGTAATTACAAGATATTAACCAATAACAGTAAGACAAGCTACAAATAAACTTGAAAGTAAACAGAACTATATCTAAATTAAGGTCAAAATTAACACGGTTCTATCTGCCGAAATGCGAGGCAATGGAGAACATTTTGTGTGAATCGCCAAGCCCGGGAACGACTTTTGCCAATGGCGAACATTACCTTGAATCTCCCCGCCTTGGGAGTTCATTAAGTTTTTATACCTCCCCAGATGGCCGGCCAGGATCCTAATGAACTCTGAAGAACTTCTAACTTTTTTGCCTCTTGGTGAAAACACCTTCACAGATTACCTCCCATTCTCTACGGAGGGCAATTACTCCTTATATTTCAGTTATTTTATTTTTAAATAAAAACAAAATTAATAAAAGAGGAATATCATTCATATTGTTTATTCAAGTTTTCGTTTATTTCGGATATCGTTATGGAACGAAATTCCGAAATCAAACTGATATTTTTTTTTATTTTGACTGTCGTACTTTGGAATTGAAACAGTCATACCTACATGCTATAGCAATGCTTGGTCGAATCTAGCCTGATGTGGGTTGATTTTTTTTCAGAGAGGCCATCCCTGAAAAAAGTTCCGACTTCTCGGACGATGTTTGGCGAATAAGGCACCAATGGAAAACTCCGTCGAACAAAAACATCGAAACAAAAACAAAAACGCTATTGGAGTACATCTGATTTTAAATGCGGTTTACCTTAAGACATATATGTGTAATTTAAAGATCTGAAGCATGCCTAAAGCTATGGATGGAAACAGAGAAAACAGATCGCATTACTATTTCTAAAGTGACGCAACTCAAAATAATGCTCAACTGAAAATGTGTCACTCTTGCCTATGTAGGGGCTTTAGGATTTAGACAGGAAGGAAGACACAAGTGCCCTCTGGTGTACAAGCTCTAAAGCTAGGAACATACAGTTTTGAAAGTTGATAAAGAGATATTTACCGTGATTTCACAGTCATAACTACAACGGTGTGAATGAAAACGATTTTTGTGTTGCGTCACTTCAGAAATGCGACATGGTAATCGAAATAATAACAACACGCAATATAAAATAATTAAAACCCAGAATATCAAATAGTCTTCCTTTTGTAGGCAGAAAGTCAATTTCTTTTTGTAAGATAATAATAAAAACTGTTAGATCTTCTCTGTGATAACGTCATCTATTAAATATATAGCCCATCCGGTATTGATCGTTTACCTAAACAACAATACTAATACTTAGATTTTTTTTCTGAAAATATCATCAAAATTAAGGTTTCTGAAGGGCGCTTACACGAAAACGCAAGAGCAAGGTCAGATATTCTAGCGGTCAGGAGTAAAGACCTTGGGGTTAACGGTACTGTCTGTACCTCTACAAGCCGAGGCTTTCTCTTCAGCACTCACGTAACAGAATTCTTCTTCATTTGTACTAGCTTACTTTTTCACATTTATCACGTAATAATATACGTAAATGAAGTAGTTTTATTAATAATTAAAGAGACCACATTCACAATTAAAGGAATCCATTAATTCGTCCTTAAGTAGAGAGAAATCTAAATTTTTGTAGAAAAAAAGGTAATTTGTCTATCATCTGTTCTCTTCTACTAATTTTGGCTTTATCGCATACTACAAAAAAAAGTAATTCATACTTAAATGTATGAACAGGCATACGGTTTTGAACGTATCCATATATTCTTCTTCTGTAAGCTATTTTCGATCATCAAAAAAATGACTCAACCTTTCAAATATTCTTCTACTAAATGCATTTCGAGCATTTGCTCATTTTAAGGCGTTCTGCTAATGATGTGTTTGAAATATTCATCTTTATAAAGAAAAAAGTCCGTCTCGCAGGAACTGCATCATCTTAGCGCGGTTCCGTTCATATCGCTAGTCTAATTTGGAAAGATTAAAATAGAAGCAGTTATTATTTTGGTTCCACCAGTCTTTTTTTGTAATTAATTATTATAATGGCGTGTCAACCCTTAAGGTCACTAACGCCATTCCTGTGAGTAGTAAAGTCTTGAAAAGTCATGATTTACAATCTTACGTGGAAGGGTCGGCTACACTAGAAACGGACCCGCTAGTGACAAGGTCTTGGAATCTTGGAAATCTATATTTCTAACAATAAATTGTTTTTGTTATTTTACTTAACCAGTTTTATTGTCAAATACATTATCCAACTATAAGCAATTAAAAAATAACCAGAAATAAAACAGACAAAAAGAACCATTGGAATAAACGAAATCAATTAATTTAAAGCTTTAAGCACTTTTTTCCCCGATTGACATCGCCTAATTAAAACTTTCTTCAGAACCTTTTTTGTAGAGCATTTAGTAGTCTTTCGAATGGTAATCTTCCGCTTCACAAGATTGTCAACGGTTTTCGAGATACTAACGAAATTATACAAAGTTACCAAAACTTTTTTTGTCTGTTAATAAAATATTTTATTCTAACCCTTCCTTTACTCTAAACGTAACAAAAATTTCAACATATTAGTGTTGATGAAATTCGAACATGCAGAAAATGTTTCAACTGTATTCCATAATTCTAAGTACCAAAATCAAAGACAAAGAACCCTCCCTAGGAAGGACGCTAGGCAGTTGAAAAGCTATATCTTGGAAATCCATATCTCTAACATTAAATTGCTTTTCTTATTTTTCTTAACCTGTTTTATTTTCAAATACATTATCCAACAATAAGCAATTAAAAAATAACAAGGAATAAAAAACAGACAAAAAGAACAGTTCGAATAAGCGAAATCAATTACTTTAAAGTTTTAAGCTCTTATTTCTCCGATTGACATCGCCTAATCAAAACTTTTATTAGAACCTTTTTTTTAGAGCATTTAATAAGCTTTCTAATGGTATTCTTCCGTTTACCAAGATTCTCAACCTTTTTCGAGATATTAAGGAAAGTAAACAAAGTTACTAAAACTTTTTATGTCTGTTAATAAAATATTTTATTCTAACCCTTCCTTAAGGGGTTCTGAAACGCGAAATTTTCCAGTCGGCACTTCCGGATTGTTTCATTGTATCAACCTTATACGCGGGGTTCCTCCCTATGGGAGAGGGAGGAACCGCGCTAAAATATGCAACTTTTACGCGTTGCTTTTATACATACTGTCCCATTTCAGAAGAGATGAATTAAATATATAAAATGTTTAATTCAAGAAATTTTAATCAGTTTATTCATCATCCTGATTTTTGTTTCAAAATTAATTTCGAGGTTTCTCCCTCCGCCTCGCTCTAGGAAAACAGTGTTACAAATGTATTTTTATCTTCTTACCTTGTTTTACTAAAATACTCATTTTACTGTTATATGCAATTCAAAAAATATTCAATTAACAACTAAGGCCAACAGACAAAAAAAAAAAAATTAAAACGACGAAAACGACGGTTTTAAGTACATATTTCTTGGATTGACATAGTCCCATCGAAAATCAGTTTATAACCTTTTTTGTAGACAATTCATTACCCTTCCGAATAGTTACCCCTGTTTTATAGTCGTTATCGAGATATTTACGAAATGATAAGTAGATCCCAAGTTTTCACGCCTGATATTGAAATTTTTTGTCTAATATTTCCTTAACTCCAAACGGAACCGAAATTTAAATATCTTCGTTTAGATGAATATCAAGCGTCTGGAACAATTTTCAACTGAATCATTTGAAAATCTGTTTCATTGATTACCTTATGAAATACCTAAAACATAAAAATGTAAACAAGAAAAAAAAAGAAAGGATAACCACAGCAATTTAGTGAAATTGATTTTTCGTTCATTGATCCAACAAAAAAAGTACTTAATGGAACAGAACACAGCACATTCACAAGCACATCATTGGTGACAGCTTTTACTTGACAAGAGCAAGATGGTAAAATCAGTTTACGGAAACAAAATATAGTTTTATCACCAAATGGTGAAAAACTAAAATAAATAAATATTTGTTTCATTAACAAACAAGTTTAAATAAGACGGCAATTGAAATTGTATTTATTGGTAATACCTATTCAGGTAAAAAGTAATAACTCTGAGAATTCCATTTCCCCTAGCGATGAACTGTATATATCACATGACTTGTCTATGGTTTTGTCTTATATAATTGTATTAATAGAAAAAACTAATGAGGAAGTTATCTTTAGCCCTGAAGAAATAATTCTGTGGTTAGGCCTTTCTGTTTCTGTTGACAGTTAACAGAGTTATTCTATGACGCAATGAAAGACAACTGGTAATGTCTTCAGACAGCATTAGTTATGATGGTAGGACATCGTCATGACAACAACACTCCCTTTGTGTACGTTACGCTGTTTCGTGCGTGGAAAAAACGTTAAGGCTGTAGATAGCCACGTTCAGATGACATTGGGTTTCTTATTCCTGTTCATCCTGATTGGATTCGCTGACTTCCTTTATGAAAGGATCTTCCGCGCTGTCAGAACTCATACACAGTCATCGTAGAAAGACTGTATGGCGTTTTAACCATCTTTCCCTCTCTCATGTTCCTGCCACCTAGCTCTCTCTCTTTCTCTCAGAAACATTACAAGACATATGCATTCAACCCTTTCCCTTTCTGGACTGCACAAACCATCTGGTTTAAAAATAACAAACATAAATACCTGCAAAGAAAAATCAAATTACAGTGTTATCATTACATCTTAACACTATTTTCCCCTGCAGATATAAGCACGTGGAATCCGCTGCCTACCTGATTAGATCCAATGCCTCCATGATTAGATGCCTATAGTGTAATGAAGGAACTTAACATGTCTCACTTGTATTTCTAAAGTGACACAACTCAAAAATCTGTGTTTTTCATTTACGAATATGAAAGACATGGTAAATATCTCTTCATGAACCAGAATTGTATGTTCCAAGTTCCTGAGATTGTACTCCAGAGAGCACTTGTGTCACTCTTCCTGTCTTAATGCTACGCCCCCTACATAGGAAAAAGTGACACATTTTCATTTGAGTTTTATTTTGAGTTGTTCCACTTTAGAAATACTAGTATAATTTGTAATCATTTATAACTGTTTATTTATATAATGCCTATTGTTTATTTGGAAGTATATCTAATAAGTATTGGGTGAATCGCCTTAGTTGCGGATGCACATAAATAAAT
This sequence comes from Gonocerus acuteangulatus, assembly GCA_946811695.1. Lineage (NCBI taxonomy): Eukaryota > Metazoa > Arthropoda > Insecta > Hemiptera > Coreidae > Gonocerus > Gonocerus acuteangulatus. The sequence goes on from OX328125.1 coordinate 79,926,097, forward strand.
AAAAAAAAAATCTTAGGAAACATTTAAGTTATTGCTTTGTCAGTCTGTTTGTAAGTATTTAATTAACAATTAGTCCTATTGCGTGATTAACCATGGCAGTTGGAGTATTGGACGTTCAGTAAAGTTTTTTTCGATGTTGTGAGACGCGTTTGAGTACACGAAACATCCCGGAACGGACGGAAAACAATATCTTCAGAACTCCTTATTTGAAAAGATCTTAATAACAAATAATATTAGACAGAATTTGCACATTTATTTCGAAAAGAAAAGCTTCATATTTACTCCGTTCTTATCCACGTCACATGAAAGAGTACATTTTGGTTTTGTTCGATGTGAACGTACATCGACTGAAATGTTTCATCATTGCATCAATCGAAAATTCGAAAATGAAGGAAAACTCTATTTCTGTTCATCAATGCGTGGCTCTTCTATGAATGAAGAAATCTTGGAATCAAGTATTGTTTGTAAGACATGAATTTGTTAAAAGCTTATTATTCTGCATTAGTTTATCTCTTTGTTCAAGAAATTCCCATTTTTATTGTTAGTATTATTAATATATTTAGCTCATCACAAGGCTCAGCTTATTTATAAAATGAATGTATAATAAAAAACTTCATTATTTCAACAGTAAAACTAAGAAAATTTGAAGATGTATAATTGTTAGATTAATAAACTCTAAAACTTTGAAAGGTTATACTTTGTCTTTCAATTAAAGCCATTACCAAACCAACAGCCGTAGATTCTTAAGTTCTAAAGTTCCTCCGTCATTTAAGGTTTGATTTGAGTCAATCCAATATAAGCAATGCTACCGTGCAATGTAATAAAATAAATAATTCCATTATTTCTTGGTTTCAGCTCCATTGGTTGGAGGAGGGGGAGGAGGTGGAAGTGGCTACAATTACCCAAAACCATCTGTAGGACTTCCAACACCAGGAGGGGGCGGTGGATCTCCAGTGGGTCCACCTGCAACGAGCTATGGTGTCCCAGCAAGACCAGCACCAGTGCCTACAGGTCCCGTTGGAAGGCCTTCATCCAGCTACGGGGCGCCATCGTCTGGAGCGCCTTCCAGTAGTTATGGTCCTCCTCCAAGTGGTACGGTTGGTGGTGGAGCTCCTTCACCGTCATATGGTGCTCCTTCTACAGGCGGATTTGGTGGCGGCGCACCTTCAAGCAGCTATGGCGCACCTTCTTCGGGTGGATTTGGCGGCGGTGCTCCATCCAGCAGCTATGGCGCACCTTCTTCAGGGGGATTTGGCGGCGGTGCTCCGTCCAGTAGCTATGGCGCTCCTTCTTCAGGGGGATTTGGTGGCGGTGCTCCATCCAGTAGCTACGGTGCTCCTTCTTCAGGAGGATTTGGTGGCGGTGCTCCATCCAGTAGCTACGGTGCTCCATCTTCAGGTGCTCCCTCAGGTGGCTACGGAGCTCCTTCGACTGGTGGATTTGGCGGAAATGCTCCATCAAGCAGCTACGGAGCACCTTCTTCGGGGGGAACCCCTTCAAGCAGTTATGGCGCACCATCCGGTGGTAGTTTTGGTGGTGGTGCACCTTCAGGTAGCTATGGAGCACCATCTTTGGGAGGCGGCGGAGCTCCTTCTAGCAGTTATGGAGCTCCTTCAACTGGGGGATTTGGAGGTGCACCATCATCTGGTGCTGCTCCATCCAGCAGCTATGGTGCTCCATCTACTGGAGGAAATATTGGAGGAGGGGCACCATCCGCTGGCTATGGCGCTCCATCTTCTGGGGGTGCTCCATCTAGCAGCTATGGAGCACCATCCTCGGGAGGGTTCGGAGGTGCTCCATCTGCCGGCTATGGAGCTCCATCTGCTGGCAGCGGTGCTCCTTCTAGCAGCTACGGAGCGCCATCGACTGGTGGGTACAGCGGCGGAGCTCCATCTACAGGAGGATTTGGAGGAGGTGCCCCTGCTTCCAGGCCTTCGACAAGTTATGGTACTCCCGCAAGGCCATCCGCACCTTCCTCAAGCTATGGTGCTCCTGCACAACAACCATCTTCCAGTTATGGTGCTCCTGCACAACAACCATCTTCCAGCTATGGCGCTCCTGCACAGCAACCATCTTCCAGCTATGGTGCCCCATCATCTGGAGGAGCTGGTGGAGCTCCATCAAGTTCCTATGGTGCTCCATCGTCAGGCGGATTTGGGGGCGGTGCTCCTGCTTCAAGACCATCAAGTAGTTATGGTGCTCCTTCAAGACCATCACAGCCATCTTCGAGCTATGGTGCTCCAGCAAGACCTGCTCAGCCATCTTCAGGTTATTCTGCTCCTTCGTCCGGTGGATCTGGAGGCGCTCCTTCTTCCAGTTATGGAGCCCCAGCTGCTCCTTCCACTAGCTATGGTGCACCATCTGCAGGAGGTGCCGGAGGAGCACCTTCTAGTAGCTATGGCGCTCCTTCGTCGGGAGGATTTGGAGGTGGTGCTCCATCAAGTTCTTATGGTGCTCCTTCATCAGGAGGGTTTGGTGGTACTCCTTCTAGCAGCTACGGCGCTCCTTCCACAGGAAGTTTCGGAGGTGGCGCACCTTCATCTAGTTATGGCGCACCTTCGTCAGGAGGTGCTGGAGCGGCACCATCGAGTAGCTATGGTGCTCCAGCTGGGGGAAGCTTCGGAGTTGGTGCACCTTCCACAAGTTACGGTGCACCATCATCAGGAGGTGGAGGTGGTGCTCCTTCAAGTAGCTACGGTGCTCCTTCCTCTGGTGGCTTCGGTGGTGCAGCCCCGTCAAGCAATTACGGAGCTCCTTCAACGGGAGGGGTTGCAGCTCCATCTGGTAGCTATGGTGCTCCATCTTCCGGTGGGTTTGGTGGTGCTGCTCCGTCCGGTGGTTACAGCGCGCCTTCTTCACGGCCCTCGTCCAGCTACGGAGCTCCTGCACAAACACCGTCCTCAAGCTATGGCGCACCCTCTTCTGGGGCACCTTCAGGAGGGTACAACGCACCAGCTGCTCCATCCAGACCATCTTCAAGCTATGGTGCGCCTTCAGCTGGTACACCTTCAGGAGGATACAGTGCACCAGCAGGTCCAGCCAGACCATCATCAAGTTATGGAACTCCAGCGCAAACACCTTCATCAAGCTATGGTGCGCCATCAGGAGGAGCACCATCAGGTGGCTACAGCGCTCCTGTTGGCCCATCAAGGCCATCGTCTAGCTACGGAGCTCCTTCTGCCGGTTCCGGAGGTGCGGGAAGTCCGTTTGCCGGTCAAACATACCAAGTTTCACCTCCCGTTCCATCGATTAGTTTCGGCCTACCTTCAGAATCTTACAGTGGAAGCCCACAAGGTCCACAAGGAGGCAGTGCTGGATATTCAGCTTCCCAGCCGTCCTCGGGTGGACAGCAATACGCCAGCAATGGTGGCTACGCTTATTAAAACCTTCCTCCTCTTCTCTTGTATGAACGTACGTGTAAAGTGGGTCATGTAATTTATTTTATAAATACACTTAATTTATATTTTGTACAATGGTGTTGTTTTTTCCAATTCCTTTTGTTACAAACCCCATTAATGTATTTCTTTTTCAATTATTATATAAGCCACATTCAAATCACCACATAAAAGCACGGCCTTTAGTAAGGATAAGTTAAATACCGCATCAGACTCAGATGCAGCGAAGAGCAACTTCGACACACGCCTGGCGTTGGATGATCTCACAAAGCGAAGTAAAACCTTAACACGGGTGCTTAGAAATTTACAACTTACTTCACAACTATGTGAAGTAAGTTTATTAAACTTTTATTGAGGTGTCTTTTAAACATATTGTGGTTTTTTTCAGAAAAGAGAATTTTCTAAAGTGCTTCTGGGAAGATATGTGTTAGGGAGAAAAAAATAAAGTAAATCTTTGCTCCAATTCACTTTTATTGCCACTGCATTGTTTATCATATCGTATTTATTTCACTTTCCATTTTATATATTTTCTACACATTTAAAGAACACACTTATTTACACAACTAATTTTTTATTTACTTAAGACTTAACATTACTTTTAAGTTACACTTAAATGATATGTATCAGTTTTATTTGAGTCACTTCAACAATGATATAAACATCTATTTTTAAAAAAAGAAATGTTTAATTGTAAATCTCCATAGAAAATAAAAATTAGAAAATAGTTCTACAGAAACAAGTCGTTGTCTTTAAAGTGATGATTATCAATTTCTTTAAATACACCCATTTTTTTAAGTACAATGTAATATGTCAAGCTGACTAACACCAAGTAAAATTCTAAAACTGAATTTTCCAACGACAAAGCATATTTTCTGATCAGATATTGCACTATCTCATATACTATTTCTTCAAATCCTTTACGAATAAACGTACATAGAAGATCCTGCTTCTTTGTCTATTCAATACTAATATATAATATAAATACACTATTTGTTTCTACTAATGGCTCACAGCAGCCCAACACACTCTACAATTACATAAAATACTATTAAGTATTTTGCTAAACAATATTATACAAACAACAGTTCAGAAGACTTCAACAGATATAACAAAGCCTTGGTAACATCAAAAGGAGATAAATATCACTCACGAATTCCAACATCAATATAGATATATAAGCAGCTCAAATACATATATAAAATTTCTCTGGAGTAAATATAATTAATATAAATAACAAAGTTTTAACCAACTCAATGCACCAATGATAAATAAAGTTTATCCAATGTTTAACAAATTAGTAATGCAACCACATTTCTAATAACGCATCTTCAAAACATTTTTTGTACAAACAACATTAAATTACATAACACATTATTGTGTACAATAGCCTCTACCGACATTTGCGCCAATAATCAAATTATATATTTTATCAATGAATTAACAATAGTTTTCAGCAAAGGTTAATATTAAATAATGACTTTAATTCTCAAACCATTTTGTATATGTTATCTAAGTGTATTCACTTAGTTCATATCGATTCTAAAAAAATACAAGGAGGCTAGAAGGAAAAACTAATTAAATACCCCAACCTAAATCTATTTACAAACCAACTACCATGGAATCCGAAGCTGTGTTTAGTCTAAGCAGCTCCACTTTAATATTGGTATTGTCTTTATATATATTTTTTACATAAATATATATTTTTTTATAAAATATTTCAATTTCTGATGGCTACTTTCTTCCCCATCAAAAAACTAAATTTCGCTTTATCTATAAAAGGAAACTTTTTACCAGAACGTTACGTGAATTAAACAAGACTAATATTTATATACAAATTACTGCGCTGAAGATATCCAACAATATCGATAAAATAATTTTATACAAAATCAAAATTAAAAAAAAAAAATATTCTAAATAAAGCTTTCTAAATGCTTCAAAATTTACAGGTTGCAGGCTATCCACTGTTAACAATTACACATAAAATATATCAATTTTTTGTTAGTTCTTATTTATACCAAAGAATAAGATCGAAACAAAATTTACTCTCAACCAGAGAACGTTTTTATTTTATGGGAAAACAATAATTCTACAGGAAAGTTGAATGATATGCCTTTAGGACGGTTCTAAACAAATAGCCTTTTTAAGGGAAGGCGTATATTACAATATAATTAGATTACAGGTGGTTATATAACAATATTTAATTATATAATACTGATAAAATCACCCATTAAATGTAGCAGAACATGAAAATACACACATATATATTTATAACATTTATATCAACATCTAGGAATCTGAAGTATTTAGGCCTATGGCTGAAATGATATGTTTCAAATATTGCTAACATATAATAAATCTATTAGCTAAATGATATGTTCGTTTCCCTGATAATCTATTTTATAATTCTTTATAATTTACTAGTCCCAAGCTCTCAACCTCGTTTGTACTCTGCAAGGAGGTCCTCTCGTTTTATCTCTCATGGCTCAACTAGTGCGTTTTATTATTATCAATGAAGCCATAAACTATAAATGCATTTTCCGTGCCAGGTGCAAAGTATTTATTGAGGCATAATGTCTACCTCAAATTATTTTGTAACATGTCAAATCAGAACGATTTGCTAAATTTTTCGTCAAAGATTATAATTATTTCCAATCAACCAGTGGTCCACTTCAGTTCATTCAACGCAAATTGAGTAGTTTTTTTTTCCATAATTATGATTTACGTTTTCAATATGGCCGATGAAAAGGCCTAATGATTTGCGTCGCGCGGGCCTAAAAAAATCGTTAAGAACGTCTAATTTTTAATAGACTTATAGTTGGCCCCCTGCGATCATATCAGTAGCATTTTACGGGACAATATTATTACTGTACCATTCGGTATATCAAAACATATAATGTTTTGACTAGAACTCGCCCATAAATTCTTTATTCGGGAATGGGACCTATTATTTTCATTGTATTTCTATTTTCTTGTAACAAATATTTCATCATCTCTTGATCTTCCTATCAACGTTCTAGTGAAAAAAAAGTTTTCTTTCCTCAACAGTATTTCTAATAGCCAACCATTTAGGGATGAAAATGACTCAAAATTTGCCAAAGTCGTGCTTAGGTTAAAGATACATGTTGAAACATTAATGATCTTGGACACTATTAATAGAATGATAGTCCAACTTTTAGTACATCATAATCCCTATCCCGTCAAATAAAATGAAGGATTCATTCACTTTAAAACACCATTACCATACCAGATATCACCTTTTTAGTGGTTATAATGGTTAGAAATTATTTGGCGAATAAACGAGCCGTACTTTTTTTGTTGTAGGATTACTGCTGCTTTGAAGTATATTCAGTAAAATTTTATGACTGGTTTGCACCCTTAATTAGTAACACGAAAATTATAGTTCAACAGTAACTGCAAAGGATTCATTTTTACATTCGCTAAACGGCTTTGGGAAAAGAATATATTTAAAGGTTTTTTATTCTACATTAATTTGGATTTTGTAAATAATGCGGTTGTAATTGTCACTGCGACAATTACTAGGGGATTGCCACAGCCAAGGACTAAATTTTTTGTAAGAATAAATTCACATTTTATTAAGCTCTATTCAGTTGCAAGCCTATGTTAGATAACAGCAGCACTGAATGTATGTTCGGTCTGTGGCAACTAAAATACTTGGATAAAATAGAAATTTTCGGAAAACATTCTATAAGGCAGATTTAAACCCTACCTTCCAAAGTTAAGCCTTTGTTGATTTGTGGAGTGTATAAATGTAATCACATTAATAGTCAAGATATTGGCATGATTTATAACTTGTATTTTTAACTCATTGACAGCCACAATGTTTACAGGAAACGTTATTATTTCGTTATCGGATTACGGTGCAGTAAGTGTTAGTTGCGCCGTTGGGAATGACACAAATTAAGAGATATATTGCAGTTGTGGTCAACGTGTTAAGAATGTCTTATTAGTTTGCTTAATATTGGGTAAAATGAAAAATTGAAATTTGTCTTTTCATTTATTAACAATTTCATGAGCTCCCTCTTTAGTGAATTGCATGTTATTCGCCACTTTTCAATACAGGGCGGCGACAGACTATGGTTGAGCATACCGTTTTCCGCAAAATAATTGGTAAAACTAATGCCAGCCTGGGTGTATTCCAATCCTATTTTATTTTTCGTTGGAAAAATGTGGAACGCATTACGATTTTGAGTGCCATACTTGCGCAGGGGCCATGCTGATCTTCTCTGCTTCGTTCCAATTCTACCGCCGAAGCAAGTACACGGCCCCTGCACAAGGATGAATCGCAGCAAAATCGTTTAGCGTTCCATATTTTTTCAAGGAAAGATAGTATAAGCTTTAAAGATCCTTCAAATGGGGTAAGCTTGAAGAACCCCCAACTGGGGTAAGTTTAAAGAACGCTCAATCTTCAATCATTAAACATTCTATAAAAAACTAGGTTTTAATATATTTTAGCTTGATATTTCTTTAATTGAAATAGCCTTTTTAGACACTTTCGAAACATTTTTTTTTTTTTCATTTTTGCAGCTATCAGTGATGAAGAATAGTTTACCCCAAATTATATCAGACAATATCTTCAGCGGATGAAAAAAATCATAACGTTTGGTAATAATTAATTGCCAAAATATAACCATGTTGTATCAAAGGCTGACAATGTTATCTTTGACATATTCAGAAATACGTTGGATTAGTACTAGGTGGTGTTAATGGGCGTACATGGTGTTATACATTCGTTCCATTATAACCATATCTGTCGGCCGAACGGTACGACCGTCCGGTCCTATCCCTCCGCCTATAACTGCGTCTGCTGTGCAGGACGCTGTCGGAGCTCGGCAAGATCTATAGCCGGATCGTCGTCGTCCGTCTCGAGTGCCGGGTTGATCCTTCCGTTCATCTCATCCTTGCCGACAAGTGTAGCAGCTGCTGCCGATCCGTACAGAGGTCCCATTGCACCGGACGTCATGACGGCCATCTCTCCTTCTGCTGGCTCGCCTACTCGTACCACGTCCTCCGGGATGTTCACCACGCATCGGAACAGGTCGTAGCCGGGAGCCAGGTAGCCTCCTTCGAAGACATACCTAGAACAGAATATATTCATTACTTAGTAGTCTTCATATTTGTACACTGCGTATCGCCATGTAATATGCAGAGTCTTCTCAGTCTTGACCTTACGGCACTCAAGGACAATAGAGTGGTCAGTAATATGCTCCGGACGCCCGATATCCTCTTTGAAGGTACCCATCGAACCTGGTTACCCCGGGTTGCGACCCCGATTCCGGTCCTAAAGCGCCGTCACTAGAAGATAAAATCTTTAGTGCACGCCGGAGTTTCGAACTCAAGTTGTCCAGAACATGAGCATAGTGTTCTAACACTGACCAGAATCGGCCATAAAACCTTGATTCATATACCTTCACCAAAGATCAGATCAATCTCAAAAATATGAAATTGGTGATTCTGCATTATTAAAATTTTAAATGCAACTTGTGCAAATGTTTTACAGCTTTTCCTCCTTCAATATAGGGAGGTATATCCGGTTATAACGTGACGTTTAATACACCATAGGCCAGGTCGTTAGAATCTATATACTTACATAGTTTTGTCAGTTCACGCTCTAGCATTAACAGATGTAGAACGATTATTATGAAATTTGGCATAATAATAAAAGTAATAAGGATTTCTCTCGCTGAAACAATGTGTTTTTTTTATTAAAATTGGCCCGAAAAAATCGTAGCATCTACGTTTTTGAGATAATTTGACCAGGGGATCGAAGAAGACACTTCTAAAGCTTTATTTTTTATTTTTATTTTTTTTAATTTTTGTTCCAGTAAAGTGGAATATAGCCTTTTTGTGTTTCTTTTTTGGGTTCTACAAACTACGGATTTAGTTACAAGTTTATTTAAACGTTTTACATCAAACAAACAATGATAGACACATTTTGAGTATCATACGTATTAAAAAGATATATTTTATTAACACGTTGAAGACCGCTTTACAAAATCGTATTTCTCACATATGGGACGGATTTTTTTTTCATTGTTAATTACGAATATTATTTTTTTAGTGTACAACCTGTTTTTTGAGGTAGAAATTATTTAACCCCTAGATTTACATTAATTAAAATGCCCACAGGTCCCAACATGTAAATTTACTCTCGTGGACCGCATGTCCACCGGTTAGTCATTGTTTGTTTTGCATATTCTTCAATATTTATAGCTTTGAAGAGATAAAACTTGTCTAGAATGTTTATATACGCAGTTATATTTGTGCACGGGCATTATATAGGTGTGTGTAATCCTGTGTTATTTGTGCACGGGCATTAGATAGGTGTGTGTAATCCTGTGTTATTTCTGCACGGGCATTAGATAGGTGTGTGTAATCCTGTGTTATTTGTGCACGGGCATTAGATAGGTGTGTGTAATCCTGTGTTATTTGTATTTGTAAAAATTGTTATTGTATATAATTGTTATAAATATAGAATATTTACCACACCCTGTGTCAATAAAGGCTTGCAACAATAATTGTACAAAATGTACAAGCGGGCCCCAAGTAAAATATGTCGAGTGCCCTCGTGAGCACGGGGCCGGTAATGTTACGGCCAGTTGGCAAGAGATCTTTAACGTGTTTATAAATTTGAGTAGTTTTGGACTTATATTTAACAAATTTTGAGATTTTGCTATTCAATGCAAGTAAGACTTTTGGTCTGGTCAGATTTTTTTTAGTGTAGATTGTACTACTGTTTGGAAACTCTATGATAAACTCCTTCGCCATCGCCAACGCATACGAACAACTATTCCCAGTTGTAGGTTCCGCAGAAGAAGGGACATGGAGAAATGGAGAGACAAGCCTACAGGGAGCCATGAAGAACCCTAGATACTAGGAAGACTCCCTTGGGTCCAGACCCTACAAATGCCCGGGGCCATCTGTTCTACCACCGCTCCCTCACATATTTATATATTTGTTCAACAAGAGAATCCCATCTCTGAAATTCAGTTGTGTCAAATAAGAATAAATTGCGACAATTTATTTATCTTGATGATTTGTGAATTCAAGGAAACTTTGGCTATCTTGAAATTTAGACTTTTGGACCTTAGCCTCTTTATCACTTAGACTATGTTTCTTTTTTAACGTGCACAACGACTTGGACAGTTCAATATTAAGTTGGACACTTCGTTTGAAATGAACGATAGTAATCATAGTCGACTCGACTACATCTAATAGAAGCTGTGACTCCAATAAAACTAAAGCCAACGAAGAACCGATATCTAAAGCTAATTGTTTTGTCGTTAACATAGAGCTCCAGGTCCAAAGGATTGGACTGAAAAATACACTAGTTTTTTTCTTTTTTTTTTTTTTTTTTCCTAACCCAAGAAAACCTAAGAAACAAACCAAAAGGAAAAAGTCCGTCACGCAGGAGCTGCATAACTAAGCACTTTCCAAGAATTTGGGTAGTGTAGACTGCTTTCCAGAACAATTTGCTTAAAATATCCTACATAAATAAAATAAAAACGTGAATAGTTCTCATTTTGTAATGAGTAACTGATCAATTATTAATCTGCTTCCAGAGTTATGTTTACACATGGTACCTACTACACTACGTAATAAATACAAAAATCTTCATATTATCGTATTTTGATCTAACGCAGGAACAGGATACAGTCACTCTAGTGGTAGAAAGCGCTCCTTGCGGCGGCTTTGTGAACCTACGTCTGCCGGCTTTTCTATTCAAATATATTACAAATTAAACCCCCGCTTTCCGATTGACCGATTCAGCTCATTTTTACAACACTTCTTTCTCATGAGTTACCCACGACGTATACCGCGTTTCGTTACAATACAGCAGAAATTACGACCGGTATGAGTATATTAGGAATTTGGGTCCGGAGTAAACCCCCCCTTCTAATGAACCGATTTAGTTTATTTTTACAACACACATTTACCTGTGGATTAGCACTACGAATACCGAGTTTCGTCGAAATATACCAAAAATCACGGCTGGTAGTGGCGAATTGGTATTGTGGGTCCAGAGTAAACCCCCCCTTCTAATGAACCGATTTAGTTCATTTTTATATCTCACTTTTCTCTCCATATCACCACTACGAATACACAGTTTCGTTGAAATATAACAAATATTATGGCTGACATAGTCAAATAAGTGTTTTGGGTTCGGGGTAAACCCCCCCTTCCGGTGGACCGACTTTGGTGGTTAACGAACTCGTTCAATCGTTTGCTAATTGAATGCTATATACCAAGTTTCGTGACGAAAAAACAAAAACTCTGGCCGCTATCGTGTTAACAGACACATATATATATATGCATATATATATATATATATATATATATATATATATATATAGATATATATAAATTTTAACGGGGGTCATTTTCGGTGTCTACTAGGTAGGATCGATAAAGATTTGAAGAAATTTTTCAAAAATTACGTCATGAGTCCAACCTCAATAGCTACTTTCCTTCGGAGGAAAGTGCTAAAAAGAAGAGTTGAAAGAAAAACTGCGCGAGTGCAACAAGAAGTTAAGCACTGCGGGTTGAAGTGTCTTATATTGAGCACATTCGAAGGCTTGTAAAAATAAACAGAGTTGTGGTTTTACAAAATCAGCCGTAGCTTGAGTACTTATACTAAGGTGAAGTATGTTTTTTACTTCAGTAAGGGTAGTAACGATTTGTTTTTCACAATACAACGTGCAAAGAGTAACGTCCAATAAAAATTTTTGCTTGAACATCTGACCTTTTTTTCTCCTAGCCAGATCCCAACCATCCCTTGACTTCGTGCAAAGATTTGTACAGGTAAAGTCTTTATGTCTGCCTTTGGGTGAAGCAGGTAGTCTGTTGGCGTGGAAGGATTTTCCTTTATTTGTACAATTATATGTCCTAGTTTGATTAGTGTTGTTTTAGTATTTTTCCGTTCTTTTTTGGGGGGAGGGGGGTCAGACATTAGTGACGATGGTCCCCACCAAAAGGTGTGACAGCAGTATATCTACTGGCGGACCTCACCCCATATATTATACATTATAACTAATACTAACCTTATAAATAATTTTCGTTATTTTAACATTATCATTTGTACCGTAGATATTGTTATACTACAGCCCCTAATAAGAGGAACGAAAGAAGAAGATCGCGAGTAGCGGAGAAGCTTCACTTTCTCCCAACCTTGACACCTAGATGGCTCTACCTTTCACCAAGAACTTTCCATGTTTACTCGGTATATAGGACAGTCTTCCTGCTTCCTCCTTTCCAGGACAGCTGGAAGCCAAGTTTCATAATCCATTCCTTACTCCCTCGCCAAGAATAGACGTTCAATGGTCTGAAGGCCTCGTTAATTACAATGCTAACAACAATTTTATTTTAATATATTTTTCGAGTTGGATAGAATAGCATTGACTCATCCGTCCGAGGCATTGACTGCTGTCAATCTAACAAGACGCCAATAACGTACAGCACAAAATAAGTCAAATGTATAGCAAAATAAAATAATATGAAATATTAATTCAAAGAACAAAATTATGACACAAGATATGCTGCAAGATGTACATACAGTATCGACTGTCGTTTATACTCGTCGTAATGTTTACATTTATAAATCTGTAATTACAGAGTCAAAATGTAGATTGTCGTCAATTAGTTGGTATGCAATGCCCATTGGAACGTATAGGTTCGTTCTCTGAAGGCATTTGGTCAGAACAAGTTAGATACGTATTCCACATTTGACATGTTGGTATTTATGTATGCGTGCTTTGTGGCCTATTCAAAGCTTCGAAATTGTGAAAGTATATGTGTGATTTGTCACATTTTGTTCTCACCCTAGTTCAGTTGCTATTCTTGTTGTGATATTTCTGTAGCATTGTTGATTAGGTTAGTACGTTTCTTGGTCAGGTGTGACTTTGGCAGTCGTGTTATTCATGCGGAGGCAGCTATCCTGAAGAGCTGTCTCCGCATGGCAGCTGTCTTTCTAATGAGCCTAAATAGTGTATTTCCTACTCAATTTCAGCGAAAGCAGGCTATAATTTCTAGTGATTTATGAGAGCTCAGAGAATCAGCGAAAATGATTAATTATTAGTAATATCTATGTAAGATTTTCTCATAGTAGGGAAATGGCATCATGACATCAACATTTTGAAGAATAGTTTATAAAGCTCAATTTAAATATGAGGCAGGACACCAAATTTGAAATCCTAATAATTTTGTGATTCGTTCAATTCCAGTCAATATAGACAAAATAAAAGGGGATGCCAAAACAAACGTTTAAAGGAGAACCTTCAAAATTGTCCTTTCAAAACGAAACAATAATTATAATTCAGGGTCCACCATACGATTAGGTGCCTTCTCCCTTTCTGGAGTAATGTTCTCGAATAGACTTACATAAACCTGGAAGAGTTCGTGTAACGTGGCATTTCATGAATTATGCGTTTTTAAACATGCAGAAAATCAAAGTCAGTGATTTAAAAGCATATTAAAACCACCTGTTAACACGCTCATCTTCTGATTTTGTTTTCAATTTCTATTTTTGGAATACCACAAATATTTGTGGTTAAAAAGAGACAAGCGATTGAACCACGATACCACAAACTGTACCTGGATGACACCATTATGGTAACATCGTTTCTTTGTGTGGGTACATAAAGGAGAAAATTAGGCAACTGGGTCACTCTTTTCCCTCTATAGGTCGGGTCAAAATCTACACAGCCACCCTCATCCTTGGATAATGTTTTTTATAGAAAAGATTAATAGTTTTCCCTTTTATTAAAAATTTTATTTGGATTTGTTTCGAAATGACACTCAGGAACTTAAAATAAATAAATACCCAAACATTACTAGATGAAAATAGTTAAAGATGAACATTAATCACTCGATCTCATGTAAGTGAATTAATAAATGGATTGCTTCTGTAAAAACGCGCACACAACCAGGATCGAAATAGACTATGTATAAGAATAATCGAGACAGTAATAAGAATAATCTAAAAAGAAATAAAAACAATAACTAACTTAAAATAATATTCGTATCATCTGGAAATTGCTGTATAGTACTTGGCCACCTTGCAAATAGAAAATAGTAAAATACAATATCGCATTACTCACTCTATATCAGTTACTCTGATATTATGAAGTTTTTATTGATTGTAAGTTTATTTTTTTTATTTATTTATTTTTATTATTTTATATAATGGGGTTTCAACCATTAAGGTTATTAATGCCATTCCTTTGGATGGTTATTTTTATTATAATTCTGTAATAAGTATTAATCTTTGTAAATTCTGATTAAATTGCTATTAATAATTGTTTTATTTATTTAAAACTACAAAAGACAAATGCTTAATTGCTTGACAAAAAGAAGTAATAAAAATATATCAAGAAAAATAATAACAAATTTTAAAAATTATAATAATAAAGAAATAATAATAAAATAATATATAAAAATTATAAATACATAAATAAAATAATCAAATGAAAATTTCAGTTCTGTATGTTCTATCTATAAACTTGGCGGCCCTTAAAAATTCAAAAAGCCAGTCGACTTGAGTTGCGCATAAGCCCTGCAATTAGTCAAGATGTGCTTCACAGTGAGCAGCACATTGCATGAGTCACAAATTTGTGGAGGGTCCTTTGACATGAGGAAGGAATGTGTGAGGCTTGTATGCCCGATTCTCATTCGGGTTAAGACTACTTCTTTTCTCCTTGTACCATTTGTGGATGTCTTCCATGGCTTAACGCATCCTTTTATCTCTCGAAGTTTGTACGTTTGATTGTACACAGCCGAAACACAAATAAAACGTATATTCTTATAAAAAATATAGGTTCATTATGATTATCCCTCATACTCTCGTAAACTAATTTTTGTTCTAATTATAAGGTTGGTAGAATTTCATTTAAAAGTTATTCCTGAGTATTTTTTTATAAATCAATTATTTTTCTCCTCACTAGTTGTCTTTATTTTACCTAGGTACTTTATACGTGTTTTTATTGTCTACTTTATATTTATCTAATACCACTCACTCACTAAATCATTTACTGACCTATCAACTCCCAGCCCAAACTACTTGACATAAAAATTTAGGATGTAACCACTCGCTAAAAAAGAATTTTTTGATATTCAAATTTTTAAGTATTTTTAGAGGGGTTTGAGCTTTTTGTTGTTTTTTAGAGCAAGCATGCACACCAAGGCAGCATGCATTGCTAGGACGATAACTCCTCAGCTGTTACCGTACGGTATCTATTTCACAATATTATTTTTATTTGCGGTTCATTTCAACTATGATGGCAGACCTTGACTTACTAGAAATGAACTATGATTTTGTCCCTCATAGAGTCTACGCTATACCTGGTGATGGTCCGAGGTAATAGTATCCCGAACCCTTGCACAGCGTCCTCACACATCATTATCCCCACTCACAACACTTCTTGCTAATGCTCGCAAATATAATGGGTGTTTCCAAATGACATATTGGAAACATAATTCTTTTAATTTTAACGCCCATTTATCATTGACAACGAATTTTAACCTGTACTGGTTAAACTCCTGTTACTGGTAACCTATATATAACAGGTTATCTCTAGGTTATCTGTTTATTGACACTGGTCCGGAACGCTCCAGTGTCAAGAAGCATTATACTTCGATTACTTATTATTATCGCTTATGGGCATAAAATCATCATCTCGTGACAACTTATAAATAGCTGATAAACCTCTTAATTAATAAAAAAAAATACTAAAAAGACATACTTAGTTCCCCAAGAGACTCCAGCCAGAGTGAACAATGACATGAGCATAGCCATGGTCCTGAATGGGAACAGCTGCCTCTGCTCTTCCTGGTCGTAGCCCGGGTACTCTATGAAGGCCGGTAGACCTAGGAGTGGTTCTCCGCCAGATACACGGACCAGCAAAGCGATGATATAGGCAGACAGGGATCCGTACGTGTTGCAGTAGTCTTTGAAGTGTACAACCATCAGTAGCTGGGGAAACAAGATCACGTACACCAGGTCCGAACACATAGACCTGGAAAATAAAGAAAGAAAAAAAGGTATTAACTTGTTAAAGGAATGTTTTAATTTATTAAAATAGCTTTTCACATTGCTTGGTATCCTTTTTTATTGATTAATAGTATTACTATAAGTGTAGTATTAGCAAGTTGTATTCCTATAGTAAGAGCTTATTTTGTAGTAAAATTGCTAGTTCTAACCAAATGTAGTATGATCACTAGTAGATATAGTAAAAAAAAAAAAAAAATATGAGAAATAAATAAATAAAATTAATAAATAAATATGTAAACAAATAATAAAAAATACTCCGAAAAATAAAGATATATATTTATATATAACTATTTGATTTGGTACGAACTTACATATTGCCACATTTACAGTGTGGTAAATACAAAAACTTAAATTTTACAGGAGAGTAAAAAAACGATTTTCAGTTGTATAAAATGTATAACTGAAAAGGGCGACAGACAATAATGATATATTGTGAATATGTAGAATATATACTTTACTTTCATTTTCCAGGGATTAGGATCACTCTAATTTCAACCCTTAAGGGCAGTTATGTGATTGTTTCTCTAAAAACTTTTCGTTTTTCAAGAAGACAAATGGTCGTTCTGTTATTCTGTCGAATTTCCTCTGGCGGTCCTGAATGGAACAACAGTTACGTTCTTTTCCCCTGTTATTGTCTTTGGATATATTTTCATTTGACACGTTTTTGGAGTTACGCCATACTTCATGATTTTTATAACTTTGCAATCGTAATTTTTTCTAAGCAACACTGTCTGAAATTTAACATTAGAAACACAACACTGTCTTATTCACAGAATCGCAAATTCGGTTAAACCGAGCATTACACTATACCAAATTCACTCTACTATATATATATATATATATATATATATATATATATATATATATATATATATATACTTAAGTCCATTTATAAGTAGGGGAAATTTGGGAAGGATATTCTACAGCTCAACACCCATTTCTAGCCAGGACAAGGATGATGACTTTTCTTTATTTCAAAGAGCTGCCACCAACAGCAGTAGGGATCCAACCCAAAGTTTCATATAAATATATATGAAAGAGAAGAATTTGTTAAATTGAAGCTCTAAGAAACAAACCAACTTAATATTTTATAAATGTCTTGTTTCTGAAGTTATTTTTTTTTTCTTGACATTATTTTTTATAATTTTGAGAAAGTACGGTGTCACGCTGAATTTATTATCATTTTACCGGAAAAAACAACTTCATTTTAGTTTCCATAGGATCTGTCTTCTCTCCGGCGTAATATAAAATTCAAGAACAAAAAATAAACAAGAAAAGAGCCCCTGTAATGGATTAATGCTGAAGAAAAGCGTGGAAGTGGAAAGTTTACTTAACTTTATGAGTAGTAAGATAGAGAGGGAAGAATATACTGTGAAGTTGAAGCTCATACCGGTGAGTGGATGGAGCTATTAGAGCTTCCTGCAGATGCCTTTAGGCTTCTAATGGAATGGAGGGCTCCTAGCCGTGCGGGGGATGGTAGGCTCTGGGATGTGAGGTTATTGGACGGGCGGGTAGGCACTTTATAGCACATGTCATCTAGATATTAATATATTTATAGCAGACGCGATGTATTTATAGTTTACCGAAGTTATAAGTAAATTACAATTTCCTTCTACATTAGGGTTGCTCAAACGGTCTATCGCGAGTGTTTTTTGAGTCAATCTCGATAAAAGATTTCCGATATAGATCTATTCAGAGTTTTTAATTTTCATGCTTTTAATAAGTCTAAATTACTCAAACGTACAACGAATACAAGCATTCCAATCGAAAGTCCTTCGTATAATAGCCAATGCTCCCTTTTATGTCTCCAACAAAACCCTACACAACGATCTTAATATTCCCTTCGTAAGCGATCTCGCCAAATCCCGATTCTTAACCTTTCATTCAAAATTTTCATCCCACCCAAATCCTAGAGGTCAATCCCTTTCCACTCGGACGTATCCTAAAGACCTTCCCAGGAGGCTTAAGAGACCAGCTACCCTGATAGCGGTTAAAGACACCAAAAATAAAAGTGTTCAGATATATTAGGAAGTGTCCTGTTTACTGATATGTATACTTAGGCCAGCAATTAATTATTGTACTTATAATGTGTACATATTTTAATTAAACATGAATTAAAAAAAAAAAAAAAAGTTAAAAATTATGCTGAGGACATAGTTACGTTTAAACACTAGAACTTGTTTGATTCCTAAACACCAATAAACTCACAACTTTAAATAATTACGAATCGTTTTATTGACAATTTAGAGCGGAAATACTCTTACCTTCACAAAGAAAATTTATATACAGCGGATAACTAAAATCTCTATCACGATACACTCTATTCAGACCCAAAATCCTATATCACACACACTCACCATACTTATAAATGGACGAAAGTATGTATATATATATATATATATATATATATATACTCACAGACAAAAATTTGTTTAACAATGAACCCTCTATAATATCGACGTTTTAACAACGAAAATATAAAAGCTGCTATCAGTCATTTAAAAAAAAATGTAATTAAAATTAAAAAAAAAAAAAAATACTCACCACAGTCCATATATGGATGGAATGGTGAGCGCCATGATGGTAGCTAGAATTCCCACCACAAATATAGAGACTCGCATGACCCATATGATTTCCATCTCAGAAGCCTGAAAGAGAGTATAATTTAATGTAAAAATGGTATTTTTTGTTTTTGGTTTTATTGAGAATGCTCTACATCTGGAGTAAAGTAGGGAATTATTTTAACAAGCCCGTCGCTGAATATTATTAATTCAGAAATTCTAAAGTTTTACAGATTATATGTTTAGGAATTACTTATGTGGATTATGATAGCAATGAGTTTAGTTTTTAGACTGCATTCCTTAATTATGGATTGAGGATTTGTTTGTCTTTTATAAAACTATGGCATATGGATCTTTTGTTTGATGAAAACGAGGGGCGAGGTTATCCCAGTGGTAGAGCACTGGACTAATATGCTGGAGACCCGAGTTCAAAACTCTAGCGCACCAAACATATTATCTTCTGGTGTCTTCGTTCTTAAGTTGTATTCGGGGTCCCGGACCGTCCCTAGGCCCACCCTGGTGTTAATTTATTTTAGTAATAAGTACCTGCAAAGGGGAAAATCAGGCGGCCGGATCATAGTACAAACCACACTATCTTGCTAGTGTGCCGTATGGACAAGAATCAGGACTGATATTCTTTTTGTATTTATTTATTTTTTATAGGTAGAAACAAATTTATGTTCAATATAATAATGAGTTTTCAATTTTCTTTTAAATGTTTTAAATGCATATTTTATCAATAACTTTTCCTCATAGATAAGAATTTTAAAATAAGAAATAAAATAGAGTCTTAAACACTTGAATATTATTTTTTTAAAGTCAACTAATCCAACGTAAATATAATCATGACTTAGCAATATTACTTGATAGCGGCAATCTTCGAAAAGCACTACTCTTCCAAATCGAAATTCTGTAAGATATCGAATTTTACAAACGTTGTAAAATTTAATTACATTTTATACAAGAAAGAGATGATAAAAAGCATTTAAATATAACCATATAGTTGAAAAATGGGTTGGTTAATTATAGTTTAAAACGATACTAACATGAGCAACTGATGGATTCAAAGTTTGATAAAAATGAAGGTAATTATTTATCAAGTTTAGTTAATGATAATTTGAGGCAATGACTTCCAAAATCGGTTAAATCCATTTTTTCGTGATCAAAAGTTTTTTCTTTCTAAAAACCTTTTTTTTAACAGCAAAAACTTCTCTTTTTGGAATTCACTAAATCTTATCAAAAGAAGGAAATGAATGTTAGTGTGACCTCGTAAATTTTAATTTCCTAAAGACATTATTCGTTCCATAGCTTTGACGTTTTTTTTTGTCCTCTGAATTGTTGTACAATTTGTGTATATCCTGTTATGAAAGTCAACGCCTCATTTGTAATACGATTTGTATTATATGTTCAGTTAATGCATTTCAAATGTCAACCTATATAATAACTCATATATCAACCTTGCCCTGTTTATATCAACGTATAAATACATAGATTCGTAAATAACATAAGTTCTTCCAAGCGATAAACTTCCGACGCGATAGTGTTATCATGACAAGAAGAATGACCTGAGCTTGAATGATGATGTAGTCTAGTGCCATATTTTATCATTCTTCCTATAATGGTCCTCTAGGATGACAAACATCATTCCATTATCTAAATTGAGAAATATTTGTGGCTCAAAATGGTTTAAACACAGTATTCAGCCAGAACTTGCGGTGGCTATATCACGAAAGAATAATGTTAAAAATTTTACTAATATATAATTAAAGAAAACACACAAAATTGTACATAATTAAGGCATCTCATGTTCTTGTTTACCTACTAGACCGAGAACTGGCAACGCACTTTTCATGAAGTGTTTTATGCACCCTGAAATTTTGCTATACTGTACCTCTTAGGTAGATAAGAAGGTAAATATGTGTTTCCTGGACATACCTTGGAACACCAGGTACTGCGCATAGGGGAAAGGTGCAAAACAATATTGCCCAAAAGTAGACTTTTATTCAGAATCCAACTATTGTTAATGAAAAAAATGGCAAACTAAGGAAATATTCAAATTAATAATAAATAAGGCAGGCACTTTTAAAATGATAATAATAAAAAAAACCTAAGTACCTAGTTTTTAATTTTAATATTAAATGAAGTGCTTTATTCACGCTGCGATTTAAAAAGCGTCTTCAACAAACATATTTGAAAATAATTACAAAAGGGCAGACACTTTTGTGGGGTATAATTATCAGGAAACATAAAAATAAATCTTGCCTATAATAGACTGCAATACACTGCGCGTAACCGTAAGAGTGAATGACAGCACCGCACAGTTGTGGTTATTCTCTGCGCTCTCATTGGTCCTTACTCATATGATCTTGTACAGCTGTTCCAGTTTAAAAGGCAGCGCGAATAAAACTCTCATTTAATAAGAGAATAAAAACATTCAAGTTTTTCTTTTTTTTACGTGTTATACCCCTTAAATTTGCCTCCCATATTTATTAATCATTGTAAAGTTGTCTTAATTTTATATACTGAAGAAATATGTATACTGAAGACGCTGTTTAAATCGCAGCATGAATAAAGCACTTCATTTAATATTAAAAATAAAAATTAGGTACTTAGTTTTATTTTTATTATTATCATTATAACCCCCTTAAAAGTGCCTGCCTTATTTATTATAAATTTGAAAATTGCCTCAATTTGCCATTTTTTTAATTTATAATAGTTGGCTTCTGATTAAAACTCTATTTTCGGAAATATTGTTTTGCACCTTTCCCCTATGCGCCTGGTGTTCCAAGGTATGTCCAGGAAACACATACATACCTTCTTATCTACCCAAGAGGTATATTATAGCAAAATTTCAAGGTGCATAAAACACTTCATGAAAAGTGCGTTGCCAGCTCTCGGACTATACGTAGAAAAATGTTATCATCAAGAACATCTATTATTAACTTTTGTAATCTGCCGAAAAGGTGAAACATTCTCAGTAATGTAAGTAAACATATTTTTTTTTTTTTTTTTTTAGCGCGGTTCCTCCCTCCCCCACAGGGAGGAACACCGCTTATAAGGTTGATACAATGAAACAATCCGTAAGTGCCGACTACAAAATTTCGCGTTTCAGAACCCCTAGAAACCGAAAATAACGGTGATTCAAATTTTATATATATATATATATATATATATATATATATATATATATATATATATATATATATATTTGTCTGTTCGCTCATTTCTGGCTTCCCTAATGGTCCGATTGTGATGAAATTTGGTACAAAAATCCGTCGTCCAATTTGAAAGGTCAAGTTCGTTAACCAGCAAAATCCGCCTACTGGAAGATGGCGTTTGGGGCGAAATTCGCGCAAAAAAAATCGTAACGCTTACGTTTTTTAGTTCATAAGCTTCTAAGTACTCGTTTTATATGATTCCTGGGCTAGGAAAACGAATGAAACCACTTTCAAGGCGATAGCTTTAACCGTTTTTGAGAAAATTGGAAAAACAGTTTTTGAATACCGTTTTTGGTTTGGGTACTTAGAATCATGGGATTCAGTTGAAACATTTTCTACATGTTCTACTTTCATCAAAACTAATATGTTGAAATTTAGGTTACGTTTGGAGTTATGGAAGGGTTAGAATAAAATATTTTATTAACAGACATAAAAAGTTTTAGTAACTTTGTTTACTTCCCTTAATATCTCGAAAAAGGTTGAGAATCTTGGTAAACAAAAGAATACCATTAGAAAGCTTCTTAAATGCTCTAAAAAAAGGTTCTAATGAAAGTTTTGATTAGGCGATGTCAATCGGAGAAATAAGAGCTTAAAACTTTAATGTAATTGATTTCGCTTATTCGAACTGTTCTTTTTGTCTGTTTTTTATTCCTTGTTATTTTTTAATTGCTTATTGTTGGATAATGTATTTGAAAATAAAACAGGTTAAGAAAAATAAGAAAAACAATTTAATGTTAGAGATATGGATTTCCAAGATATATAGCTTTTCAACTGCCTAGCGTCCTTCCTAGGGAGGGTTCTTTATCTTTGATTTTGGTACTTAGAATTATGGGATACAGTTGAAACATTTTCTGCATGTTCGAGTTTCATCAATACTAATATGTTGAAATTTTTGTTACGTTTAGAGTAAAGGAAGGGTTAGAATAAAATATTTTATTAACAGACAAAAAAAGTTTTGGTAACTTTGTATAATTTCGTTAGTATCTCGAAAATCGTTGACAATCTTGTGAAGCAAAAGATTACCATTCGCAAGCTTACTAAATGCTCTACAAAAAAGGTTCTGAAGAAAGTTTTTATTAGGCGATGTCAATCGGAGAAGAAAGTGCTTAAAGCTTTAAATTAATTGATTTCGTTTATTCCAATGGTTCTTTTTGTCTGTATTATTTCTTGTTATTTTTTAACTGCTTTTAGTTGGATAATGTATTTGACAATAAAACTGGTTAAGTAAAATAACAAAAACAATTTATTGTTAGAAATATAGATTTGCAAGATTCCAAGACCTTGTCACTAGCGGGTCCGTTTCCAGTGTAGCCGAACTTTCCAGGTAAGATTGTAAATCATGACCTTTCAAGACTTTACTACTCACAGGAATGGCGTTAGTGACCTTAAGGTTGACATGCCATTATAATAATTAATTAAAAAAAAAAGACTGGTGGAACCAAAATAATAACTGCTTCTACTTTAATCTTTCCAAATTAGACTAGGGATATGAACGGAACCGCGCTACGATGATGCAGTCCTGCGAGACGGGACTTTTTACGTTTTTACGTTTTTACGTTAGTGGGGTTACTTAATTCCAGAAGTTGAAAAAATCGCCTTCTCACAAAACACCTTCTTTCTGCACAAGGTCCTTCGACACATATGTGCCAATATCAGGTTCTAACAATATTAGGGAAAATGTAATTATATTTTGAATCACAAACATGAACGTCCTAGGTGTTAAAAGATGGCTGTAAAAGGTGTTTATATTTTGGAACACCCAGAAAGAAATGGGAAACCGAATAGTGGCAAAGACAGCTTATGGAACTGCAGTTTGATTATTCTCGTTTGTAATATTGTTTATTTATTTTTTAGCTGAAGAAGGCTGCCGAAGCCCAATATCCAAGATAGCCGAAACTTCCAATATAGATTTTTGCTTGAAGATCTGACGTTTTTTTTTCCTATTCGAAACTCGACCGTCCTTTGACGTTGCAACACCTTAACGGCTAACTGAGCTCATCTCATAAGAAATTCTGTAGTTTTAGATTGTAGAATTCTCATTTTCTTCTGTTGATTACAATAGCAATGAGTGTGTGCTAATGGCCTAGGCAGTCGAAGCACACAAAAAACAAAAAAAAAACAAATAGCAATGAGTAACATGTAATTTAGGCTGTATTACCCATTTACAAAAAAGAGTACATATATGTTTGTGTTTTAGTTTGCATAAAATATGGAGCTTTTGATCGATAGAAACAAATATATTTTTAATGTATGTATGAATGGGGTTTAAGGACGAAGAACGTCAAAGGTTACCATCGTCCTGTAAAGTGTTTTTCAATGAAAATTATTTTGTACTATAAAGGTATGCACTACATATATTGTCGAGAATGCTCTTAAGTTGTAATGTTATATAATGTTCAAAAAGGGTTTTTAAAAATGGTTCTGAAACTGCTATGGCTAATATAATTGTTTTACATGGATACTGCTAAAATAATAATTATGGTGATATGAGCTTGGTCCGTTACGGCATATTATTTAAAACTATACGCAATCAATGCATCTGTGTTCAAGGTATAGAATATATACAGAAATTATTTATTTTATTTTTTATTATTTATTTATTTATTTTTTTTTTTTGCTATATTTCTGTGTATAATTTTGATTTTTTAAGAAAATTTAATACTTTGTCCACCATGGAGGGGTTGTCTGCAAGTGCTTCAGATATATCTTTTGGAATTTCGTTCTTCTCTAGGGCTTCTTCGTATAACCTGCAAGACTCGAAGATATGCCGCACAGAAATCGGTTCATTACATGACACACATATAGGCTTTTCCTTCCCCTCCATAAGGAATATATTTTTAATACAATGTTTATGTAATTCTATCTATTTAAATATTGAAAATAATGAAGACCTTTAGATAAGACTCTTGGATATCTAGTGTTTTGATTTAGCTGAAGAATTAGCATAATGATTAAAAAGTGTATGTATTTGATATGCTATATATTTATTCCTGGTAATGAATGTGTCAGTATATGAATCATTAGCTTAAGAACTATTCGTTTTGTCGCTTGTTTTGTTGTTCTTATATATTCCGTACATAAGAGGGCTCTCTACAAGAGATATTGGTATGCCTCCACGAATTATTTGTAGCTCTCTTCATCGCTGTTACTTGCTTGAATGTTTCCTTTATGAAATAAGCGATTCAAGTTCACCGCTACACTTTTTGTGTAAAAAAATATTCGGCCTTCAATCTATTCGATGTTCGCACTATCGGCATTATTAATCGAGAATATAATTACTTAAAAAAACTTAACGCACAGAATAGACTTCACCCTTCACAAAACGAATCGAGGCTAAAGGTTAATAAAAAAAAAACGGATAAAAACATAAAACCTGTCTACAATTAGGTAGCGTGGATTCACGACTTTCAACTCGATAAATCACGAAGCGACCTTACTTGGCGAGTTAGGTTCCGCATTTCAGCAGATTCTAAAGTTAGTTTATTGCTATTTCATGCCCCTCCAGAAGAGCATCAACTAGTCATAAACCTTGTAAGGCAATAAAATAATTTTGAAGAGTATGTCAATTGCTTTCAAGAGATTAGTATATTGGTATTTCAATAGCTTACAGCTTTGAGGTGTATTCCTAGTTATGAGATATTATTCAACATCTTAGAATAATTGGCATAAAAATTGCTTTATTCAACGATCGTAGATTTTAAATAAAAGTCCGAATTGCAGGACAGCGTCATCTTAGCGCGCTCCTTTCTTATCCCTAGAGTCATTTGCAAATTTTAGAAAAGAACCAGTTTTGATCTTTCTCGCGAAAACAGAAAATTAAACAGGAAATGAATCCCCTCGCTTTTGCTATTTGAAAACAGTGTTACAAATACGTGTCTCGTTTTCATACCTTGCTTTATTAAAATATTCATTTTACTGTTATCACGAGTAGGTTTTTACTAAAACTGTTTTTTTGAATACCTATCGCCTGTGCTCAAACTCAGTGATTGCTACCGGACTGTCAATCTTATGTTTTCACTTTTATATTATATCATATCTTCTCAGTATGATACGAAATGAAACACAAGCGGTAGGTAAAAAGTGGTGGGAAAGGACTGAAGAAGTAGAGGTGCAAAGATGCCCGAAATAAAGTCGTTCCTTCTCTGATGCCTTGCAGAATACAAAGCACAGGTATCGTTTGTACTTAAGAAAAAGTATGATCCTTTTTCAACTTTCTGTGTTTTTTATGTGCCCATCTATCATATTTTGCAAAACAAGTGTACGCAATGGGCATTCTTAGATTAAGCTCAAAAAGATTAAGAATATGCTAAAATATTTAAAGCAGCTGACTAGAAACGTATTGTTGCAGGTCTGTGTTATTATTAGTAATGATAATAAAATAAAATGCAATCAACATGCGATGCAGGGGTGTGTAATTTAATAAATGGCTAAACCTCGAGGTTACTCAGGAGTTTATAAAAAAAAATATCGTTGCCAGCCTCTGTCATGATTTCGGCTTGATTGTAACTCTACAATTGAAAACCCTACAATTAGTTTTAACCTTACTTTTGATTGATGCAGAACATTCCTACTAATTCAGGAGTCAGCAAATGCCTTCCTAGCTTTGCAGAACAAGGGACAGAGACTGTAACTGAATAAGACGTCCTAGGGATCTTAGTTTTAATCAGATAAGAAACTTTCCCTGTAAGATTAAACTAAGTTTACAGTCCCTCAGAACAGAGAAAAGAGACTAAACTTATTGTTGTTAACATAAAGTTATCAGTGAAGCAGAGGAGTTCAGATAAAGATCTCTATTCTCTAACTTGGCATTGAAGGATCGCACAAGTTGAAATGTCAGTAGACAGTATTCTTCGTCTAACCAAAACCAATGGCTAAGTGAAATATCTCTTGATACTCCGTATTCAATTAGTAGAACATACAAATATTCTCTAAAAAATCACATACTTTTTTTTTGGTACTGATGACCTTGACAGTCGGAGCACCTATAATGTAAAAAAAAAAAAAAAAAAAAAAAAATTGTATGAAACATGCTTTAGCCGTCATGCATCTTCCCGAAAACGTCATCCCAAAGTAGTTCTTCGGAAATGCGACCCCAAAGTAGCGCACTCACTTCACGCACACTAGCGGCCCAGCTGCTTCAGCTAATAGGAAGTTGTTCAGCTGATAAGAGGTTTTCAGCTTATCGGTGTTTTTCAGCTTTTGGGAGGTTTTCAGCTGATGGAAAGTTTTCAGCTGATAGGAGATATTTTATCGGAGGAGTTTGAGCCTAATATATCGGGTTTGACATCTTCGTCTGGCGTCAATAATTGGCAAAAATATCGTGATATATTTTTTTGGTGCAAATGCTCCGAAAAATCAATGCACCCCAAAAACAATCGCGATAGAAAGAAAAGCTTGCTTTCTCCATAATTATCGCCGAAAACTAACGCTAAAAAATGTAGAAAAAAGGGTCCACATAAGCAATCTTATTCAGAGAATCGTCAAGTTAAAATGGCTGACCGAAAAGAGCAACACAAAACATGCTTAACGTGAGCGGCTACAGAATGTTCCATGTTATTTATTTATTTCTTGGCCGAAGGCTCAACGCAAAACAGAACGGGATGCGCAGGGGTCGAAGAAACCTGCCAATGGGAAGTTTTTCCTCTTTTTTTGTGTAATGGGTAATTCTTATAAACTACCAGTAGTTTGTTTATTCTACATTTCATAAATTATTTATTTATATTTTAGTGTCCGTTTATTATTAACAACGAATTTTAGGACGGGTTATCGTTAGGTTACCACCCTTTTCTAGCCAGTATAGGGCTGATAATGATAATGATAGTACGGGTCCTCTTGCTACAAAAAGAAGCCCGCTGACCTTCCAGTTTTGGATTACACAGCTCCTAGGTACTAACATAGGGAATATATTCATAAATAGCTTTCTTTTAGTTTTCAACTGATCATGGCTGATTATCAGCTACCTTGAATCTTACAGGAATTCAAATTTAAACGACCAGCAGTTTCTATTGATCTAAGGGTTTTGAAATACAGGATTTTTTCTTATTGTGAGGCATGGAACATAGAAAGCTTAACGGCTAATATTTCTATTTATTTTCTAAGTATTTTCGGAAGAGTCTACGTTCAGATTACTTAATAATGTACTACTCTTTGCATTTTTTGATTATATAGAGATTATTTTATTGTTATTATACAAAGAGTTGGAAGAGTTAAAATAGTAGTAAAACTCATTACTAAAAGAACCTATTCATACCTTTTTGGATTGCTATTATTATCATTTGGTCGCTTGGTACGCTAGGAAGAGCTTAATAGCCATATCAATGAGACATTCCATTCCTAAATAATATACAAGGGAAAAAGTGGAGTATCTTCTTTATTCATTAAGTTTACATTCTTAACGAACAGCTAACGTCTTCATTTCTTCTCTTTATGAAATAATTAATTAATAAACCCACTTGTAGCTTTATGGTTTATTGGGAAACCTAATTGTGTACTGAGCAATTATTCCAACCTCTACAGAAAAATATTTTTGGCTGTATATTCTATGTTCCAGAAGCTTAAATTTCTCAAACTAAACAACTTCCTTTTTTAAGTTGCTCGTCTTTCTGACGCCTCTTCAGGAGCACCTAAAATATTAAAAATTACAGCCTTCATCTTCAAAAACCTTCCGCAGACAGGAGCACGTCTGGACTAAAAAGATTAATCATGGATACTGTAGATCAGTTGTTCAAAATCAATCGTTTTAAGGTAAATATAGATTTTCCAAAGGACATTTTTTGTCATTTCATTAAATAGGTAAGTTACTTGATGTTGTCTCGTTTATTAAATTAAAATTAAAATTTTTGTATTTTTACAATTTATTTCGTCTGCTGTTTGATTATCGTGTTGCTTACGCTTCAGGCGGCGCTAATGGCCCAGATTATAGAGGACCTCAAAACACAAAAAATTATTTAGGTCTAGTCTTTGTTTCAGAAAATTTTGTTTTCTGTGTAATCAAATCTCTAACAGGCCTTTGGGGCCTAGGCAGGGATGGAATACCATGCATAGTGGACTTGGTAATAATTTATAGCAGTCAGATTTGTACCAGTCCCATTTACTTCAAAACCTTCGCATGTTTGCGAAGGAGCTTTGGCACAGGACTTTATGGCCAGAATGCCTTCCGAAGAGGTTAAGCACTAGAAGGAAATGTAATGTAATGTCCCCATTAAGTGCTGAGTGGGCAGGATGCGGTCTGCGACCCCGTAATGACTGCACTAGAAGATAGAATCTTCATTGCGTGATAAGTCCTAGACCTCTAGTGCACGTGGCATGTACTTCAAAGCTATGCCTCATTGCACACACGAACAGAGAGGCATAAAATTCCATTGAATTAGGTTTATGGGAATTATAGAGTATGAATCCTACTGGAAAAGGAATAAGAATATTTTAATTATATCAAAAACTGTCTATAATCCTAGATTGATGATAACATTTAGCAGTCCAATCTCAACTTTGTAAATTGAATAATTTGACATTTTTATTTTTCTATAGGAAATGTAAACTAAATAATTATGTATTTTAGTAAAACGTTATTACTCAATCTGAGAATCAAAAAGTGTCTATTCCGACGACAGAAACGATAATTAC
The DNA here is from genome assembly GCA_946811695.1 of Gonocerus acuteangulatus. Classification (NCBI taxonomy): domain Eukaryota; kingdom Metazoa; phylum Arthropoda; class Insecta; order Hemiptera; family Coreidae; genus Gonocerus; species Gonocerus acuteangulatus. Next base: position 79,955,957 of record OX328125.1, read on the forward strand.
ACATCCTTTCTGTCGTCTTCCCGAATGAAAAAAAAAATGAATTAAATATTCAATGTATGTATAACATATTGTTGTAATTATCAATAATAAAAATAATCACTAAATTATAATTTAATAAGAATTTATTATTGTTAATTGTGGTATAAAATTCCCGCAACTTTGGGGATTGACTGTTATATTGTCTCACCAGAAAATGCAATATTCAGTCGCAGTCATAAGTTGTAAGAGTTTAATATTAAACAACAGGGTCCACTATCGTTGAAGAACAGTAAGACTTTAAACTTTAAGAACAGGATATAACTACTACTTCTCAATGCGACAAATACATGAAAATAACATCAAAAAACATTTACACGGCATATTTGTCAATTTATTGGTAGGTAAGAAAGTTGAAATAAGATAAAATTGACAAAGTGATTGCAAAATCGATTTTACAGTTAGCAAGATTTGATTTAATCAGCTGGTATACCTGCTAAACATATTAAATGTTTTAGTATGAGAAATTATAAGTCAAGCCACAGATTTTTTCATTGGCCATGTTATCAAACTTCTGATTTTATAACTAAGCAATAGGAAAATACGATTCCTATTTTTTACAACACCAACTAAATATTCTATAGAAAGTAAAGATCAAGAAGTATCTTAACTTGGCCTTCTTGTTACACATTGCTATCTAATTTACTAAGTCAGCCAGAGATTTTACATTTCATCGCCATGTAGGGTAACCTGTGTTAGAGGGTTTCTTCATCTGCACAATGTTTTGAGAATCTTAGAAACCTTAATAATGGATTCAGTTTTAGCTCATAACAACTCGAAGATTGTCTTCTGCACCCCCTGTCTCAACCATAATAACGTCTACAGAGGTACTTATGTATGCGCACAAAAAACTTCAGTATATAAATGCAATTACCCTTTGTCGAAATATGAGCTTGTAGACATTCCTTGCAAACATGGAGGATGCCGAAAGGACACTAGAATCGGCAGAAGACATGACAGCCGCTGATACAGCTCCCAGTCCGAAGAATGATACAGCATCTGGGGTTAGATATTGCAGTACCATAGGTAAGATCATGCTGGTTTCGGTAGCAGTCAATGGATATGGGCCGTCGTAAGCTGTTTCGTTCCAAGCTGAAACAGAAAAAAGCAAAACAAACTCTTTATAAATGCAGATCGTAAAAATGAATTTGATAACCAGATTATTTCTACCGCTACATAACACATTATATGCACATAACACCACTTCCTTGTGTAGAGTCTTAGCTGGATTTTGATTCTTGTTTTGTTTTATTTTCATTTTTGGCGTGGAATTTACATATTTTACGGAATGTCACTTTTAACATTTAGTTAAATATAAAATATTTCTTTCGTTTCAATATTACTGGAAGGAGGAAAATTGTCCATTCTTTGCTTCTATAATCAATTTTAGTTCAGAATAAAACTTTTTGTCTATAATAATATAATATTTCTACATAATAAAAATGTGTCAAGGCCCTCTAGATTCTGAAGTGCCCCAATATTCTGGAGTAGCAAAAATAAATACCTTGCGTAAAAATATTCTCGCGGTTGTTATCTAAAATTCAAAGACCTTTATTCAGAAGATTTGATAAGTAGCACCTTTCCTCTTCGGGGAAAGATGAGAATGACTGAGCTCTGACCCTGGCCCAAATGTGTCACTCAGAACTGCGATGTTATAAAAAAAAGGGTTACCCCAAGGTGAGTCCTATTCTACTAAGACCCATCATATTTCAAGTCTCCTGTCTTATAGTAAGGGATTCTAGTACGAACTAAGGTATGTTTATTCACTTATTTACAGTTAGGTTTTTAACATTATTAGGTATCAACATTAGGGCTATTAACGCCGGGCTGTCTACAGGTTGCCACCCTTTTCTATAATGCCAACAGCACGTGGTCGGTCACCCATTCAAGTACTGGCCACGCCCAACGTTGCTTAACTTCGGTGATCTACGGGAACCGGTGCCTTCAACATGGCTATGGCTGTTGGTGCCATTTTCTAAGGAGGTTTTTTTGCTATTCTTATTTCCGGATCTTTACCTGCAGAAAGTAAAATTTTATAAATTTCCCTCACCCCCCCTTATATGCGATATTAATTCATTTGGCTTCTGATATGAATCACGTTAGGATGATTAGCAACGCACCCATGCGAAAAACGGAAGGATCAGGATTCAAACCTCATTCTGGCAAATTAATTTTTCTGTTATTTATAAAAATAAAACTAATTAATCAGGGTGTAAATCAGTGTTTTTTGTAATAAAATATTCACTAAAAATATGTAAAAATAATACTCCTCCCTTGTATTAAGTTTAGATCCCCCGATTTCCTTCAGGATGCTACACCATTCACAATCACTAGAGCTTTGCATCCGTTTGAATATTTTTAGAAATATTGCTCTAGTAATTATTGGTCCGTCGACAGCCGGGCCTTCCCGTCAGCAGTTGCATCCCGTTGACGTGCAGATTGAACCTACCCAATGTTCTTTATGAGAAATTCGTGTCGGATAAAAGTTCAGAGCCTTCTCACAGGACACTCTATCGGAATGGTTGTCAGTATTCATCAAAAACAAAAAGAAATGGGCTTGTTGCTCTTTTCAAAATCGATTATTACAATGAGAAAATAATTCAACACTTCAAGTCATAAATTCAGATAAGCGATAAAGCAAAAGAAAACAATGTTCCGTTATTGCTCGATAGAACAGAAATTTATTAGTCTTGGACGACAGCAACACATCAGGACAGAATAAAAAATCATAAAAACATTCTTACCTCAAAACATGCGTAAAAACAGCACATTCCGCCGTAGGGCAACCGCTGTTTTGTTCTATTAAATGTTATATAAGCTGAATATCTACTTTAGACTGGCCAGATTTTCTCGATATTTTTATATTTCTGTCTAAAAAGTTTCGAAGTTTATAGGTTTTGTTAAATAAGAAAATATTTACGGCCCCTGGTGCAGATTTACATTTTAGTTTGTTGTGAGGTTAAGATCACCACTATTCTTAATGGATAGATTTTATTTATTTTTAAAATTCACCTTTCTCATTATTATTTATTTATTTATAATAAACAGCTCCACGGAAACGGTGATCTTTCCTACAATACGGTATAAATATAATAAAATAAAAATTTAAAAAAATGCAATTCAGGATCGTTAAAAGAATAAGAAAATAAAATAAACAACAATTAGGTAATGTAAAATAAAATAAACGTATAATTTTAATAATTAGTAACAATAAAAATATTTTGGAAATTAAATTAATCGGAGGACAATTCTCCTAAAATTACAATCATTGACATGGCTAAAATTTAGGGTTACATATGCTTGGGGGGTATTTGCTTTATATTGTACGTTTTTGCGGTTTGTAGATACGTTGATATCGTAGCAATATGTGGGCTCAAAAATTATTATAGTTATCTTAGGTTTCGAAGCACCTTTAAGTTGCTTCTTTTAAAGCTGTCAGTTAGCAAGTGTTTTTCTGTCAAAGATACGTTCCATGTAGGTCAAAACCTAGGATCGATGAAATTTTGAAGCAATTTTTCTTTTTTCAGTAAAGCCTCAAAATCTTTTTCCGGACTGTGCTAAATGCGAGAAACAAATTATTATGAAATATTAATATTTATGATGAGTCACTCATAAATATTGTAAGCCTATTAAGAATTTATCATCGCCATGTGGGATGTGAGAATTTCATTACCTTTCAAATTCGCTAACCGTTCTGCAACCATAAAAGAAACAAATTTGTTCACCATTTGAATAAATATTAATTTATCAGGTGAACTAAATCCTCCTAATTTGTATTATTTTTGTCTTATTCAGATTTGTTGGAATGATTTTTTTGTTATTTAATTTTTTTTTATTATCTCTAGTACTTTGATTAACGACTATTCTGTGTCTTCTAGTGCACAATAACGTTGATATTAATTAATGTATTCAGTACAATTATTATAGGGCAATTTTGGGGGAAAATATTATAGCTTTTCGATTCCCGATCTATAAATATCGACGAGGTACGGGGACAACCCAGTGACTTGGGCTAGGACTGGATCAATGCTCTCAGTCTGACCCCGTGTGAAAGCTCGTGCTGTTGGCAGGCGCGTCAAAGTGAACTTAACCTGAGGGGAGACGCTAATTTTTGTGGGAATATATTTTAAAAATTGGTTGGATAAGTTATTCTTATCCTAATTCAACAATAATGAACGTTCACCAAAAAAACAACATCTATTTTAACTTAATTGAAGGTTTCCGTCTTATAAAATTTAAATTTACATTTTAAGAAATCGAAGTTTCAACTAAATTCTGTAAATTAGTTAACAAAAGATGTTAAAACAACTTGCAAATATTGCTTTTGATAAAACCTCGATGAGACTTCCTTAGGGACTTTCGCCGCCCGTTCCATCTTTCATACTTTTTGTATTGTTTTTTTTTTTTTCAGCGCATTGGCATTTAGACCATTAGCGTGCTATCTATAGGTTACCAATATTTTTAAAGATCCATGGTGAAGAAGGGAATTCCTTCAACGGGTCCTGAAAGGAAAGAACACAACCTGCTACAGGTAGGACTCGAACCCACATCTCCCGCATGAGATTCCAAGGCAATAGCCACAGGACCAGGTGGAGACCCAAAACAACATCTTATACTAATTATAAAAAGTAAATTATCAGACTTCCTAAGAAATGTGCTTTAGTAATTAATAAAAAGTTTTACATTTCAACGCCCACAATTGTTTCATTGTCATGGAACAAGCTTTAGTAATGAAATGACTACACGAAAATAAAACCATAGAAGCGCACACTCTGTCTGTGGGTATAGTGGACGATGCCCTCGATGGAGGTCCGAAAAGACGAGTATGAATTTTTCTTTTATTTTTTTAATTTTTACCTAACTTTTTTTTTTTGTTATTCGTTCTACTGCTTACGTCAACCTTCATGTAAATATGTTCGCAGAATAAATCAATACGTTGAAGTTACACTTATTATATCGGTTACAAACATTATGAACTACTTCATTACAAACTGTTCTAAATTATTTTATTGTTTTATTAGATGTTTAGGCATTTTGCACCTTCAGATGAATAATGAAACAGCACTATATATCATATGAGAAAAATTACTCAAGTCAAATACTATTACCACTGTATTTTGAGCAACAACGTTCTACCTCCAAGCAAAAAAAAAATGTTAACCTAATTAGGATTGGGGTTTGTATTTTCTCAAGTTTATTGAAATTGATATACATAGAGCTTTATTCGGCTGAACAGCGTTTTATTCACTAGTGTGTTTTGGTACAGTAATTGTGTAATGACTTATACATAAATGATCTTTTCAAACAGTTTCACAACTATATACAATAGTTGTGGCATGTGAAACGTCAATTCTCGATTATCCTAAATGCTTGAGATTACATTCATTTGCCTATCGATTCAATACGCCAATTCACCTGTCTCTCGAAGCGTTCCTATTTGCCGAATCGATTTCTCGTCTCGTTACCATTTCTAAGGAGCATCCTTTTAGTAAATCGGTGACATTTCGGCAAACTACGATAGAATCTGCATTCATTACTCTAAAGGTTAAGTAATTCTCTCTTATCCTGGATTAAGACCTAAGTATACACCAAGGTGGCGAAAGACATAGATAGAATACAACTCAACGCACTAACCTATTCCGCTAAACAAATAAAAAAAAAGTATTTTCTCACCGTAGTGGTTTTTCAGGGCACAAGCGGAAACACGCTTCACGTTTGCACTGAAGTCTCGAAGCGAGAGAGTGTTATTTCAGTAACGGATTATCGACATGAATGGAGACATTTGTCAAACAAAAATAAATTTTAAGTTTTTCTTTCTCTTTTTATCTATTTCAGATTATAGTAATTTATTTATTTACCTGTGCTGAGTTTCGCGACAGAGGCGAACTCATTAGAACGGCAGAATAAAAGTCAGTCAGTTGGTAGTCAAGTGTTAGTCAGTTGGTTATAAAATTAATGAAGATTACAAAAAGTATTTTAAAAAAAAAAATATATATATATATATATATATATACAATATAAATCAAATATTTCCATGAAAAATGACATATAATAAGTATATGTCATATACTCGAAAGTATAATTATTATACTTTCGAGTAAATGAGTGTTTATTTTAAATGTGATAGAAGTGTTTTAATTTAGGGACTACATTCTGTCAGTAAGTCATGTAAATCGTTAGGTTGCTGTGTTGTATGCAGTCTGTCAGGATACGTTTTACAGTTAACGTTCTGTTATATTGGTCTTTCTTTTCTGTCCAGTAAGTGTGAGTGGGTAAGTCGGGTGTGGCCGATCCCGATAGATTATTTATAGTCATTGATAAATAATCCATATGGCTTTGGGTATATAAAGAGCATTTAATTTTTTTCCACAAGAATAAGTCTTATCCTTGGGGAGTAGGTAGAAAATACATTCTGACCAGCAGATATAACTTTTGTATAACAAACATGTAGTCTCTGATTTACTACTCATCGTTGCATAAAATATGCCAAATATCTTACAAAGATGTCAGAATTCACCAGACAATAAGTTCTCGAAAAAAGTTATCATAAAAATCTTGATAAGAACATTTCTATAACGTCCAACGAATTGCTAACTAACAACAACTAACTAAGTAACAATGTGTAAATTCTGATTGTTTCGAAACATTCAATCCCATAAGCATTCATGCAAAATTTCTTGTCGACTCCGTATGAAGTTATAAATTAAAATTTGGATTATTTTTTTTCTCTCGTAAATTGTAAAACACTAAAAACTTACGGTAGTACTATGGTCCGAAAGCATTCAAAGTACGTGCTATACCGACATCTCAACCCCCTTCATGAAGTTGGTTTTACTCAATATAGTGTTTTCATATTGAGGCCAGTTTATAACCAAGAATATTTTAAAAAAATGTCAAGATTTCAAAGGACTACCATCAACGACGGCTGAGCCTTATCTCCGTGTTACAAAGATAAAGAAGTTGTTGTTTTTTTGTGTTTAAAGACGAAAACTACAAGGTTACCATTGCCAGAGATCTTGTATTTGTTATAGTTACAGAAGTGGTTTGAAGGATGGATTTCGTGTCTTCGGCGAATAAAATGAAACGATATGATGAAACGGGGCAATTTTATGCAATTTAAGACCAAATTCCTTTTTATTTATAGAATAAATAAAAAAAGTTAGATATTTCCTTTGAATGTGCTGTCAGACAGTTGTACATTATTCCCTGGCTTCTGCAAATCAGTGTATATTTTAATGATTACATATTATACATATATTACAACAATTAGACATATAATGCCAGATTGTAGACAGCGTAATTACTTCGGACATTCCTTACGAGCAACTAACTGAAGCTAGTCCTCACAACTTAAACTCATATGAACTTATCGCCTAAGATGTGAAGCTCACAAGCAAATAAAAACATAATGTTTACACGCATTGTCAACAGACAAGGATTACTCACTGATAATTATAAATAACAAATTAAACCTGTTATCACGTGCCTAACGGCGAATACAAGGGTTTTTCTAATAGGGCTAAAAGTGGAAAAAATACACAATTCGTTACAATACCTTGATGAAATGTACTGTAGATTTAGACTTAACTCAGATCCTCGGATTGCGTGTGTTGGTAGAGAAAGACAAGGAGGTAGAGAAATAGAGCTTTGCCATGCGATTCCCTGATCTAGAATCTACTCCTACAAATCTACAACTGACATCTTACAATGGAAAGATATTCTAGCCACTAATAGAGATGGTATTCAAAGTTTATTTATTTCTTACAATTATTTAGAAAACTCTGCAAAAAAAAAAAAAAAAAAAAAAAAAAAAAAAAAAAAATATTCCCCTAAAGAGAAATCATTTTGACCATAAAAACGTCATTTAAGAAGTAAATAATAACCAGTTATTTTTATTTCTTGTAATAAATTGTACATTTATTGCATACACCCATTAATTCACATCAGTCTTTTACATCAGAAATATTCAGCCCAATTACAGTAATATAAAGAATTTCATTTCCCGTAAAAATTAATATTTAGTCACATGACCGATAACGCAACTCGCGTTACGATTTCGAACCTCATTTCAAACATAAAACAGGTAATGCTTTAGAGTTTTCTGGCCTTTTGTATTTTAACTTTTACTAGAAATAAATCAATAATCCCTACTGACATGAACACCATAATCTGTGCATATTAATGGTCACTAAATCCAACAATGCAAAACGTTCATGATGATGATACGCACAGTTCAGCAAGACTAATATACTCATGAACATATGGGTGGGGCGAAAAATATAAACTAATTTACCATTAGTTACGAACTTCGAAACTAAAAAAGAAAAATAGCACAGTAATAATGTTAATTTCGAAAATATCTAATCACATTCACAGTTACATTCACTTAAGAAACTCGAATGAAGATATGAACAAATTATCAAGTTGATCAGTCGTCATTCAATTCCTGAGATAAAAAATCTACTTATATTTTTTTCAATTTATCACAAACTGTTGTTTTTTTTTTTATGTGTTTAACGGCGTACAATGATTGGGCTACTGACACCGGGCTATCTACAGGTAGCCATCCTTTTATAATGCCAACTGCATATGTCGGGCCACGCTTGACGTTGCTTCACTTCGGTGATCAACCGGTGGATTCAAGTACACAAATATATCCCTCGCATATTAAAAACCACCTACAACTCCATCAAAAGTGCACACAATAAATTAACATTCAATATCAAGTAGGTTGGATCGATGAAGATTTGAAGGAATTTTTAGTGTTTTTTTTTTTTTTTTTTTTACCTATGACTTATTACACGTCGACATTTTCCTTCGGCACATACAGATTGCGACATCTTGCTAAAGCCAGATCAGCGAGTTTTCCCCCTCATAAGTAGACAGGGAATTCCCTAAAAATGAGAGATATGCCCTTCCAAATTGTAATAGTCGAAAGTTAATGTTGAAAGTAAAGCATGAATCCAAAAGCCGACCGACATTTAAAGGTCACAGGGTTGTTTGAAGGACTTTAGGAGAATAGACTTGACGGCGAAAAGCCCTCAAGTAGCTCCAAGCTCTACTCCATGAAGCTTTGAAGAGTCCGATGCAGGCTGGTGAATTAAACCCATTAACTTTCTTCTCCTTTTCCCCAAAGCAACTAAGAACACCAAATTACACTTTATAATTTTCTCTGAAATAATATATTTTCTGAGTATATTACTAAAATAAAATATATAAACGCAAGAATAAGCATACAGCGATGAAGGTTTTGATATGCTGGACTCATATAGTACAGACAAATTACTGCAGAAGACGAAAGGGCTAAACGACCACGTGCATTACATGACATACCAGGTTCTTCACATAACAGATAAATGGCAAAAATCCTGGTAAAACACGACTGACAACAAGCTTCGAGAAATCAAGAGCACTATACATCATAGCGTCAGACAAAAGATCAAATAGACGGTAAGAAGTAGTTTTATGAGGTCTCAGGATTGGCCATTCACGACTGACACAGTCCTACACTATGTCAAGACAGGACAGACCTACATGTACGTACTGCAATACAGACTTATCAATAAAACAAATACTGACAGAGTGTAAACTCAGGAAAAATTTTAAATTTCCCTACAATTTTACCGACTTACTTTCCGATGTTAACCCAGTACATCGATGATCCTATTAAGTATCTAATACATAAACATTTATACAAGAATATTTAAAAAAATAACCATAGCCTTTTAGGGTAATTCAGTTTTCGTTAATCGGTCCAACAAACAGATACTCTCATTTTGTCAAGTTAATGAAACAGAACATTCGACACTAAAAAACAATAATTGGTAGACAGAGACTTTTAAAACAAAACCAAAAATAATTGTATTCCTAATTGATTACGGAAAAAGCTATAATTGTTATCATCGAATGGTGGAAAACTGAATTAAAATAAAAAATATATGAAACTAAAAAAAAATGAAAAAAGGGAGATAGCAATTCCCTATTTCTACTTGAAAGTTCATTTAATCAAACAACTTCTGAGGGATGTCACGACTTTATCAAATATGCAAACTACTCTTGCTGATAAGCAACTTCAAATAGACTTAACTTTATTCAGAAGAAACTTCATCAAGAGATGGCGAAGGGACGAAAACAACCAACAAAAGAGTTATATTAAACTACTATAGCGAAAACATTCTAAATTTTCCCAGCTCTAATATACTTGAGTCCTATTATACTTTATCAGTCTCAATATTGAGCAGCTCTTGCAGATTAACTTTTTTGTACTAAAACCGAGAAAGAGGCCTTGGGCGATAGAATTACTTTATTTAAACTTTGCTTATCTGAAAAAAGAGGTCATTATATCCACACTGGTATTTATTTAGTGCACATTCATCAGAAAGGTGATAGTGTACGCCTCATTTCTAAATAATTTTCTTGTAATAACTTATATCGCCAACGTTCTTGTTCATCGCCGAAGTTAAGCGACATTGGGCGTGACCAGTACCGTAATGGATGACAGACCACGTGCTGTTAGTATTATAATAGTGCAGCAACCTATAGATAGCCCGGCGTTAATAGCCCAAACGCCGTCACACACAAAACACACACACACAAAAACAACTTATATAAATTCAAATCATGAATTAATAGTTTTAGTATTTTATATGTGTAATTATCTGCAATTATTAATTTGTATTTCATTTTAAGCCCCTACTTTTAATGGAAATATATTTTTTATTTAGCAACACATGTTCCTCATTGGTGAAAAATCTTGTCTACCGAACTTCGTTGCAACGGTACAGATGTTTGCAAAATTGCAGTTTCGGTACAAATAACAACCGGTAGGGGCAAATTAATAATTTGGTTCCGAAGTAAATTCCCCTCTTCTCCTAATAGACAAATTTAGTTTATTTTTACTACACATATTTCTCGTTGAATACATATGACGTATGCCGAGTTACGTTGCAATATAACAAACATTGCGAGCGATTTGGGAAAATTACTAATTTGGGCCCAGAGTCAACCCCCTTCCTCGCCAGATGGACCGATATATATATATATATATATATATATATATATATATATATATATATTAATTTTAATACCATAATTATTCTTGTTTATTTTATTGTTATTAATTTTTTAGCTCGAAAGAATACTAAAATAGCTTGTAGAAATATAATTGTTTTAATTTATTTATTGAGCACCGTAAGAAGGGCGATTTGCCCTTACATTTCTCTAGAACTGACATTAACAGCTAAAAATAAAGTGCACAATAAAAAGCAGATGGTAACAAACTAGTTAGATGTTTTTGGAAACCATACAAAAATGGAGTTAATTAAAAAACCGGTTAAAATGAATTCTTATTATACTAACTTATAAATATAGGATAGGTTTTAAGGTAAATTTTTTAGTGATACTTAATGTTATATACATGTTTACATCATATACGTATACGCACAAATACATGGACACGTAAGTATAAACACACAGGTAATATTTTTAAGACCTCTCGTCTTTTAATAGTCAAAATTAAAATTTTTGTTTTTCACGTTTTCTTAAAAAGAGTTAAATATTTCGCATTGAAAGTGGTTTCAAATTTAAATACTAACAAAAAAAATAAGCCTGGAGCCCTATTACCAACACATCGAATGCAATACGGGGTTTCCGCCGACAAAGCAACGTTGGTTAATGAATTCTCCTGGGCATTTAACTTGTCTTTCTTTTTAGATTTTGGCAAAGAATTAGTTAATCGAAGCCTTCGTACGATTTTTAAGGGGGAAAATCACATTTCCTTTCGCAATTGAGGTTTCGAATACGACCTTGGTAACGCTTAAGGAGTACATGACAAGAATTTCTCGAAACCACACACCACTTTTTACAGCCCAAATTAGTACATGAATCTGAAAGATTTCACAGCCAATCATGCATTACTCTTGCAGCCCACTCATCCCGTGTAATAAGATGTGTGAGTAATCAAACATATATGGTCGACCAAGGCTGGACAGAATTAGATTTCTTCATGATATCTCCTCATATGTTTTATGTTCTTTTCAAATGTATTTGACTTTCTAATTTATTGAAAATCGTATACATTTCAACTTCTTATTGTTTGTTGTTAAATCAGAACAAATCTCCGTCGTCACTGTGCTCTTAAAATAACTTTTTAAAAAAAACAGTCGCACAAGTATACATTGCAAATTACACTAATTGAAACACATATACCACAAAATTAAAGTTTAAAAAGTTGTTATAATACTAATTGTATATAATGAATTATCTAAGAAAAAACATTTTATATATTAAAACGTTTTATTTTAATTGTATTTGTATATTGCACTAACTTCGCCTCAAACAAACTTCTTTGTTTTTACTTTAAATAATGCAAGCATTTTTAAAAAAATCCCAAAAACCATTGCACCTAGAACCCGTAAAAGTTTCCTCAAAAGCCATCTTAATAGTATAATGCACTTTTCAAAGCACATTTATCTTATTATTGTTCTTTTTTTTTTTTTAATATTCTAAGATGAGTCTACCCCTGGAAGGTCATAGGTACCTAACGAGAGGTAGGAAATTCTTCGAATAATATCGTCGATACAAATGCAAACTAACGAATATGAAAAAATGCATCTTTCATTGTCCATCTTATATCATTTCTGCTGGACTTATTTACGGCAAATTCTTCAATCTGACTTGACTCTATTAAAGGGAAAGTATTCCACTATCAAAAGGTCAAATCTGCCGAATATTTGACTGTCCAAAAAAAAGTTATGAATAAATACTTTTCCACTCTGAAAAGTGGCGATTTTCATATTCGTTAGTTTGCTTTTGTATCGACGATACGTTTGAAAATTTTTAATATATGTAATGTACACGTTAAAATAAATAAGTAATTATAAAAAAAAATGGGGACAAATAAATGAATGAATGCTTCCCACTTTTAATAAACTACATGTTTCCTGTTTGCTTGAGGTTGTTGTGTGCCCACAGATGGCTGAGCACAGAAAGCAAGTTATTAATATCCAGCCAATTACTATTCTATGCTTTCTAATCTGATGACCCCCCCCCCCAAAAAAAAAACTCGAGTCCTCCTAGTTACGCGTGTTATTTTGGCCATCTTACGAAATAAATTACTTCTGCTGAAAAAGACCCTCGTGATCGTATAGAAGGTGGATCCTTTTCCCGCAAGAGTTAAGCTTTTCATGATAAATTGTTAACCTTGAATAATGCGACGAGATATGCTCAATATGCAACCTGTACGAAGATGAGGATATTGGTCACTTCCTACTTAGGTGTCCGATGTACGTCGAAGCTAGACGCCACTATATCCAAAGCTATTTCCAAGCAAATGACACCGCTCAAGACAGGCTTGATGCAACTTCAGATATAAGAGATCCTGAGAAGCTTAACAACATCTGCACCTACATTGCAAATCCCCTCAGAATCCGTGCTTTTATCAGATTTTATTGAACCTCTGGCACAAAACAAGTAAACACCGCCATTAGCCAAGATACAAAACTTATTATTATTTTTTTTCTTCTTATATAAGTGTAAATTTTTCTTTATAATAATAAAATAATTGTATTTTCAGCCCTGTCCTGGCTAGAAAAGGGTGGTAATCTATAGGTAACCCGTCCTAAAATTCGTAGTTAATAATAATCGACGTTAAAATTTAAAACGCTGCATCATTCCAGCATCCAGATTCCTAATGTTTCATTCCAAATTGTCATCCCACCCAAATCCTAGAGGTCAATCCCTATCCACTCGGACCCATCCTAAAGACCTTCCTAGGAGGCTTAAGAGACTTTGGCCCCGTGACCAGCTACCCTAGCAGCGGTTAAAAACAGTGAAAATATGAATGTTAGCATATATTAGGAAGTGCCAATAATCACTGGCTCCTTCCATATACTATTCACTGAATGTACACTAGACGAGCACAATTAATTATTGTACTATATAAATTGTACAGATTTTAAATAAACATTTATTAAAAAAAAATTAAATAAATAAATATTTTGTGTACTAACATTTAGTATATGCAGATTTATTTCCTCTATATTTATTCCCCAATAAAGTGCTCAATTAATTTATGATCAATGTCAAAAATATTTACTAGTTACTAGAAAGTGTAATTATTAAAGCAACCGTGCAGAAAACTCAGAATCAAGGTATTTCTCAACAAAAAATAATATGCCTTCCAATCCTTCCAGCACGAATCCGTGATTTAATTTACCTTTATTGATATTGTTCCAACACGATCCACTGGTAATTATCAAACTTAGGGAGATTGAAAAATTTAGGAGTAATTGTTTCATTAATTGTTGATTTCTTAGTAAGGATTGCAACAATAATAACTGTAATTTGGATATTTATAGATTCAAGATTTCTTAAAATTATTATTAGTACTGGAGATAGTCCTTATAGGATAGGACAAGAGACAATAAACTACGGGAAATCAAATCTACAATTACTAACTGGCCATCGAGCAACAGAAGTACAAGAAGAGAAGAAGTAGTACTGACACGTTTAAGGATTGGACACACTAGACTTACACACTCATTCCTAATGACCAGAGAACAAGCACCGATTTGCCCGATATGTAACAAGTTTTTAACTATTAAACACTTACTAACGGACTGTTTAAGACTTAACTCATTTTCCCTCCCAGCAAATCTAACAGAGTTGTTAGCAGAAGGAAGCCAATTTATAGCTTGTGTGTTTCGATCCTTAAGGAAAGTTGGTCTATTTGAAGAAATATGATGTATACATATAAGGGTTTATAAATATGTACAAGTGCTTATTCGTTTTTGTATGTGTATGCATGTATGTGTATGTATGTACATGTATATGTATACATGATTTATTTATTTTCTCCCAACTAATATGTATTTTTATTTTTTCTATTTACATCCTATTACCATAAATATATTTTTGAAAACTATGAATTCAAATTGATAATTATTGAAAGTCTATAACTTTATTTACTGACTGCCCTGTCTTCACCTGTGTAGTTTGTACCTTTTTATCATAAATGCACATTTTATTCGAAAATTATGGTTTATTTAATTGTTTAGTTAGCTAATTTGTTTACTATTGTTCACTATTGTTTATTGTTCTTTAAGTGTTTTAAGTGATGAATTGCCCTTGTCGCGGTCTTACTGATGTATAAATAAATAAATAGTTCTTATAATTAATAAACAAAATATAAATAAAAAAGATCCTACGATAAAATGTTGTATTTGGCTGCATTTAAATGTTATATTGGAAAAAAATTAATTACTATTTTAAGGTTATCTGTAAGTTGCTTCAAGTTTCGATTCTCAGGAAATGTGTCACTTTTACTTGTTTTCACGTAATCCATAAACCATTTGAGATGGACTAAATAATCAGGATCTTATAAGTATGAGATTTAAGATGCAATTCCTTAGCTCTACAAACGTTACGCTATTTTTTCTGGAAACATAAATTTCTCAATTTGCGTTAACATTTTTTTATACAATTTTAATACTTGAACAAAATGTCAAAGAAAAAAGAGACTTCCCCTTGTACTTAAAGAAAGGGGTCGAATACACAAAAACACACACATACACATAAGTACATATATACACAAACAAATATATATATATATATATATATATATATATATATATATATATATATATATATATACATAACCAATGAAACGACGGCATATCTCATCTACACTTTCCAATTGCGACAACGGGTCGACGTCATCAGTGGCTATTCTCTGAATGGAGCTGTGTGGAATGACGCTTAACTGATGAGTAACAGTTTCATTCCATGATTGATCATAATTAGCAAAAGAAAAACAAAAAAATACTCTAGGCTATTCCTATTCGAAAGATTGCAGGTTGCTTTAACCCTTTATACGCCTAGCTCAAACGTTACAGAAATCTCCCGGGAGAAATATCTACCTGAGTATTTCATTTTTATTTGTAACTGGCCAGAGGGTGGCAGCAAAATAAGAGATGGCAATATGCTTTCAGTAGTGTCATGAAACATCGTAGCATCCGAGGCAATAAGAAAAATACGGGCGTACAGTAAAAACAAAAAGCCAATACTGGAGTACAGTAAAAACAACAAGACAATACCGGAGCACAGTAAAAGTCGTCCAACTAATAAAAACAAGGCACGTTGTGGAGGAAAACACTACAGTTTATTGTTCCCTGTGGCCATCCTCTTGAACTGCACCATGCAAAGTGGCTTAATGTTATGTCTCTATATTATTTCTGGACTATAAAACAACTCTCTCTGGCATCAGTTCTTGGATTTATATTATAAAATAACATTAAAAGTCAAAACATTTAGTTCAAGTTAACAAATCAAAACCTACATCCTTTATTCTTCGTTAAAATTAACTGGTACCATAATCTCCAAACCAAATAAGTTATATAATATAACCAAATAAGTTTCTCTTCAAATGCCTTACTTGTTTCTGGCATTATTACTCAACTTAAAAAAATTCAACTAAACTCCCCGAGAGGTGTTTTACGGGTATCAGGTGCTAAAGCCAGTTCTTCTTACAGGTAAAACGAGCTGTGCGGGAAGTGGCACCCGACTTCCTTCAACAAGTAGGTGTCGGATACGACACCTTCCGCTTCATTTCTTTTACAGTGGTTATCTGTGCATAGGTTGAGGGTTGTAACCGTGAATTACCCTATCTATCGGTAGTCCTCTAGACAACAAACTGGAAAATCAAGTCTAAAGGTTCTTCCTCGTAATTTCCGTAAATCTGTGGCAAACTGAGTTTCAGTGTCGGCGTGACAACTTTTTCATCATGTATCTAGGTCTCAAGGAGTTATTTCATGACTATTTACAATTGTTATACACGTTAATATGGCAAGTTATCGTCTGTCGGTGACCGATTCAGAAATTCTAAGAGAATTGGCCCGGTGCGAGACTGAAGAAACTGATGAAGAATTGCAAAGTGTCGAAACTTGTAGTGAAACCGAAGTATTTTTGAAGGCTTGCTTTCTCTTTAGTCACACCTTAGATGAATTAAAGGTCGAAAAATCTATTCAGTCCAAAAACACCAAGATGAAATCTCCAGCATCCTAGGTACACTCACCTCCACTACAACTCCTTCAAGGTCAGAAAGACTTGGAAGATTTTCTTTCTATGGACGGAAAAAGAACAGGAGGGGAAACCAAACATTTCTTCAGTGAAATAAAAGTATTTGTGGTGAACATAAAAGAGTAATACGTCCGTCCTGCCAAGTGATAAATTAAAAAAAAAATATTGTATATTATTTTGAGGATTTTTTTTTTTTAATTTTCGTAATTACTTATAAATATATTTATAATAATTATGCCTTTATTTTGTTAAACTTATATTCATTTCAACCCAATTAACATAGTTATTTGGAAAATTAAGTAATTTTTTATACTAGGTGACGTATCCGACACCGCCTTGTGATATGTGTTCTGAAAAATACCTTGTGAGAGGTGGGTTAATTTAATCAATTGTTCAATTAAAATGATACCTCACGTTAGGGTTAGGAGCAAAAGAGGCGATCCTAAGATTGAAAAGTGACGTCCTACAAGACCTAGGCGTGGGCCCAAAAATTAATATGCCCTTGCGGAATCAGTCTTGATCGATTTTCTAATTATACCAAACTGCCACATATAAAGGAAGGAGTCAAACAGCTGCTTGTCAATCTTTCGCTATACATTTCACGAAATTTACGTCCAGGCCTATAAAGATAATAGTATAAATGTAAAATACCATTAAAATTGATATTTTATTAAATGAATCGTCAAAATGTATTTTCCCGTAAATTTCCATTTTTTTTTTTTTTTTTTTTTTTTTTTTTTTACGGCGCATCGACATAATTCTTGGCCATTAGCGCCGACATCCAGGGTGCAGCCAGGAATTTTCTCAGCGAGCCCTGAGATGAGAAAATCCCTGCCGCCGGTGGGGATCGAACCCACCATCTCCTGCTTATGAATCTAGCGCGCTAGCCACTAGACCACGGGAGACCCCTCCAGGTTATTATAAACATCCTTTAACTCAACCGAAATGAATTTTAGAATGATAGATAAATATGCTGTGTATGTAGAAACTAAATATATTTCGACAGCGATGTTTCCTTTTATTTTTTAATAATGAATTTCTCCTTCTTCTTAAAGAATTTTTCCATAAACCCAAAAGCCCGCAACTAAAATAATATTTTCATTTTAAAACGTTCCACTAAGAGCATACGTGATTTAAGAGAGAAGGCGTATAAATGCATGCGATGTGCAGAATTAAAACAAATTTTTATTTGTAAATATTTTTGATTTGTGAATTTTCTGCGGGAGAGGAAAAAAAATTAAAACAAAAACTCCCACATATTATACAAAAAATAAAAAATCCTTCACTTTTAAAATATTGTTTGGGATTACATATTGTGATTAGTTAAAACCTTATGATTTGTTGGGGTTTAGGGAAATTTCCGTCCTGTCTGTTGAAGTGAATTTCTTTGTTCAATCTGTCTTCATTATGAAGAATCTTTTTTGTTGCGCTTGTTATATTTATAGTAATTCTCAGTTTTACAAGCACTCTTAAGGAATATAGTATTCTGGCGCACGTCACTTTCTATGTCCAAAGTAAAAAGAAAAATTGTTTGTTATCTATAAACAACCATTATCGTCGATGAAAGTTTTTTTTCCTTTAGCATCATTTATTCTTTATGACACATAAAGGAAAAAAATGGTTATTTATAGGAGTTCATTTTTCGGAATTACTATAGAATTATAAG
Source organism: Gonocerus acuteangulatus (assembly GCA_946811695.1). NCBI lineage: Eukaryota > Metazoa > Arthropoda > Insecta > Hemiptera > Coreidae > Gonocerus > Gonocerus acuteangulatus. Next base: position 79,974,735 of record OX328125.1, read on the forward strand.
GTTAAGAGAGCCTTTAACACCACTTTGTCAAGCAGGCTATTACCAGCGGAGCAGTGCTACACCCCCACCCCTCCCTCCACAACCCATTTTCTTAATGGTAGTTCACTCATCCTGTCCTGTTGTGGATGATCGATAGCTACTTCACCTTCTATCTCATCATTCCTCTATGATCACTTTGACCTGAACATTCAAGAATAATAACTCTTTCTGCTCTTCAAGATCCATCAAATAAAGTCCGACTCACAGGACCTGCGAAATCTTAGCGCCATTCCCTAAATATTCCTGGTGGCATTTGGAAACTTCGAATAGAAATAAACATATCGTCACGAAAATGGTTTCATTCGTTTCCCTGCGTCAGGGAACGTATAAAACGTGTACTTGGAAGCCTAGAAACGAAAAGCCTTAAGCCCAAAAATTTTTTTGCAAGAGTTTTGCACATAAAACACTGTTCCAGTAAGTAATTTCTGCTGGTTAAGAAACTTGACTTTTTAAATTAGACAAAGTATGTATTTGTGTACCGAACTTCATAAACATCGGACTGTTTTTGAGGTTATGTGAGACCGAACAGTCGTTTACATATACCAGAACCGAAAAAATATGCTTTTCAGTAAGTGCAGAAGCCATAGAATTATTGATTTAATAAATGTATTATCATTATTATTAGTTGTTGATCATTTTATTTATGTTTTTATAATTAAATGCCTCAATTCATGTTTTAGGGTGCGAAATTAACTTTAATGACCGAAGGATCAATCTAAGTCGCAAAATTCAGTTCTTCTTTTTAAGGCTATTTCCCAAAGCATTGAAAGCATATTTGAAATAATAATAATATGTCACATTTTATTAGGTCTTGTCGTCCAACTACCACATTTGGAATCGTGGACGGGAAGGGAGTGGCATTCGAAAAACACAACGAAATCAATCTAAACGAATTTCAGCCACTGTTTTTATTTTCATGATTTATGGGCTCTCAAACTTGAAGGTTTCCTCCCTTTGAATTGAGGGAGGAATCGCGCTAGCAAAAAGTTAGAATCGTTTTTATTAAGTTTATACATAAGCTTGGAATACAAACCGTTAGTATTTTAATATGCCTTCCCCTGTTACACCCGGGACGTTCTACTACAAACATCTATTTTTTTCAGTTTTCATTATACTATTAAAAGACTTTAAAAATCCTCATAAATATGTATAAATAGTCGTTCGTTTCTTTAAACCAACACATCACAAAAATGAAATAGCCTTTTACCGAGATTTACACATGGGTAAATAAAGTTTAATTTCCCTTTCACATGCCCTTCTGATCAATAAAAATAAACAGTTGTTTGAGGCATTTGGACCATTCCGCTAGCAATGAACTCCAGAGCAAGCCCACTTAAACCAAGAAATTACTCAAAATATCTCTAGTTTATTTCGGCTCCAAGAATTTCAATAAATATTCTCAAGCTGTAAAACTGGAGCTACTATAAAATATGCATAACTCACCAGTAGACCTTGCGATTGCTCCAATGAGAACAGGAGGTATTGCCATGATGACACAGCCTATGGCAGCGACGTAGGAGAGGATCTGTGCTCTTCCAGCAGACTTGCTGGACAACACTCGCTGGAAGTACACCTACAACAAAACACAACACATTTAATTAAAAACAAGGCATTTCTTCATTGTTTTCAGAGTTTTAGCACTTTCCTCCGAAGGAAAGTAGCTATTGAGGTTGGACTCATGACTGAATTTTCGAAAAATTTCTTCAAATATTTATCGATCCTACCTAGTAGACACCGAAAATGACCCCCGTTAAAATTTATATATATATATATATATATATATATATATATATATATATATATATACATATATATATATATGTCTGTTAACAAGATAGCGGCCAGAGTTTTTGTTTTTTCGTCACGAAACTTGGTATATAGCATTCAATTAGCAAACGATTGAACGAGTTCGTTAACCACCAAAGTCGGTCCACCGGAAGGGGGGGTTTACCCCGAACCCAAAACACTAATTTGACTATGTCAGCCGTAATATTTGTTATATTTCAACGAAACTTGGTATTCGTAGTGCTAATATAGAGAGAAAAGTGAGATATAAAAATGAACTAAATCGGTTCATTAGAAGGGGGGGTTAACTCCGGACCCACAATACCAATTCGCCACTACCAGCCGTGATTTTTGGTATATTTCGACGAAACTCGGTATTCGTAGTGGTAATCCACAGGTAAATATGTGTTGTAAAAATAAACTAAATCGGTTCATTAGGAGGGGGGGGGGTTACTCCGGACCCACAATACCAATTCGCCACTAACAGCCGTGATGTTTGGTATATTTCGACGAAACTCGGTATTCGTAGTGGTTCATTAGAAGGGGGGTTTACTCCGGGCCCAAATTCCTAATATACTCATACCGGTCGTAATTTCTGCTGTTTTCGGAATTAATACAGCAAGACCTATACGTCGTGGGTAACTCATGAGAAAGAAGTGTTGTAAAAAAGAGCTGAATCGGTCAATCGGAAAGCGGGGGTTTAATTTGTAATATATTTCAATACAAAAGCCCGTCAGACGTAGGTTCACAAAGCCGCCGCAAGGAGCGCTTTCTACCACTAGAGTGACTGTATCCTGTTCCTGCGTTAGATCAAAATACGATAATATGAGGTTTTTTGTATTTATTACGTAGCGTAATAGGTACCATGTGTAAACATATCATTACAAATTTAAAAGAGAACTATTCATGTTTTTATTTCATTTATGTAGGATATTTTAAGCAAATTGTTCTGGAAAGCAGTCTACACTACCCAAATTCTGAGGAAAGTGCTTAGTTATGCAGCTCCTGCGTGGCGGACGTTTATTGTATTACACTTCTCTCAAATGATATGAAGTACCAGCAATGGAGATAAGTTTTATAAAATATTATTCTGCCAATAATGATGAAAATCGACAGTATCTGTAAGTCAAAACACATTTTAACCACCAGTCTATGTAATAATTTAATTTAAGAATTTCAATTTAAGAAAACACATAGCTTTTTCCATATGAAAATAATCACTGTGTATGTTGCTTAGGTAATTTATATATCGCACTAGTATTTCTAAAGTGACACAACTCAATAAAAAAATTCAACTGAAAATGTGTCACTCTTCCCTATGTAGGGGAATAGCATTAAGGCAAAGTGACACAAGTGCCCTCTGGTGTTCAAGCTCTGAGGTTAGGTACATACAGTGTTGATGGTTGATAAAGAAATTTATCAATGTCTTTCATAGTCATATCAGAAAAGCACCGATTTTTTAGCAGTGTCACTTTAGTAATACTAGTGCAATATATACTATTAAAATAGTATACTATTTATATATCTATTTATAAAAAAAAAAAAAAAAAAAAAAAAAAAAAAAAAAAAAAAAAAATCAGTCCCGTAACAGGCCACAGGGGCCCAGAGGGGCAGATACTGTAGAGGTATCTGATTCTTGACCATACGGCACACTAGGGAGATAGTGTGGTCAATACTATGCTCCGGCCACCTGATTTTCCCCTTGGCTGCTTCGGCTGCTAGAGTCATTAGCACCCAAGGTACCCATTATTAATTAAAGGCTGGGTGAGCCTAGGGACGATCTGGGACCCCAAATCCAACTCTCGAACGGCAGCACTAGAAGAAAAAATCTTTACTGCGGGCTCGGGTTTTGAACCTGGTCGTCCAGTTCATTAGTCGAGTGCTCTACCACTGAGCTAACCTCGCCTCCATATCTATTTATATATACATCTATTTATTATACATACATGCAGTTCTTGAAATAATTTTTAATTCGTTAAATGATCTGTTTAATTAATCTGTTGATTATGCCAACAATTTCAGAAAGGCAAATCTCTTAACAGCACAATAAAAATCTAAGCACAATATAATTAAATAAAAATATATTAGCCAATACTTTGTAAGATACTAAAACGTTCAATAATTATACTAATATTATATAATAATGAATTTATTATTTGTTTTATAAGACTCGAAATAAAAACTAGGAAAATATAATAACTTTCATTCCAGGGTAAGAAATGACAGGTGGGTGAAGACCACCTGTCAGTTGTGAATGATATATTACATTTTTTCATGATTTTTTGTAATACTCATTTTTCTATTCTGGTGCTAACATTTTATGTTGCAGTCATCTATCTAAAAACCATTTCCGCCTCAGAGCAGGTGATTGAGAGCGTAGTAAAATCGGTGACGAGTAAATACAATAGTTCAGCTTTATGGAATAGAATGGAAAACGTCAAACGGGATCAGTGATTCTATAACTTCCCAAGTGCGATAAAAAAACCTCTAGGCTTCGTGGCGTGTATCCAATGTAGTATGACGTTTGTACATATCCGCAATTGTATTTGATGGCTGAATTCGACGCCTCTCCATTAGTTCCGCTTTCTTGCATTATTTCTTCGCACTACGTAACTTCCTAGATTATAAATTCTTTCTTTTATTTTCTTTATGGACATGGTATTTCCTTAAGAACAATTGGAAATTATGAATTTAATAGCCAAACTTTCCCCCTTTATTTATACAAATCGAGCTAAAATATAATAAGTCTCCCTCGGGTGATTTGAAAATGAAGTCACAGACAGTAAGTATCTCCCTGCGCATAATAGACTAGTAATTTAGTGAAGTTTCCTTTGCAACGTTTCACTAACAATTTAAGACATAATTTGTTTCCCCACTTTACAGCACCCCAGTAATTTGGTAATTTATTTTTAGCGCGGTTCCTCCCTCCCTTCATAGGTTCCTCCCTCCCTTATAAGGTTGATCTCATGAAACAATCCAGATGTGCCGACTAGAACATTTTGCGTTTCAGAACCCCTAGAGACCGAAAATAACGGTATTTCAAATTTGTATATATATATATATATATATATATATATATATATATATATATATAAATATATATATATATATATATATATATATATATTTGTCTGTTCGCGCTTTTCCGGTCTGAATAATGGCCCCATTTTGATGAAATTTGGTACAAAAATCTTTCGTCTAATTTAAAAAGTCAAGTTCGTTAAATTGCAGAATCCGCCCACCGAAACATGGGTTTTGGAGCGAATGTCGCGCAAAAAAAATAGTTCCGCTTACTTCATATGCATGCAAGTACTCGTTTTATAGGATTCTTGGCCTAGGAAAACGAATGAAACCATTTTTTAAGACGATAGCTTTAACCGTTTTCGAGAAAATCGGAAAAATAGTTGCTGAATAACGTTTTTGGTTTTGGTACTTAAAATCATGGGATACAGTTGAAACATTTTCTGCATGTTCGAATTTCATCAAAACTAATTAAAGTTAAACTAGTTAAACTTTTGGTTACGTTTTTACTTAAGGAAGGGTTAGAATAAAATATTTTATGAACATACATGAAAACGTTTGGGAACTTCGTATACATTCATTAATATCTCGAACACGGTTGGGAAATCGTGATAGGTGGATAGAAACTATTTGAAAGCTTTTTAAATTCTCTACAAAAAAGATTCTAAAACTATTTTTCATTATGTGATGTGAATTGGAGAAATAAGTGCTTAAAACTTCACTTTTATTTGAGATGTTCGAAAGGATGTTGACAATTTTCACGAGATATATATAAAAAAAAGTCCGTCACGCAGGAGCTGCATAACTAAGCACTTTCCTCAGAATTTGGGTAGTGTAGACTGCTTTCCAGAACAATTTGCTTAAAATATCCTACATAAATAAAATAAAAAGATGAATAGTTCTCTTTTAATTTTGTAATGAGTAACTGATAAATTATTAATTTGCTTCCAGAGTTATGTTTACACATGGTACCTACTACGCTACGTAATAAATACAAAATCCTCATATTACCGTATTTTGATCTAACGCAGGAACCGGATACAGTCCCTCTAGCGCTCCTTGCGGCCCCTTTGTGAACCTATGTCTGGCTGGCTTTTCTATTGAAGTATATTACAAAGTAAACCCCCCTTTCCGATGACCGATTCAGCTCATTTTTACAACATTTCTTTCTCATGAGTTACCCACGACGTATACCGCGTTTCGTTACAATACAGCAGAAATTACGACCAGTATGAGTATATTAGTAATTTGGGTCCGGAGTAAACCCCCCCCCCCCCTCCTAATGAACCGATTTAGTTTATTTTTACAACACATATTTACCTGTAGATTACCACTATGAATACCGAGTTTCGTCGAAATACACCTAAAATCACGGCTGGTAGTGGCGAATTGGTATTGTCGGTCCGGAGTAAACCCCCCCTCCGTATGAACCGATTTAGTTTATTTTTATATCTCACTTTTCTCTCTATATTACCAGTACGAATAACAAGTTTCGTTGAAATATAACAAATATTACGGCTGAAATGGTCAAATTAGTGTTTTGGGTTCGGGGTAAACCCCCCCCTTCCGGTAGACCGATTTTGGTGGTTAACGAACTCGTTCAATCGTTTGCTAATTGAATGCTATATACCAAGTTTCGTGACGAAAAAACAAAAACTCTGGCCGCTATCGTGTTAACAGACACACACACATATATATATATATATATATATATATATATATATATATATATATATATATATATAAATTTTAACGGGGGTCATTTTCGGTGTCTACTAGGTAGGATCGATAAAGATTTGAAGAAATTTTTCAAAAATTCCGTCATGAGTCCAACCTCAATAGCTACCATACTTTCCTTCGGAGGAAAGTGCTAAAAAGAAGTTTATTTCTATTCTAAGATTTTCAAATGACTTTAGGGATAAGAACGGAACCGCGCTAAGATGATGCAGTTCCTGTGAGTCGGACTTTCTTTTTTTGTCTTATGTTGAAAATAATTTACTGCCTTTTTTTCTTGGGCTCCTAGAGAAAAGAAATAAAAATCTGTGAGCTCTTATTAAATAAATAATTTTTCTCAAAAATAAATATTCAAAACATATTTATTTATATTAACGGCGGTCCGACATCTAGGTCATCAGCGCCAAGTTATTTTCTGATTTCCACCCATCCCAAACATCCATAGGGCAGCAAGGAATTTTCTCAACGGGGCCTAAAATGAAAAGAAAAAACCGGCTCGATGAACTAGGGAAGACCCCTATTTATTATCCATTCAAACCTTAACGTCCATTAATGAATGGCACATATTCTTAGGCGAATTATCTACACGAAGAAGATCAGCGAACATTCCTTGAGAAAATCGAATTTAATTAAAAAAATTAAATGTTCACGATACCTTTAAGCAATAGCAAGGAGGATCATTGATACTCTAGATTACATGAAGAAATATTATCTACTATATATTTGCCAAATACCACTCACTGACCTATCGTAGCCCAGCCCCAACCACTTGACAGAAAAATTTGAAATTTTGCATGGACACTCTCTTTAGCATGTAAACACTCGCAAAGAAAGGATTTGTTGATACTCAAATTTTTAGGTATTTTTAGAGGGGTTGAATTTTTAGTTGGTTAGAGAGCAGGTACACTTAGGTAGCAAGCGTTGCTAGGACGATATCAGGTCACCTGTTACCGTATTTTATTTATTTCTTAATATTATTTCTATTTCACCTTCATTTCAACTATGATGGCAGACCTTGAATTACTAGAGATAAACTGTCATTTTGCCCCTCATAGAGTTTACGCTTTACCTGGTAATGGTCCAGCCGAGGTAATAAAATCTCGAACCCTTGCAGATATAATGGGTGTTTCCAAATGACATGGAAAAATAAATTTTTAAATTATTTACAACACATTTTAACCTGTAGGTACTGGTTAAACCGCTGTTACTGCTAACCTTTAGATAACGGCTTATCTCTACGTTATCTGTTTCTTGACACTGGTCCGGAGTGCCCCAGTGTTCATAAACATTATACTTTGATTACTTATCAATTGGCGAATAACTTATTAGGAACCGTGCTATAATAAACTGCACAAAATTATATAGTAGCGTTAATATTGATGATATATTATTTAACGCAATAATATAACTACTTATCTGCTGTGACGAAGCACTGGTATTCAGCTCGCTTATAATATTTGTATGCTAATGTAATGGATACAAAAATATATTTAAAATAACAAAAAAAAATGACTACAGCATAAGAGTTTCTACGTAACTATCTAAATCGTTTGAATTAACAAATTTATATAAAATCTGGAATCCTGTTGCTCTTTTAAAAAGTACATCCCCTTGTGAGTATAAAAATATTTGTCTTTTTAAAAAAGATAACAGGGGATAAACAAGAAACTCCATGAATATTTCCATGCTGAAATGGAGGGTAGTAATGGAAAACAAACAGAGCAAGGGTCTGCCAGATCTTCGCTCCTCTCAGCTCTATCTATGTATAACATTGTTAGTCTTGCTTCGTCCATCATCCCTTAATTTTAGGACCAATTAAGCTGGTTAAAGCAAAACATAAATTAATAATCTCTTCATCGACCTAAACAAAATATACATTTTCTATTTACTTTTTTTTTATTCTGGTGCTTCGACAGCTAGGGTCATTAGCGCCATAAATTTTCAATTATTTCAAGCATTGAATTATTTTACTCGTATGTTACGAAATCAATAGATGAGTAAATATTTAGGAGATTTATTTTCTTTAAAAAAAGTCTGAACCTCAAGAACGACATCATCTTAGCACGTTTCCTTACCCAGAGCCTTCTAAAAAAAACTGAGGATAAGACAGACGTAGCCGTTCGAAGAAAAGGAAGAAACTTATTGCATTTGAATTGTTTATTTTTTAATCTCATAATTTTGTTTTAAATATCCGTTTGCAGTTTTTTTGTTTTGTTTGTACTAGTTTTATTTTATTATTTTTTTTTTAGATTTTGATTTGTTTTTAGCTTCATACTTTAATATTTATTGTAATATGCTTGACTGGCGGGGTAAAAAAAATCACTATGAGAAGCATTAAACCAAGGAAAGATTAATTCAAGGCTATTCACCAGATGTGTGGAGTATCGTAAAATACAAGTGATTCTGATCGATGATAAAATAAACGATTATAAAAATAAAAACAACAGTTCTTTCGGTTGTCAATGACCCCCTTTAAGAATTTAACCCAGGAGACTGAGGCTCCTCCAATAATAATAATATAATATCCAGCAATATGGGTCTTTATTATTTTCATCTGAGCAGTCCATGCGTTTATTTGCATTTTATGTGCAACTGTTGTATTTTATTTTGCTTTGTTTTTTAAACATATAAAATAATCAATTATTAAATCATGAAAAAGTGAAATAAAACACAATGCGTCTTAATGCAGACAATTAAATGCTATATTTCCCCTGTTTCTTAGCGAAAAGTTTTAAGTGAGAGCGTTGGGGCCTATGAGCCAATTTTTTTATTGTTTTTGAACATTTTCTGCTGTCGTATATTAAATTCGTGTGATATCCTTCCGTGTAATAGTCGTAGGGACAGATTCGCATTTATTGCTTAAATAACATAATTATTGAAATAAAATTGCCTTTTTCTTGTGGTTATTTTCTTTTGCGTATTTCTTTCTTTTAGTCATTGCCCATTGCACGTCTATAGAAGAAATTGAAAATTAACTGCGCCTTACCTGCCATGGGATGCCTCCAAGTATGAGAAGAAGCCCATAGTCAAGATAGAATCCATACTCCTTGGAATCTACTGATCCAATCCAGTCCACCTCCTGGCTGGATAAAGGCTTTACATGCTCGTTGGCCCAGGCAAAGGGTACGCACAGCCACTGCAACACAAACAAAATTATCACATTACTAGCCGTATAAATATTCTTTTCGGTATACTCAGAACTGAGATTATCTCTAAATTTCATAATGCAATTGGAATTCTTGAGTAAAAAACATCAAATAAATAAAAGTAATATCATGTTTATTTTCGTGATATTATCAGAAATACGTGAAATTATGAAATTTATATTTTTGGTTATACTGAGTTTTACATAACAGTTAAATAAAAAAAATACAGTCCCTCTAGTGGGAGATAGCGCTCCTCGTGGCGGCTTTGGGAACCTACGTCTGGCTGGTTAATTGTAATGAAACCAAAGTATAAAGTAAACCCCCCTTTCCGATTGACCATTTACTTCATTTTTACAACACTTCTTTCTCATGAGATACCCACGAAGTATGCCGCTTTTCGTTACAATACAGCAGAAATTACGACCGGTATGAGTATATTAGTACTTTAGGTCCGGAGTAAACCCCCCCCCCTCCAAATAACCCGATTTAGTTTATTTTTACAACCCATTTTTCTCTGTTGATTACCACCACGAATACCAAGTTTCGTCGAAATGTAACAAAAATTAAGGGTGGCAGTGGCAAATTGGTATTGTGGGTCCTGAGTAAACCCCCCCTTCTAATGAACCGATTTAGTTTATATTTACAACGTATTTCTCTCTTTAAATCAAAATAACGAATAGCGAGTTTCGTTGAAATATAACAAAAACTACGGCTGGTATGGTCAAATTAGTGTTTTGGGTCCGGGGTGAACCCCCCCCCCCCCTGGTGGACCGATTTTGGTGGTTAACGAACTCGTTCAATCGTTTGCTTTTTGAACGGTATATACCAAGTTTCGTGAAGAAAAAACAAAAACTCTGGCCGCTATCGTGTTAACAGACACACACACACACACATATATATATATATATATATATATATATATATATAAATTTTAACGGGGGTCATTTTCGGTGTCTACTAGGTAGGATCGATAAAGATTCGAAGAAATTTTTCAAAAATTCCGTCATGAGTGCAACCTCAATAGCTACTTTCCTTCGGAGGAAAGTGCTAAAATCAAGCGACGTCAGATCAGAGTTTTCGGCCGGTCAATTCTCATTGAGCCAGTTCGTTATAAATAATAAGATAATCCAAATGGTATGAGAGAAACCCAGTTCTAGTATCAGTGTGGTGTGTGGTTAGAAATCTGTAGGCAGTACAGATTTCAGGCAGGTACACATGTTCCAATTATATCCTCCTGTTCCAATCCATTCCTGACTTCATTTTGGTAACCTTTCTTACACTTGGGGTTTCTACGTCATTCTTGCAATTCTTTCAGGACTCATCTTTAATAGAAGCCCAATCCATCTTAATTTATTCTCCTCTAGAATGGTTTCCGTTCTAGGGTCCAGAGCGCAAACACGAAGAAAATGGTAAGAGAACACAAAAACAAACAAACACCAATGTACAAATGAATTGCGTTCTGAATAGAAAGTGAACTTAACGGTTACTATAAACACAATGACCAATAGCTTTGCAAATAGAAATAGACCAATAGAAGTGCGTTATCCGTGATCCAGATCTCTGATCGAGACCCATATCTTTAACCTGCATTGAAGCTAATACGTAAGTACCATTTTTTTAAATTACCTTAAAAGTGGGTTACTTTGTCCCAGTTTTATGATATTTTTTGTTTCATGTTTCGGTAAGAATATTTAATATTATGAAATAAACATTAAAATGGCATTTTTAGGTCGTTGTAATCTTTCTTTATAAGCCTATATATTTAAAATTATATTCTTCATACTTTTTTTGATTTTTTTAAATTTGGGCTAAAGTAGCCCTTAAGCTTGGGTAACTTTGTCCCAAACCAAATATTCCTGTAACAAATCACTGTATTTCACTTTTGGATTCAATTAACCCGCTTGTTTTGAAGGGAAACTACTCATAGACTTTAATACATATGGACTTTATTTTTTTAAGAAGGTAAAAAATGGTACATTATTGACATCATTTTTTTTTTAATTCGTTTTTTTTTTACCTAATGGCTTCCAAACAGTAGTTTAAGTTTAGCCTCCGATAATACTCATGATATTTTCTATTTTCTGGTTTTCGTATGTAATTTTACAGCATTTTTCAAAATTTAGAATGAAAATAATAGTGCTCGTTCCTTATATATTACGGAGAAAAAAAGTAAATATTATATAAAAATATTTAATATAGTTTTTCATAATATTCAAACATAATTTTAGCACCAGGGGCTACTTTGGGCCACTTTTTTCTTGGGACAAAGTAACCCGATATTTAACAGTTACCAGTATCATATTTAAAATAGATCTATATTCAAACTGGAAATACGATTAAGCAAAATTCCAGTAAATATCCTGGTTAGGGATGATATTGGCTACAATATTCATTTCTTACTTCAGCTAAAACATCTATTGTTCTCCTTGTGCAGACGGAAGTTATAGGAGAACAGAAACATGTCCTTTACAATAGGCTGTGAACAACATCTACTACGACCTAGCAGGGATCACTAGAACTATTAAACAGTTGGTGCCTTCTAGCAGGTACTCAGGCCTAGGAGAATCGCGAGTTAGTACGTGAATCTGACAATATCAGCTGCTGGTACACATGATGCAAACACTTTTGTTTTGGGACAAAAGAGTTACACCCTAGGGCCAATGTAACCCACTTTTACGGTACCATGATGAATTAAATTGTCAAAATTAAATACTTAGTAACATATAAGTGGACTCTGAACAAACCAAACCGATTGAACGATAATTAAATTACGAGGTAAATTAAAAATATAAATTTAGCTTGATTAGTTGAATATGAAAAGGCACGCCTTTGAGTAGGCTAAGCCCGCGTCACAGAGAGGTCACGCAGGACGCCTGCGCCGTGGCCCGTACTTGACCCAGCTAATTGGGAGCTAGCTGCCTAGTCTAGTGGGGCCAAATGACGTCATAAAGAACAGCCTCATGCGCACTTCAATAGTCAACCGCCCTCTCTCACTCTTCACGTCATATTGTTCTCTTTCATAAAGCACTTCTTTTCACTCTACAATTAGCACTCAATTTCTCTTTTCACATTGTACTAATTTGACAACTCAAAGAGAATTCAATTGACCATAATTAATCTCATTTTTCTACTACGAAGTATTTCTCAATGCACGTAGTTGGGTCAAAAAAAATCCTTCATAAATTTGGTTTGAAGGATCTTTTGATTGGAATTGGTTCTAAAATTGAAGCTTGCATTCGAATAAATTTGTTTACTCTTAACACCCGTCAAACTGTACTGGAATCATATTCATTAAACAATTAATCATAAAAAAAAATTGGCTACCAAATGACGATTTATTGGTACCTCGAAACTTAAGAGAATGTTCATATATTAATAGAGAACTTTATTTCATCATCGAAAATCTTACCTTATTAGTCAATTATTAGACAATCAAATACCGTAGGCTACAACTTCTTATCGAAATATTATTTCTCATATAATAAGACCAGTCTTTTTCATGAAACATTCTGCTTTTTTTCAATGTTTTTAATCATAGTTTGTAGTTAAAAGCTGTCGACAGCTACTGGTATTCGCTATTATAAAAATGGCAAACCATTTTCACTTATAATAATAATATAATAATACATTTTCTATCAAAAGTACGGTTTAATGGTACATAAATACGTATCATAATATGCGTACATCAATAGAGTTGAGGCCCTGCCCTGATATATAAGAAGATCCGAGTTTTTGTTCTGTTTCACCGTTTACTTTAATTTTTAGTTGCGACGATTATATAAAGAACTTATTGCAATAAATGTGGGTTAAAAAATAGCTCTAATCATAGGAGGCAAGAAAATGTTATTATTTTACTATTTTGGAATTTATAACCAAGAAGAAAGAACAAATTCTATACAAATGTCTAGGAAGTAGAATGTCTAGGCATCTGTGGTGCAGACGGAAATTTTCTCACCGGGCCCTGAAATGAGAAAATCCCTACTGAAGGTGGGAATCGAAACCACCATCTCCCGCATGAGAATCCTTGGCGTTAGCCACTAGACACCACAGGGAGACCAGAAAGAGAAAAGAAACCACTCTTTTACAACTAGGTAATAATATTCGTTATGTGCGCACTACAAAGGGTTTTCTCAATCAATTCACTCAGTTTGGATGCAGTCTATTTCTCAAAAGTGTAGCTCCTTTGTATTCAAATAGTTCAAAATAGTGATCTGACTTGCAAATATGAGGGATGGCCCAAGTACAAATTATTTTTCGGATACGTTTCACATCAATGAAAATGTTCTTTTGTCCATTAGAGGCAATTCCTCTTTCATCCACATCTGACAGAGACGCCTTTGGTTGCGCAACACTCTTGAGTCAATCCTCTTCACTTCAATGCTATTTCCAACTTTTGACCTTTGACGGGAATGCCAAAAAACAAATTTAAAAGCGAATCACTTCTAGACTTCTAGACATTATATTAGTTCATTCAAATCAATTGCACCTTATATTATTCTATGTAAAGTATTAACATTTCTTTTTCAACAACTTTATTTATTACAGGCGCCCGAATATTTTATTGCCCTCTCGCACCACTTCGTGAACATTATTTACCAATCGTCACCATATACTGTCAATAAAGACAGACCTATAATTTTTTTTTATTATAATAAATAAAATAGTTAGAAACAAAAGGATACTGATTCAACGACCCCAAGCCTACAAAGTATTTGAAACAATATATATATATATATATATATATATATATATATATATATATATATATATATATATACGCTACGCTTTCAAGTACAGTGATGCGATGATTATGACGATATTAAGTACAAAATACTTTATCAAGAACGACGATCACACCTCACACTAAATAACAAAATTATCATGTACAAGGCAATACTCGGACTTATGGCATAGAATTCTGGGGATCCACAAAACCTTCCAACTCCTACAAAATTCAATCATTACAGTCTAATATCCTCAGTAAAATAATCGAAGCTCCATTATTTGTGGCCAATTTGACTCTCCATGACGACTTAATTATTCAATTTATCCAACCCTTATCAAAAACATTCTATCAAAAATTTAATTCAAAATTTCACGACAACTAATCCTAAATAACCCCCTTCGCCGGCTGAAGTGTAACTGGCTCCAGTAATTGTCCTTCATTCGTATTGTAATCACGCTGCCTTTTGGATACTGCAACTGTGCAGCTTCCCGTCTCGTGAGCTTCAAGATACAAATACACTACTCACGTGTTTTTACATTGTTGAAAATTCTGAATGAGGATATATAGAGAATAAAATAATATAAAAATTGAAAGCGCAAGTTTGTTAAGCGACGGAAGCGACATGTATAACTGCTGTTCTTTCGCCTAAATCGTAGCGCTGAATAGACAATTTGTGACATTTATTATAGGTATAAAAAACGTGTAAAATCTTATGGATCCAATATCGTTGTGGTGTTTGGGTTGTAGATATCGTTGTGGTGTTTGGGTTGTAGATATCGTTGTGGTGTTTGGGTTGTAGATATCGTTGAGGTGTTTGGGTTGTAGATATCGTTGAGGTGTTTGGGTTGTAGATGTGGTTGAGGTGTTTGGGTTGTAGATACTCAATCGCGGCAGGAAGATATGATACTATTTCTACATTTTCCATTTTTATATGAATTATCATATAAATGAGAGCATGTATTCAGGGTGTCCCAGCGTTAAACCAAAGATTTCGTATATCGATGGGGAATCGCAAAAAAAATTCAAAAAGTCCTTTGGCGATTTTATCGTTTTCGAGAAAAACGAAAAAAAAAAACGTGTTTTTTGGACAATTCCCGATTTATCGCTTACACGAAGCGTTGTACGAAAACAAACCTCAATACACAAGTTGTAGATTATTAAATTATCTTTAAGATGTATGAATAACAAATAAATCAATATTTTTCTTGTCTTTCTATCATATGTTTTCTGTGGGATGTTAAATTATCCATGTGGGGACGATAGTCTGCAAGTGGCAATTTTTATTCTGGAACAAACAACTAAAATTATGTTGAAAGAAGAACGTAAAATGTAGTAAAGTACGTAGTAGTTTTAAGAAATATTAAATTTTTCGAAAAATTTTAATTTTCTATTAAAAAATCCGTCGAATATCGCTGCTAATATCGTTATAATTCAATAAATTGAAAACATTCTACGTACTTTACTAGCAAATATCAAATAAAAGAAGCTACAGTTTACATTTGAAGTTCATCGGATGAAAATTACTTAAGAGTTTGAAAAATACTTAATTAGTTTAATACTTTAATTTCTAATGGTTTAAATTTGCAAAATTTTATTTCGAACACATATCATAGTGCTTCAATAATTTAGTATTCGAAGGGACGAATAAAATTTACAAAAATGAATTGGGGAAGTAGGATTCCGGCCACGTACTCGGAGGGACGTTCTCCCATCCAGGAACCCCTACTTAAGTCCGTTATACCTGACTCCATGGGGTGACCTACATAATTTGAGGGTGCGTTGGTCCATGAATTCTAATGTATAAAATATAGGTAGAAGATCAGGAATACTCGATAAAGAGCTGTGCGTTAGTAAAGCCTCAATATATACATATATATATATATATATATATATATATATATATATATATATATATATATATATATATATATATCCATGGTTTATATGCGGGGAATTTTTTTCAATGCACCCGTCGGTGAAGATTTCGAATATAAACAAGAGGGACTCGAACCCACATCTCCCTCGTGAGAATCCAACATGCTTGCAACTACTCCAAGAGATATCTTTAACATGTAATCATATTCACACTCAACAAAACAGTAGCACTTTTATGAATGCGTAAACATTAATTTAAATGCCAACAATATAAATTACAAAACCGACACTACGGACCCCTTCCAAACATAGTATTTTCCCATCTCCTCTTTCCGTTTGGGTGTCCTTCCATTAACACCTTTTCTCCTCTCCCGTTCATATTCCTCTTTGATCATTTCGACCTCCCACCCCCTTTGGTGTCTAGTTATATATAGTCAGGGAAAATCCAGCTTCTTTCTATATCTTCACCATGTTTACTTAACTGTTAGCTTTGATCTTTTTCCAACCCCTGGTATTCCTTGGTATGTAATGTTTTAATTATTATTAAAGACTAAAACTATTATTATTCTCTGTTCATTTGTACTTATGTCATTTAATCTTGTTTATTTAATAATCTTGTTAGTATATGTGTATCTTGTTTAGTTTTTCATAAATTTATTTGTTTTAGAGGATAGATTAAAAGAAAAAAAAGTCCGACTCGCAGGAACTGCATCATCTTAGCGCGGTACCGTTCATATCCCTATTGTCATGTGAAAAGCTTGAAATAGAAACCGAAAATTTTTTGCTCGGCCTTTGTTCAAAGGGATTTATGACTTTACCTAGTCGGATCCGCCAGACCCTAGAATCATCTTCTACAGATACTTCATTTCATACGTTTCAATGCATTGGCAAATATCAAAAATTTTCACATTTTCTTGTGTTCTTTTACTATAGTAGATAATAATTCTACAAATAAAATCAATTAAAAAATAAAATAAAAAAACAACAGCATAAAGGCAATTGAAAATATTCAAAAGACGTCATGGAATCTCTTTCTTTTGGCAAGCTATATTTCTAACAATAAATTGTTTTTCATATTTTACTTAATCTGTTTTATTGTCAAATACATTATCCAACTATAAGCAATTAAAAAATAACAAGGAATAAAAAACGACAAAAAGAACCGTTCGAATAAAAGAAATCAATTATTTCAAAGTATAAGCACTTATTTCTCCGATTGACATCACCTAATCAAAAATTGTTTCAGAATCTTTTTTGTAGAAAATTTAGAAAGTTTCTATTCACTTATAACGATTTCCCAACCGTTTCGAATATATTATGGAAAGTATACGAAGTTCCCAAAACTTTTCAGGTCTGTTAATAAAATATTTTATTCTAATCCTTCCTTAACTCTAAACGTAACCAAAATTTTAACATATTAGTTTTGATGAAACTCGAACATGCGAAAAATGTTTCAACTGAATCCCATGATTTTAAGTACCCAAACCAAAAACGTTATTCAGCAACTATTTTTCCAATTTTCTCGAAAACGGTTAAAGCTATCGCCTTAAAAATGGTTTCATCTGTTTTCCCAGGCCAAGAAGCCTATAAAAAGAGTACTTGCAAGCATATAAAGTAAGCGGAACATTCGCTCCAAAATGTTCCAGTGGGCGGATTCTGCTGGTTAACGAACTTGACCTTTCAAATTAGGCGACGATTTTTATACCAAGTTTCATCAAAATCGGACCATTAGGGGGGCCGGAAAACCGCGAATAGACAAATATAAATATATATATATATACATATATATATATATATATATATATATATATATATATATATATACAAATTTGAACCACCGTTATTTTCGGTCTCTAGGGGTTCTGAACGCAAAATTTTCTAGTCGGCACTTCTGGATTGTTTCATGAGATCAACCTTATAATCGGGGTTCCTCCCTATGAAGGGAGGGAGGAACCGCGCTAAAAGAATCATTAAACAATTGTTTATGTATCGTCAAGAAAATTTGAACGTATATTTTCATAAACAAATATAAATTATTGTTTAACGATTGTATTTTCCTTTATTTTCGTCTATAAAAGAAATGAATTGGCGAAATGCTGACATCGTTATCATTTTCCAAACTCAAGAAATAAAATAAAGCACCCATCTTATATTATTTTCAGCTTCTAATGTGTATTGGACGGAACGCTCGGACACGTGTTCACTATTTTTCGATGTAAAATCACCCAAAAAAAAAAAGAAAATGGACCAGATCGGTGACCCCACCACTGTTTAGTCCCTACTTTTTTGTAATGTTGTGTTACTTACTTCTGTTAACAAAATATTTTTCAATAAGCGATGTTTATATGTCGATCTAACAAATTGCTTTAATTACTATTTTTTGTAACTCTGCATTCGGTGATGTTTTTAAACTATCGAAGGCTAACAAAGAGTAGCCGTGTCCCAACCATTTCTTGACTTCTTATCACCTCAATGGCTAACTATCTTGATCTCATTATCGTAACACTTTTATATTCTATGCAAAAATTTGTTGAGTAACTCCACTCGCGAATATCGTAGTTCGTTAAACACAGCCATTACACCTATGAGAGTCAATAAATCCATTACCTAAAGTCCCGAAAACCAGTAATTACAGCACCGAAGAAGAAAAAATATATATATTTATTTATTATTATTATTATAACGGGTGCCCACGTAGAGGGAGCTGCACCGAGGCCAACAAGGCCTATTGTGCCACCCGACAAGCCAGCCTGTTACACCAACAGCGCCGTATCCGAGATGAACCTTAATAGAGTTCAAAGGTTCAGTTCAGGTAGCCTTCTAGGGTCATCTATGAAGTCTGATGATGTGATACGGCGTCTCGTCGTCCTCAAAGCATAATCTGCACCATGAAGTCCTGGCCAGCCCCATGGAATAGAGGTGCCGGTGCATTCTACAGTGACCTGTAAGAAGAGCTGTTACTAGTCTTACCTTGGACCTGCACAGATTAAGGAGAGTCTCCGTCCTCTTCTTGTCCACAAAGGAAAGGAAAAGCTTCGCCTGTCTCTGGGTGGAGCTGCTGCACCACTTCCTCCTATGCTCAGCTTCCGCCCACCTTCTAATACTTAATCTGGCCACAGCTGGTGCAATCCCACATTGAGGTTCTGGTGATAGGGGGATTGTCGCTGCACCAATATTGGCCAACTCGTCAGCTCTTTCATTACCCTGGATACCAGAGTGGCCTGGGACCCACTCCAGTCTGACCTTGTTACGTCGTCCAAGTAAGTTTAAGCTGTCTTTGCATTGCTATACTACCTTTGACCTGATCCTATTCGTGGATAGAGCTCTTATGGCCGCTTGGCTATCGGAGAAAATAGTGAAGCGCCTGTCTAATGGAGAGCCGCTATTCATAAGGTCTGCGCAAGCGCCGATGGCGGTGACTTCAGCTTGGAACACCGTAGCATACCTCCCCAGAGGCAAGGCAACACTATGTGTGGACCCCTGAATCCACACGCCAGCTCCTGTGCCAAATTCGGTTTTTGAGCCGTCTGTGTAACAGTACCGATCCACCCGGTTGGTGTTAATTTGTGCTCCAGCGCTGCTTCCCTCGGCTTGATCACAGTTGTAAAGTTTGAGGTGAAGGAGTGCTGGTCCTGAAAGTCCGATGGCATGCAGAGAATTGGGTCCTGCCAGTTCCTTCGGATAATTGCACAGTGAGCCCCTAGGGTTGGGCAAGGTTCGTGCCCTAAAATGGCGAATCTGTACGCTGAGCATCTAGCTATCTCTTCGATATATATCTCTACTGGTTTAAGGTCAAGTAGAATCTCCATAGCTCCTATCGGTGTGGAACACATTGCTCCCGTAATCATCAGGCAAGCCAGCCTTTGTGGGGAGCACAGAGTCTTCCTAACACTGTCAGTGCCGCATCGATGCCACCACACTACTGCACTGTATGTGATGATAGGCCTCACAATCATTGTGTAAATCCAGTGCATACCTTTAGGGGTAATGCCCCAATTGTTCCCCACCACAAAATATATATAAATATAAGTAAACAAATTAGTCATAAGATCACAGAAAGGGAATCTATTGTAAATGCGCTGAAGCTAGAGTGTAGGTCGGGTGTGAGAAGGGCCGAGAACAAAAACAGGAGAGGACCTTGTCCTGGTATTTGTAGAGGGATGATCCCTTTCTGAGCTAAAGGCCAGGTCTTCACCCTACAAACCCTTATACCAAGTGGAGGAGCTAGTACCCTCACAAGGGTTCAAACAAATCTAAAATCATCATATCTCTCAAAAGAATAATGTAGATGACATGAATCCACGCTGGTATTTTTGTTTTATTAGCATGCCTACCCTTAAGGTTGACTATTCTAAACTGAAAATGATATGTTAATTTAGCTAAAATAAGTTCATTTTATATTATAAGATGGTGACCCGATATTTCACAAATGTATTTTTAGGGTAAAAAGACAAATGTCATTAATTGCATATTATTCTGTAAT
Organism: Gonocerus acuteangulatus; assembly: GCA_946811695.1. Classification (NCBI taxonomy): domain Eukaryota; kingdom Metazoa; phylum Arthropoda; class Insecta; order Hemiptera; family Coreidae; genus Gonocerus; species Gonocerus acuteangulatus. Next base: position 79,995,544 of record OX328125.1, read on the forward strand.
AACAAATTTATTTCTCTCGACATGTTTCACGTTCCTTTGACGTCTCTTCAGTAGTAATTAAAATACAAATTACAGTCTCAACCTCCCGCAGGCGTAGCAATGACTGATAAGATCAACCATAGCTACTGTAGATCATTTGTTATAATCGATTGCTTTAGATATTGACTTCTTTTGGGAAACCAACATTTACCATAAAGCAATTAAATATAACAGCTTATCTACATTAGCTATTTTTGATCTTGTTAGTCTTGATGTGGCCTCGCCTGCCGAAGGTTCTCTAAGGTTGAGTCGCTGATTTGTATTTTAAGTGCTCCTGAACCGGCGTTAAGAGATGTGAAACATTTAGAGCGAAATAGAGGATTATTAAAGAATGATGTGTAATTCATGAAATTTGATCTTATCCTAGAAGTAATTTCTTTATTACTTAATGTGATATTACCACTTAATTTTTCTAAGAGTTTCTCAAATATGAAATTAAGTCAATGCTTTTTTTTTTGTGAAATGTATTTGATATTTGATTCATTTAGAAGAAATATGTCAGTCTAACTCGCAGGAAGTAAGTTATCTTAGCGCGTTTCCGTACTTATCCATAGTATCAGTTGGGTCGCTTAGCTTAGAATAGAAACCAGGGCTCCCCAGGGCATTATTATATATATATATATATATATATATATATATATATATATATATATATTGCTATTTCTTTATCCTACAGAAGGTGAAGTAATGAACTCATCCGAAAAATACAACTTCATTTGGCATACTTGCAATAGGGCGACTTCGTTATAACCATAACATAATGAAGTCGCCCTATTGCGAGTCTACATTTCAAACGACCGTACGAACGGTGAGATGTAATCTCATCATATATGCATTACATTTCTTCCCCTCTCGCACGAACGAAAATATAAAAAAGAAGAAACCTGAATTTTTAATGTTTCCAATTACAGTTTCCCCCCCCCCCCCCCCCCCCCCGAGGATGCATTGGCTTGTGCAAAACAGGAATAATACCTTTGACATACCAATATTTATTTATGATAAGGACACTCATTATGCTCCCGATGACCAGTTTCCGACGACACTCTTGTAATTTTAAACATTTATGTACGGAATCTTCTTTTTGGCGTTTCATTTCTTATCACTTGTGAAAAATATGGAAGGTTTAATATAGAAACAGTTAATATTTTAATATGTTCTGGTCATAGTAATAACCAACGTTCCTTCGAAGAATGGTTCATTTTTTTATTTTTAGCGTGGATCCTCCCTCGCTCCATAGGTACGAAACCCACTTATGACGCAATCCGGAAGTGCCGAGTAGAAAATTTAAAGTTTCAGAAGCCATAGATAACGAAAATAACGGTGCGTAATATATATATATATATATATATATATATATATATATATACATATATATTATATATATATATATATATATATATATATATATATATATATATATATATATATATATATATATATATGTATAAATGTGTGTGTGAATGTATAGGCATATATTTTTTATAATACATTCTCAGTAGGTTATGTAACCCAAATGTTTGTCTTTCAATTAGTTCGCCCTTCCCCATTGCTTCATCGATTCGACGTCATAAGTGGGTTTCCGCATATAGAGGAAGGGAGGATACGCGCTAAAATATATGTTTCGCATATGAACTCTGGACAGACTAGCAATGGGTTTATTAATCAAATCTACTTTTTCATTTATTTTAGTTAATGTTTTTCCTAGTCTATTTTCAATATTACATCTACTAGGAAAGTGAGATATTACCAAATGCAACTAGAGTAATTCATTGTCTATTAATTTCAATAAAACGAACAAAATTCAACCAAGAAATGTAATTTACTTACTTGTAACTCATAATCTCAAAAAATAGAAAAGCATAAACATTGACAAATTAAAGAACAAAACAATAAAATTATTCCATAAATGCAATTAAATTTACTTCTTCTGCATTAGGCAGCTAAATAAACAAAATAATGCGAAGGTGGATCATTAATAAATACAGAAAGTTATCTCAAAATGCCAATTTGTGTTGGAAAAAAAAACTATGAGTAAGTAAAGCAAATAGGCATATTGCTTAGTTTTCTTGTCCCTTAAACATATAAACTAACCAAAGATTCTTCTATGTTATCTTAAAACAAATTTCAAATGAATCACAACAAGCTATTTTGAAGTACTTCGATAAAAAAAATATATAGAGAAGCAAATAGCACTCTCGTATCCTCTAATCAGAAATTCTTTTCGCATTGAAATGAAAAGACTCATTTTCCTTTGATATCAAAATCGATGATAAAATTATGCTAATTCAGTGATGAAACAGTCAACGTTAGTCCCCTTAGTCTTACGGGCTATTTTCATGCAAATAGCGATGCCCTAAGATATACCTTCGTATCTGAATTTTTGATCCAAATCTCAAAAAGAAAGAATTGTTTTGTTTATTTTAAAATTTTTAGCAATACTATTATTTTATTTACAGCCTTAGCACAAAATAAAAATGCTCGTCACATTTCGAATTCCAACATCGATTCAATCGTTTCAGACACAACTTAAAAACTTCTGAATTAGGTCTGCTTAAGAAAATTACGTTTTTGTTATATTAATTACGCCGAATTAAACATAATATCTTAGGTTTTTAATCCCTAATATTTTTCCCGTTGTATTATTAAAAAATATTCACTATATCCTGAGATGCATTAAAAAATTATGTAAGTATTAAATATACGACAAGTTTAGCCCCTTAAAGTGGATGTTCAAACCTAAATAAGAAATACTCTCATATTTTTTCGAGTAATACAACATATCATAATTTGCCAATTTGGTTTCCTCCTTGTTAGTAAATAAGCAGGCTTGAAAAATGTTTTAAGAAGTTATATCTTTAGTGTACTTAAAGCTGCCAACTACATTAAATAATTATTACCTTAGAAAAGATTGATTTAATAACCAAAAATATGTACATAATTTGAAACAATTGTAGATGTTTGTTTATATAAATTTTAACGTTCAATTATTATTGACAAAGAATTTTAGGACGCGTTATCTAAAGGTTACCAATGTTAGCCAGCATAGGGCTGATGCCTTTTCTTTTTTCGAAAGAAAGGTCACCACACCTTGTGGGAATCGATTCCACGACCTTAGGCACGGAGTGCACACGCCTTACCACTCACGGCCAACGGGCCTCCATTAAATGTTTATATACAGTAGCTCACAGTCAAAATGATGCAAGATATTTACTTTAAAAAAAATATATTTAATACCAACCCACAAAAAATCATTGTTTACAAAAATACAGTAGGATCATTAGGCTAGAACATACAATAGTATTAAAAATTTATTTGAGATCAAATCATAAGATTAAACAAAAACTTTATAAATTAATATACATTTCTAAGGTCAATTAAATTTTAGTACTTTTTAGGTAATCTTTTATTATTATTTATCACATTCAAACAATTGGGCATGAATTGGACAAGCTTTTCTGTGCAAAATAGACATATCTTCTCCCATTCTTCTTGACGCGTCTTTATGAAATATTGTTGGTTGGATATTTTATGTTACCTCACTTCTGTTTCCAATTAACTTCATAATTTCTCTATGACGTTGAGGTCTAGTAATTGGAGGGGTGATTTTATAGTTTTGGAGATATTATATGAACCCATACTATAAGAAGAATACTTGGGACCGTTATGTCTATAAAAAGCAAAATAATTTATTATTCCGAACTTGGTTGCAATATTTTCTTCAGGATGTCACAATATTAATGTTTATCCATTGTTTCCTCAATAAAATGATGATATCCTACCACCGAAGCAGACATACTCCCCCAAACTATAACATGATCACCTCAATGTTTGATGGTCGGGCGAATATTATTTCCATGGAGCTCTTCATTTGCCTTTCTCCAGTCAAAATTTGTTTTATCAGGGCCAAACAAAGTGAATTTTGACTTATACAAAAACAAACCAGTTCTCCAGGAGTCCATCTCTTCTTTAAATAATTTTTGAGAGAAATAATTTGCATCTTTTTATATTTTTCGTTTATATAAGAATTTTGCCTTGCAACTCTACCATTGTATTGCCTTTATTTCTTAAGACTCTTTGAATGGTTTCAGCAAATACCGTTTTATTTAAACGTTTTTAACTAATGTAGCCTAGTTTGCAGCACTTAATTTTGAATTATTTTTTATTTGGCACATAATCCAACGTTTGTCATTGTCAGTAAAACGTTTCTTTTGTAATGACTCTAGATTTTCTTATTATTCTGTTTTCTTTTTTAAAACATTCAATAATATGTTGAATGGTCGCATAAATCCTATTGATAATTGAGGTGATTTCATCTTGTTTTGCCCATTTTAAATTGGTTAATCACTATTTCTCGTTCAGGAATAATTCTATGCGTACAAAATTTAAGCAAATGCTCGAACAAGACTGGTTACTTGTATTCATATTGTTTATTTTCGGTTTTATTAAAAGAATGAGAAGTAATTAAAATATTAGTAAACCCATGTCCCCAAAAATTGAAGAATATTTATTTTCTAAGCGGAACCTTTTTCACTGTGACCTCCAATTCCTATGAGTTTTAATGACGATTTTTTTTTCTATTTGTATAAATGTTGTAGAATTGATTTGATTACCTAAATTCAATGCATGACAATGAATCATTATGCCCTAATGTCTATTGGAATTTAAATTGTAACAAATTGAGAACAACTGGCAATAGAAATGGAAATCTTGGTTTGCATCATTTTGACTGTGAGCCATTGTATACTGTGTAAGTAAATGTTTATTTTATTGTACCTACTATATTACGTTATGAAAAATGGAAATTATTTAACATCTATGTTTGTTGTCATACTGGCATAAATAATTTGCAACTAAGATTCATTTTATTTAATTAAAAGCATATATCTTTTTTACTCTTCTACTCTATATGTTTCTACATGATATATTGAAAATTAGTGAGCAGTCAAAATATAATCAACAAAGGATGAAGGGAAATCTAGATCCCCGCAGATAAAAAGCACCGCGGAGTATGTGCTGGTTATTTCCTCCCGTTAGCGGTCTTAATTGGGTTCAATTATCTGATTGCGTTTGTAATTGGATGCGTTCGTTGTCTTAATTACACCATCGTAATTTATGCTTGAACTATATCCCTCAAATCGACACTTTCATACCTTCCTAAAGCTGTATCATCTCTAAACCCATTTAAAAATATCTCTAGCGTAAATAAAGGGGATAGGTTTGTTATAGTTTGTTTTAATAATAAAAATAAGATCCTGGCCAACTATATTGAATTAGTGACTCTCACAACCAAATTGATCAAGAAGAATTTCTCCTATATTATCCGCAGTTACGGATTTGTCAGGAGATATTTTCCCTTACAAAATGCGCTTGCTAAAGTGCTCTAAAAATGTAACATCCCACACGTCATTAAATATGTAGTCAATTACGATATGTTAAATAGTATCGAATAAAAAGCCCTGCCTAATCGGAAATTCACTGAAATCTGTCTTCTTCGGTCTCGTTGATTTTTGAATAATATCTTTAATGACAGCCGTATTTTATTTTATAATAGACAAATAAGATACCGTTTTGCTCTATTTCATGGAAGAATTGCTGTTGAAACCGAATTCAATGAAACGAAGCCAAAGAAAAATAATACCAAAATACTTCAAGTGGGATTAATATTTTAGTGTACTAGTTTTTTTTTTGTTTTTTTTTTTTTTTTTTTTTTTTTTTTTCTACGGTGCATCTACATGTAGGTCATTAGCGCCGACATCCAGGGTGCAGCGAGGAATTTTCCCAGCGAGCCCTGAGATGAGAAAATACCTGCCGGAGGTGGGAATCGAACCCACCATCTCCCGCTTATGAATCCAGCGCGCTAGCCACTACTAGACCACGGGAGACCCCTTGTACTAGTTATATCTAAGAAAGTTGTTGTTGGTAGGGTTTAGGTTAGTTAGTTGGTACAATAGAACATTGTAGCCAAAATAATCTCCTAGGAGCTCAAACCCGGGATTCAATATAATGTGTTGTAATATTAAATTTGTTAGTTAGAAATTGGAGGAAATATCAATGACAGTTTACTTGGTATTGGAACCAGGTTTAACTTGTAAAGTCAGAGGCTTACTTAACAATTAAATAGTTACTGATAGACTATTTATGACTTAAAACATTTTTATATATTTATTTTTGTAATTTAAATAAATCCAACATAATTTTCTGAGTACCTATTATTTGCTATTAATATTCAAGTATAAAGGAGTATAACAATTTTAAATTTGCAAAATTACTAAACAAGAGTTTCACTTAAAGAAAATCGAAAATGCCTCTATGCCTCTATTGGAAAAACCACTTATTTTTGTGTGGTGAATTGTCAATTATATACCTTCTGTCAGTTTAGATATTACTTTAGACAGACAAAAAAATAGGAATTTTTTCTCATATGAGGTGTTTCTCATAAAATAGGATTAAGATCAAAAGCCTCTATGTCACAAAGATAGGGTCTTACGGTCACAATTATGCATTCAGAATGGTACCCGTGGAATAACGAAGCTACCAACCCACATTATGCCGGGATGCTGTTGGGCATTAATAAAGGCAAGCTTCCCTTTTGAATTTAAAATAGCTAGGCACAATACAATTGCATAGGTAATAAAGGCTATGTATTTTTTATCTGTAATCAACGTGAATAGGACGTTTCATATGGATAGACATTCGGTATTGTTCATTTACTCTAATAAGAAACGTTTTGCATTCAAACGTTATTACTAATACATAAACAAAAAAAAAGTGCTACAATTGGGAAGGTTATAGTTCATTGTCGTATAAAGAGATAGATCAAGTGTGATCAAAGAGAGAATAAAAACGATTTACAAAAATTGTATTTAAATGTCCTTGTAAATAAGAAATATTAATTGGCAAAAGCATATAGAAAATTTTAAAAAAATTATTAAGGTGCAAAGTTTTGTTCGTATGGCATAAATATTGCAATGAGTACGGTTATCTAGTTGTTGAAGATAAGACATTTGTGAGAAAATGGATGGTCAGCAGATTTTTACGGAAAATCAATGCAGCAGAAGCAATACAAATTAAATTAAATATTCGTTTTAAAGCTAAATGAATTTTCAAGTACGGATAGAACGGTACATTTTATTATTTTTGTAATTCGTAAATAAATATATATTACATGTTAAAAACTTTTCAATAGTGGATACTTATAAATACTTTATGAAGATCAAAATGTACAAACGGGTATTCATCATCAAGAAGCTACAAAAAAGCCTGGTCCCTTTTTTACTGCTTTACTGTTCATCCAAATGAGGATTGGGTTATTTAGAAACAGTTGATCAGTAAAAATTTATATAAACAACCCTTTGCATCTCATAGGAACTAGTAAACTTACATAAACAGAGTGGATTGCGTTAGTAGTAAGGTAAATAAATCAGCATTACTCTGGCTCCTTAATTTATTATTTATGTAGGATGTTGTATTGCCTAAATTATAATATATCATTTACCTAAGACAAAGCACAAAAAAAACCGTCTAATTTTAATTCAGCTACCTAAAATAGGAGAAATGTTCAAAATCTAAATTTCCCTAACGTCAAGCCCTATATAAGAAACAATATCTTCCAGCCAGAAAAATAAAATTGGTACAAAAAAAAAACTAAAGTTGCCAAGAAATATTTCGATTTATCAAGACCAGTTGATTAAACCCAGACAAACACAAATGTATCACTTCTTAAAAATACCTTTAAAACAAAAAAAAATAGACATGGTGTCCTTTACCTCCGGGGTACAGATATATATATTGTAAGGTATAGTATATGGGGGGCTATAGACTTATTCCAGTTATATGATTTTTAAACCTCAATAAAAGAAATTAAGCATAAACAAATAAAGTTCGATTCCATTCCCACGCACGTATAGGTACAAATATTCCCACTAAAAGTTATATAATAGTTTTCTTATAGGGACATACAACGATATACAAAGCATAACATAGCATTTATTTATCTTAGAAACTCAAATTAAAGTGTGAAATGACCAGTAAAGAGGATACAATTTAATGCCGTTTGAGGCCAACGAGAAACGAAACTCAATCCAGCGAAAAACGCACGGGCGGCGAAAGAGTACAGACCCAGGAGTAGGGAACGGATTATCATTTGTACCTGCCTCCCCACCAAAAGAAGGGCTTACCGCTTCCCTAGGAAGGTAGAGGGCTGGACACACAGAGAGGGACATCCCGATATGACCCCAGGACATGCCTAGGCTTGGCTGGAGGCAGCACCAGATCTCAAGAAGATGATGGCGTTCTAAATAAGAGGAGGACCAATGAACTTCCAGAGCTCAAGTCTGTTCATTTAAAATAGTCCCGTATAGGCAGACAGTATTAAGACCTTAGATCCTTAAGTTAGCTTGGTTATGAGATTTATATTAAATATGTAAATTGAATTTATAATTGGGAATATAAAGTTGTAAATTCACCATTGTTCACAATTTAGACGAGTTAGAGTTTCAGGTCCTTCGGACTATACACTGGATCCAGATTACTTTTAAAATCCAGATTATATAACAATTTTCAGAAAGGCAACCAAAATAGGGAAATATAAAATTTGGAATTTGATGGGTGTGTTTACTATATCTAAGAAATTTCCTTTTTTTTTTCCAATAAATAATAATTTTAATATAGCATTCAAGTGGATTCCCTCTGGAAGCCAGAACAGGTATTATTTGTGTGACTAACATAGATATAAAACATTTTCTAAGTCCCAAGACGATTTATGTTGAATAATTAACCATTTATTTTTAATTATATATATATATATATATATATATATATATATATATATATATATATATTACGTTCTAAAAAGACGTAATAGAGTTAAGAGGGAAGTATTCAGCACGAGAGCTAGATAGATAGTGCCTTTATTTAATCCTGCTGGGCCTTATAAAGGCCCAGCTGTTTATTTACAGTCTAGGGTCCTTCCTCCCCCTAACATATATACATATATATATATATATATATATATATATATATGTATATATATATTATTATTATATATATATATATTATTATATATATATTATTATATATATATGTATTAGTATATATATTTCTACCGTATCATAATCTAATACTTCAATAAAAATCAGAAAATTATTTAAATAAGTTGCGGTAAATAAATACTTTTAGACAAAATAATAAAGTAATAAAACTGTACATACGAGGCCGATGAAAATGCAGAAAAGCTGGATAACATCTGTGTAAGCGACACTGTACAGTCCTCCGAAGAGCGTGTACATCACAGCGATACAGCAACTGAATATCACGGATTTCTTGTGGTCCATGTCGATGATAACGCTCAAAGTAGCACCTGTTTTAACAAGGAATTTCATTGATAAAGCAATAAATAGATAAATCTAATAGTAAAAACTGATAACAATCATAGTAAAAACTAACTCAGAATTCTTACAAAAATATTGCGTTAGTCATTTCCATGTATAAAAAATCGTCAACTGGTCAAAATGATTTTTTCAATGGAAAAAACGCAGGTTAAAACAAAAAAAAAATATTCTTAAACCTACACCTATCCTACTTCTTATGTAGCAAAACTGACCATTATAAAAACTGATACATACATGTCTTTGATAGCGCGTGAGTTACTCTGATTAGTCAGTTATAATAACTATAATTATTTTTCTATTCTTCCTGATTGGCAAAAGGCTTAAATTAAACATTCCGGGCATAAATTCAAGTAAAATGATTTTGAAAAAATGTTTTACTATTTTCTAAACCGGATACTGAATACATTCCTACATGCAGTAGGCGTGTACTCTTATAATGAAACTCCGTGCTTAAGAATAGAATCAACGATATTTATTTCATTGCAAAATAGAAATTCCCCAAAAATCAAATGAATAATAATTTAGAATCCCTCTGAATAATGTTTATACAAGAAAGAAAATTAAAAATATAAATCTCAAAATACAATTTGATAGAGATCTACTTGTATCCTTTTCCATGATGTATGTTTCTCAAATAATAATTGTTGAAAGGTTACCGAAAGATGAAAAACAAACAACCCCGAAAACATCTCCCCTGGACATATTAAATTACACAAATACACTGAATGAATTGAAATCAATTATCTTCACACAATGCAGAACGTATTTACAAGGCAAATATGAGAAATAATAAAACGATATGTAGCAGGGAACTCGAAAGTTAAACTCAAATTCATCATAAATACTAATTTCTCTTATTCATATTAACCATTTCATTTTGGTTTTATTTCAAAATAACAATAATAATAACTGAACGTGTTGATCTGACACAGTAGAGATTTCAGAATGTAGAAGGATAGACGTTTTTCAGCGAAAGGGGCACGGAAAGTCTCTACATGGACGTTAAAAAATGGTGGCAACCTGTATTTAGACTGAGTCTCACACCCAAGGAGGTCTATACACTAATAAAATAAATAAGTAAAATTAAAACTGTTTATTTCTCTTATTTGGTAGGGTATATTACTCATGACTTGTACTTCCTTATTAATATTTAGCACGATCTAACCTCTTTTTAAGTCAACACACATTTGAGACATTTACATTTTAGCAGAGAAATTAATTTTGGAAGCCAGTTCAAAAACATTCTACACTTGTTTGTGAACTGCTATTTTTTTTATAATATAAAAACTTGGTTCCATAATTCACTATAGAAAATATTCTAAAATAATGGAAAATTAATATCATTATATTTAAATCTATATATATATATATATATATATATATATATATATATATATATATATATATATATATGTGTGTATATATATATATGTGTGTGTGTATATATATATATATATATATATATATATATATATATATCGGTATAATCAATTTCAATTGATTAGGGAAAACTAGATATATAAATCTGTACAAAAAATTTCATATTTTTAGATAAGAAATAAATAATTTTAAACAAATATTTCAACATGTTTAAAGTAAACATTTGCTTGTTGCAGAATACATTTATATTGACAAAGTTTAGAAGTTAGAAAATTTGAACACATATTCATTTTCACAGTTTTGAGAATTGAAAGACCAAAAACCACTTTATTAAAAAAAATAATAAGTATAAAAATAAAATATTTTATAACAACTCCAAATTTAAATAATCAACAAATAAGGAGTAACATTTTACAGCTCATTTCTCATAAATGTTACTTTAAAAAAAAAAAAAAAAAAAAAAAAAAAAAAAAAAAAAAAAAAAAAAAAAAAGAAGATAATCTACTTTTAAAAGTATTTTCGTACCAAGAGCTGCTAAAATGCCTGCTGCCCAAAAGACTTCCCCACAAAGTGCAGGCAAAAACAGGAGTCCACCCATTCTACTGCCAAATGCATCTTGCAGAGGGTCCAACATGGTGATGTAACCTTGACGTCGCATCTGGTTTGCGAAGAAGATGCCTCCTGAAATAAAGAAGAAAATTGTTCCAATGAGTGATTGAAGAGAATTTTTACTATATTAAGTTCTACGAGTTTCATCACATTGTTAGTAAAATTAGAGCGTAGATAGCAAGAGAACATCCCGCTTTTCTATGAAACAGATAACTCCTTCCAGAAAGATTCTCCCTTCTCTAAAAAAACACCTCACAAGAAAGGATTCCTGTCCTCAAAAAAAAAACCCCTAGCGTTCTACTACAAAGCATCCGGTTCTCCAAAAAACTACCTCGCTTCATTAAAAAATACCCCAGAAAATAGACCAGAAGTACATGAAACTTTTTTCTTGTTAGTGTGCGAAAGGGCTTCTTTATTTAATTTTGTCGATATTGTCACAGCTAGAAATTTAAGTGATACGGAGCTTATTTTATTTTTTAATGATAAATTATAATTTATCCTTAGATTGTAAAATGGCTTTATATGGGAGAAAAAGTACTTCACAATTTAAATTTTATATTATTTGCATTTCTGCGAGAATATTGAGAAGAGTTATAGTGAAGGTGAGGGGCTTATTGTTCTTCAAGAACGATTGTGTAACTTCACGATTTAAATAGGTAATTGAAATTGAAAACAGAAAAAAATTAAATATGATTTTTGAATGTTACAGCTTGAGATTTAATGCAGAAAAGAAGTGAAAGAAAAGAGAGTCTTTTCGTATTGTATCTTCTTATGTTTTTGTCCTTTTAAGGCGTTTTTGAGTTTGCGGGTGAAGAGATGGAATGTAAATAAAAAACACTTGTGATGGTGATATGTGTGTATGTGACTACAATTCAAGAGAGTATGTTATACTCTAAAGTTTCCGTAGAGATGATTATTTGAGTATTTGTGTGTGTGCGTGCATGAGTGTAAGAGATAGAATCTTAGAAGCAGACAAGTTTCCTAGATAGCAGTTTTTTCTGTGTGTTTTTGCGTATGTTTGAGTGAGTGAGAGACAAAGAAAGAGAGAGAGTGAGAGAGAGAGAGTGTGTGAGAGAGTGTGTGTGTGTCTGTGTGTGTGTGTGAGAGAGAGAGAGAGAGAGAGAGAGACTACACCCTCCCCCATTTCCCCGTAGAGTAATTGCTTGAAGAAGTAAATTCTCTGAGCCAATGCTTCTCCTCCACTCGATTACTCGTAGAAAAAGTTAATCAAGCAAAAAGATACAGTCTCACCAGCCCTTGAGCTTTGTATGTCTCCTTTCTTTCTCAAAAGGAATCCTTTGACCTCAAAACCTTTTCGGTCATATAATATCCACAGAAAAACATAAATCCTCAATGAAAATATTAATTTAAAAAATCAGAAATGCTAAAAATACATTTAGATTAAGCAATAAAGTAATAAATAAATTTCATATTAGGTTTTTGAAGACATTCAACGATCAAAAATCGTAATGATTTATCTACACATAGCAGTAAATAAGCATTCAAAAATAACTAAAAAAGCTACACAATTTATATTCAATAACACAGAAAACAAATATAAATCGATAGCTATAAATTAAACTAATAAAAAGATAATGATTATTCGACATTCAACAAGAAGTAAATAATAAGTATGGTCTTTTCTTGATGGGAAATATATTAAAATTAATAATGTACGAAGAGATACCCATGAAAATTGTAAAATATTTATGCCGTTAAAAACAATGGGATAATCCGTGGCATTTAAATTCATAATGAATAAACACAAATGTATAACAGGAAGCATATCAATTGTGGATTAGGTTAGGTCAATAAGTATTGACCTCCAAAAATTTTATCGGATTATTAACTTAATATTTGTTGGATTTTAGTTATGAATTGATATCCATTAGTTCAAGTCTATAAAATGGCATTGCTAAACTAACACAGAATGACAAATACAATCGACTACATACTTTGTTACTATGAGTACACTGCTTTTCCACCTCACTTTTATGAATTCACAATCTAATATAGAGTGAGAACTGGGTGTATAGGGGGAAAGATTAAAATCGATGGAAGGAGAGAGAGTGATCAAATTGCAAACACTAGAGATGAGAGAATTAGAAAGGCAAAGAACGCGAGAGAGAAAGAGAAAGAGTGTCTGGAAATAAAAGAGACTTACAGAGTAATAGAATGAATGTGAATGAGGGAGAAAGAGATATGTAATGGGAAAATGAAAAGAGAGATTGGGAAAGAGAGGAGGGGAGTGTGGAAGAAATAGGCTAATATGAACAGAAAAGAAAATAATGCTGAGAAGGAAAAGAGAGAATGACAAAAAGGAAGAAAGAAAGAGTTTATTTGTTCTGGAATGTAAGTCATTGTACAAGTGATACAGAAATAAGGCAAGTGGAATAGAATGAAAAGAGAAATTGCTAAAGAGATAATATGATAAGACTAAGATAGTTTGTCCGAATGGTGAAAGGAAGAGGTGGAGGTCACGAGAGAACTGAATGAATGACAGAAAAGAAAGGAAGGCGACGGAGAAAGAGAGATATAGAGGCCAAGAGAGAACTGAATGACTGGCAGAGAAGAACAGAAGGCGACGGAGTAAGGGGAGAGAGAGAGAGATAGAGAGAGAGAGAGAGAGAGAGAGAGAGAGAGAGAGAGAGAGAGAGAGAGAGAGGCCAAGAGAGAACTGAATGAATGACAGAGAATAACAGAAGGCGACGGAGGAAGGGTAGAGAAAGAAAGAGATAGAGGCCAAGAGAGAACTGAATAAATGACAGAGAAGAACAGAAGGCGACGGAGGAAGGGTAGAGAGAGAGAGAGATAGAGGCCAAGAGAGAACTGAATGAATGACAGAGAATAACAGAAGGCGACGGAGAAAGGGTGGAGAAAGAAAGAGAGAGGTCAAGAGAGAACTGAATGAATGACAGAGAAGAACAGAAAGCGGAGGGGGAAGGGTAGAGAAAGAAAGAGAGAGATAGCCGGCGATATTAACAAGATCGATGAATGAACCCAGAGGGTGTAAGACTTGACCCACACAGTGCCCTAGTACTCCTGGTACACGTGCAGGGTCAAACAACTCAATAAGCAGTTAAAGGTCAGCTTCATATGTGGAATTATCTAATCAAATCCCATATAAATAGACAAATACATTATTTCAGCATTTGAAACTATATAAGAAAAACAGCAATAATTTTAAGTAATACAATTAATTGTAACGTTTTCCTCTGTCTTTGCCTTTGTGAATTAGATATAACAATATCTAATTATAATATTTCTTCTAATTAAAATATATATTTCTATCATATTTCTTTTATATTTTTATGTATTTTTTTTGTTACGGTGCTTCGACTACCTAGGTTATTAATACCTTATATTTTTATGTTATACATGTTTAAATGCTGTTTCATTGTTAGGTAAAACATATAGACTTAAAGAGCAAATGAACACGTCGTGAAATCTAAAAAATAAAATAAGCCTTAATTCCATTTGTTTGTTTTAGGTAAATATTTTGAGTAAGATTTTAATCACTTAGGAATAAGATGTGTCTAAGCTTACCAAAAACCAGGCTTAGTGCATAGCCGAATGGGGCCTGACACCATATCAATCCTTGGGTGTATATCGCCTCGGCTGTGCCGTTGATGTAGCCCCCGCCGACCCAAGTCGCTGAAACAGAAACGCATTTATTTATATGAGACATTAAAAAAATATAAAAGGATAAGTCGATACAGAATGTTACATGGGGAGGTTGGAACCAGGCCCATGTTATATAAATGTTTGTTCGTCCTTGCATGTCCTTTGAAAAGAGCAAAAGTCTCCTTCACAGCCAATGTAAGGAACCAAATAGTCTTTTTTCGTTTCTTATCTCTCTTACTTATAAAACGTTTTAAATCTATGTATGATGGCGTTTAAATTTTTTGTCAAATACCTAGGTTTTTCTTCCTACTTTGGCTAGGGTTAGAGATATACCACAGGCAGGACCGCCACATGGGGTGGACAAGCGGGTACAGTTGTTTCCTCGCTAATTAGAAAAAATGTATAGGCTATGAGCTTGTAAAGAGAACGGGGATTAGCTAGACGGGTGTAGCCTATATTTCTTGGAATGGGATCTATATTTTTTTTAATGTACATGAACAACAAAACAAGTTCAGTCCCAGAATAGTATATTTCATTAGGAGTCGTTATTAAAACTACAAGTACCGAAAGTGACCTTTGCTGCACTGATTGTCGACTCTTATTCTCATTTCACTCAAAACTCAAGATGAAAATAATTTTAAAATACCCAAAGTCCTATAGAAAAGTACTAGAATTTTCATTCTGGCTCTGAGAAGTGGGGGCCCGCGATCTAGTCCTGGGCCCGGCTCTGAGGTGTGGCGGCCCTGACCACAGGCTGTTTCTGGACCATAAGGGGCTCTTTGGCCCAATGTAATGCAAGTTGGTCTGCTTCATTTCCGAGTATACCTGAGTGACCCAGCATCCAGTTTATATATAAATATTAACATACGCATTAGTATTTCTAAAGTTACAGAACTCAAAATTCGGTATTTTTTAATTATTGCAAAGAAAGACATGGTAAATATCTCTTTATCAACCATCAAAACGTATGTATCGAGCTTCAGAACTTGTACGTCATAGGGCACTTGTCTCACCCTTCCTGTCTTAATGCTATGCCACCTACATAGGCAAAAGTGACAAATTTTCAGGTGACTTGTGTCACTTTAGAACTACTAGTGCGATATATATATATATATATATATATCACGAGAGCACGAGAATATGACCTTTATCGGAAGGTTTTT
The DNA here is from genome assembly GCA_946811695.1 of Gonocerus acuteangulatus. Lineage (NCBI taxonomy): Eukaryota > Metazoa > Arthropoda > Insecta > Hemiptera > Coreidae > Gonocerus > Gonocerus acuteangulatus. The sequence continues at coordinate 80,011,748 of OX328125.1, forward strand.
GTTTTATGTATATATTTGAGTATACGTACTTTAGGGTTTTCTGTAAAGTGGTCTGATTTTGAAAAGATTTCGCAAATAAAGATTTTGTCTTAGCCAAATGATCACGTTCATTATCTAGCAAAATCTCCAGACTGGAATACCATTATTCGATGATATTTCCTATGACAAATAACTTAAATACTGTGCATGGAATTTTGTCGTATATTCTGACAAGTGGAATAAATTGAAGTATCTTTCAGGATAATATATTCAAGGTTTCTTAGAAAAAACTGGATTTTTGGTTTCTAGAACTCACCAATGATAGATTTACAAATAAAGAATGCATATGTTGCTTAATCATGCAAACCACGCGTTTGGGCAAAAGGTCATTAAATTACACCATGGGCGTATATAAGGGGGGCTGAGGTGGATGCAGCCCTTCCCCCGAAATGTTGTTTTGTTGAGAACGTTCCCCCCCCCGTCCCCCCCCCCCGAAATTATTTTCTTTATACCTTAGTGAATTATACAAACCTGTCATTGTGAAAATGCCGACAAAGAGGCCAATGCTTCGACCTGCCAGCATTACTTCCTCCTCCGAGTCATTTCCTGCCTGCTTCTTTCTCGCTGCCCAAATTCCAACTCCAAGGATGAGAAGGTAGAATAGGACAATCGAGATAACTCCACTTACGTTAATCATTTTCTAAAACAAATAACCAATCTATATATATATATATATATATATATATATATATATATATATATATATATATATATATATATATATATATATTGCGGGTAAATCATTAATGTATCAAAATGTAACATTTTTATGATTTTATGTAACATCCACTATAATTTATGATTTTTATTGAAGGTTTTCTTTATAGTATAAATTCATATTTATAAAATACTTACACGTGCACATCTTTTTGAATCATTATCTTTGTAATGTGCTTATTTTTTATCTGTTATGTATTATTAGTTATTTTTTAGGTAATGAACATGCTTGTTTTCTACAATGGATCTTTAAAAGCACAAAGGGTTAATGAGTGGTAATAGTAACCTAACCACTTTAAATTTTAGAACGGGTACTAAAATTCTTATTAGGATTTATTCAAAAATAGTAAAACATATTATGTATAATAAAATCAATGTAAGTGATATGAATCATTTTGTTTCCTCTTTCAAATTCATTGACAAATAAAAAAACATTAAAAAATTAATAAATATTTTAATGCAACAAAATTGTATACTTGATATAAAAAAAAAAATTAATAGACATGAGAATTTTTCGGATCTTAGTATAGGTTCTTAAATATTTCGACAGTTGGAAAATCGTATTATGTAGAAGTTGACAATTCGGAAGCCTATTAAATTCTCTAAAAAAAAAATTATTCTAAGACAATGTTCGATGGGGCGATGTGCTTGAAACTTCGAAAGTGTTAGTTTTGTTCTTTTAAACGGATTGTGTCTCTGTTTAACTCACTTTTTATTGATTATTTTTTTGTTTTTGTTTTTTAAATCGCATTTAACAAAAAATGAGTATTTTTGTAAAACAAAAATCAGGCAAGAAAATGAGAAATTTTGTTATAGTGTTCCCAAGAGCCAACGTTTCCCGTTGTGGCGCTTAAGATCTAATATTACTCCTCTTTGAGATTTCATTGTATATATTTCTCTAAAGATCAAAACCTACCAATATGCTTCTATTCCTTTACTAATGGGACTAGGATTATGGTCGGAACCGTAATAAGATAACTATTTTCTCCGAGTTGGACTTTTCTTCATTTCAAGGCGCGCTGAAATAATTCCCTTATATATAATATACCCCCATTATTATATATAATGTATTCCCTTATTATATATTCTCTTATATATAATATAATCCGTTATGTATAATAATTATCTTATATATAATAATATTGCTGCACCATATTTAGGATCGTTGGCAACCTTTTGACGGCCTAGAAGCGCCGTAAACATTTTTAAAAAATGATTTGTTGTGGGGCTGTGGAAGGGCTGAGTTTACGCAGCTCCTGCGTAACGAGCGTTTGCTATTTTATAACGAGGCGATTATATACCCAAATGCAAATCCAATCCGTTCAGCAGAAAGTTCCTAAAACGGAAGTGTTTTCATTCCATTTTTATAACGAGCCCAGCCAAGGGCAGACATCAAAACGACGCCCACGAGCTCATTAATATTTAATGGCGGATGCTAAAAGTAACTCTTACGAACAACTGGACGGCCATTACAAAAGCTAGTTCTATTCGAGTGGCAAGGTAAAGGTGTGGGTGTTTGGTATAGGGGTGGCTATTCCCACCCCCGAAGCTATGACGTCATCTCCCCTATCTCTCCTACTAAAACCTCTGCCGGCTCCACAACATCTCTATAGAACGAAAGCAAAACTGTTTCTCTACGTTCTAGCCCGTCTTCTTAATATAAAAGTCCGTCACGCAGGAGCTGCATAACTAAGCACTTTCCTCAGAATTTGGGTAGTGTAGACTGCTTTCCAGAACAATTTGCTTAAAATATCCTACATAAATAAAATAAAAACATGAATAGTGAACAAAAAACCTCATATTATCGTATTTTGATCTAACGCAGGAACAGGATACAGTCACTCTAGTGGTAGAAAGCGCTCCTTGCGGCGGCTTTGTGAACCTACTTCTGCCGGCTTTTCTATTCAAATATATTACAAATTAAACCCCCGCTTTCCGATTGACCGATTCAGCTCATTTTTACAACACTTCTTTCTCATGAGTTACCCACGACGTATACCGCGTTTCGTTACAATACAGCAGAAATTACGACCGGTATGAGTATATTAGGAATTTGGGTCCGAAGTAAACCCCCCCTTCTAATGAACCGATTTAGTTTATTTTTATAACACATATTTACCTGTAGATTACCACTACGAATACCGAGTTTCGTCGAAATATACCAAAAATCACGGCTGGTAGTGGCGAATTGGTATTGTGGGTCAGGAGTAAACCCCCCCTTCTAATGAACCGATTTAGTTCATTTTTATATCTCACTTTTCTCTCTATATTACCACTACGAATACCAAGTTTCGTTGAAATATACCAAATATTACGGCTGACATAGTCAAATTAGTGTTTTGGGTTCGGGGTAAACCCCCCCTTCCGGTGGACCGACTTTGGTGCTTAACGAACTCGTTCAATCGATTGCTAATTGAATGCTATATACCAAGTTTCGTGACGAAAAAACAAAAACTCTGGCCGCTATCGTGTTAACAGACACACACACACATATATATATATATATATATATATATATATATATATATATATATATATATATATATATATAAATTTTAACGGGGGTCATTTTGGGCGTCTACTAGGTAGGATCGATAAAGATTTGAAGACATTTTTCAAAAATTCCGTCATGAGTCCAACCTCAATAGCTACTTTCCTTCGGAGGAAAGTGCTAAAAACCACCCACACTCCTTTGAAATATATATATGGCCATAGCCACGTTGAACGCACCGGTTCCCGTAGATCACCGAAGTTAAGCAACGTCGGGCGTGGTCAGAACCTAAATGGATGACCGAACATTATACAAAAGGGCGGCAACCTGTAGAGAGCCCGGCGTTAATGGCCCAATAGTTGATACGCCGTTAAACACGAAAAAAAATACATTTATAATCTCTTGTCTCTAGTGTAAGTAATCCATCTATTTCAAGAATTATTATTCTCTACCTGACTGAGGGGTCATTTCCCTGAATTCAATGGGTTATGAAGGACATTTTTGCTAAAAAAAATTAAAAGCAAGGTTTACACGGTGGTGCTAATGACCCTAGTAGTCGAACCGCCTTAATAAAATATTTGGTATTAAATGCTGGAAATCAGCTTGTTAAGCCATTTCGGAATCTCACTGAAACAGGCGGGTTTTTCATTAATTTGGCCTTCAGGTAACCATTTTTTTTTGTCTACACTACGTTAGGTTAAACATAGGATAGAAATAAGCAAAATATGTAATTGGAGTTAGATCTTTGTTTAAAACAAAATAAATATGCATGGGCTCCACAAATCATGGTATACATTCGATAGAAAATTTATCCAGAAATACTAAAGAAAAAAAAACAGAGTAAAAAAATTCCTTCATTAGGAGTCCTGACACCAAAAAGAGTGGCAAAGGGTGTATTTTTTTGGAATTTTCGAAAATGTGGAATATCTCGAAAACCGAAAAACAGACAACTGAGACGGTAACGACTAAGGCATATTTTCTTCCTCAACCAATAATAAAAACTTAACAATAATACATTTTTTTTTAATTATTGCCTATTATTGGTTTTAGGAGAATGCTGTGGCCCAAAGTGGTCAGCTACCTTTCAGATTGGTCTCTCTTTCTCAACAAAAAACATATTTTTCTTAACCGCTATAACGTCCTCTACCCGCAGGTACCATATTATCCATTCATTACGCCACATCCTGTATGTATTTATGTACATATATATATATATATATTTCCTTAAACCAGCTTTTATAACTTATTTGGCCCCCTCTCAACGATAATAAAAATTGAAAGCATTGTATTGTCGAACAACAAGCTAAACAGTACATTCAATCCATTTTCTTGATTGTACCAACCAGGTCATTCAAAGCCTTGTAATCCTTTTAAAGCCATTTATAAACGTCAATACTCCTAAGGTTTCATCCTTCTGTGATATCAATCAAATCGAAGGAAAACATCAAATCATTGCGTCAAATTCATCATAATTCATACGGCTTGGCCCATAATCCAAAAAGTGTCATAAGAACTCCGGGACTATAGATGTAGGAAGAAATGAAACTCCCCAAGCTGGTGTTATATTAGTTTTCCTGTGGAAACCCCTGAACTAATGATAGAAGTATCTGAAAAATATAATTAGGAAAATCAGCCGATAAGAAGTGGATTACTCTGGAGCTAAATAGAATTATTTTATATTTTACGAATTGTTGAGTGATTATATTTGAAAGGAGTGGGAATTCTCCTTATCCCACGCCAAACTCAAATACAAACCTGTAACCTGGACCCACGGTTAAAATATATTTCACTAAACCATTGTTTTAATAAATTAATCGTGTTTATAAAAGTAAAAATAAAAAAAGTATCAATATCAATTTGTGTGGTTGAATTTTTGAAGATGAGAAATTAAACTACTACAATTGGCAGCACCAACAGTATGGAGGTTTTTTTAATGAATATTGCTCCCACATTAGGTGAAAAATGAGCCTAGAAAAAGTGTGATGTAGCTTTCTATTTCGTCTTTAAATGTTTCCTAACATTGTCTGAGAACATCCTACCGTAAATATCCTACCATTCATATACAACTTCATCTTCTTAGAAGGAAAACGAATTTCCTTCAAAAAATTTAAAATTGTTTATTGAATCTATTTATAAATACCTTTATTATTCTTTTTAATCAGCAGACAGCCTTTAATGTCCTCCAAAATGACACTTAATTGGATTTTTTGTTTGTTTTAGAAGGAGTTTCGTCCAAGCAAGCTCATTTTATTTGAATAACAATTAATTTTCGAAGGACAGACATAATAATTATCAAGCAAAAGAAAAACATGCTCCACAATTAATTTTAAAAGCTCAGAATTCTCGCCCTTGAGTTTTGGCCTATCTTCGGCAAATGGTCTCTCAAATGATAATTCTTACTAGCAGAAACAAGTTTATTATTATACCAGCCTAGTTGTTTGACTGTTTGAAATATTTGGGGCGAAAAACCTCATCAGCGACTTACCATGTAACAGGAATATACATCTCATGCTCTTGTGTTAGGGTGCGCTTTACTTAATTAGCATTTATGTCAGGATTATTTATGTATCTTATCTATTTATTTATTTTTGATTACTGGTTTATTTTGACACCCATTCATTTTATATTTCTCTCAATCTCTTACACACGCACACACACACAAACGCTCACATTTCAACGCTATTTAATTTTATATATCGTCGCATAGATTAATGCCCATTTCTTGGATAAATCTATTTCTATCCCCCAAGGTCACCTTCAATGGCATGTTTCCCCCTTGTAAACGTTGGATGGAATGTGCTAAAACATTAAACGCCCCATGTAGCTAAACCATAGTGAAATCACGCCCATTCACTTCTCAGCGTGATCTTCCTATTAACTTCAAACTCGTAGACTAATGAACTGCACGCGGCCAGCTTTAAGGGCCTAAAATAATCTTAGATCTAACATAGCTAACTTTTAGCACTTTCCTCCGAAGGAAAGTAGCTATTGAGGTTGGACTCATGACGGAATTTTTGAAAAATTTCTTCAAATCTTTATCGATCCTACCTAGTAGACACCGAAAATGACCCCCGTTAAAATTTATATATATATATATATATATATATATATATATATATATATATATATATATATATATATATATATATGTCTGTTAACACGATAGCAGCCAGAGTTTTTGTTTTTTCGTCACGAAACTTGGTATATAGCATTCAATTAGTAAACGATTGAACGAGTTCGTTAACCACCAAAGTCGGTCCACCGGAAGGGGGGGTTTACCCCGAACCCAAAACACTAATTTGACTATGTCAGCCGTAATATTTGTTATATTTCAACGAAACTTGGCATTCGTAGTGGTAATATAGAGAGAAAAGTGAGATATAAAAATGAACTAAATCGGTTCATTAGAAGGGGGGGTTTACTCCGGACCCACAATACCAATTCGCCACTACCAGCCGTGATTTTTGGTATATTTCGACGAAACTCGGTATTCGTAGTGGTAATCCACAGGTAAATATGTGTTGTAAAAATAAACTAAATCGGTTCATTAGAAGGGGGGGTTTACTCCGGACCCAAATTCCTAATATACTCATACCGGTCGTAATTTCTGCTGTATTGTAACGAAACGCGGTATACGTCGTGGGTAACTCATGAGAAAGAAGTGTTGTAAAAATGAGCTGAATCGGTCAATCGGATAGCGGGGGTTTAATTTGTAATATATTTCAATAGAAAAGCCCGCCAGACGTAGGTTCACAAAGCCGCCGCAAGGAGCGCTTTCTACCACTAGAGTGACTGTATCCTGTTCCTGCGTTAGATCAAAATACGATAATATGAGGTTTTTTGTATTTATTACGTAGTGTAATAGGTACCATGTGTAAACATAACACTGGAAGAAAATTAATAATTGATCAGTTACTCATTACAAATTTAAAAGAGAACTATTCATGTTTTTATTTTATTTATGTAGGATATTTTAAGCAAATTGTTCTGGAAAGCAGTCTACACTGTCCAAATTCTGAGGAAAGTGATTAGTTATGCAGCTCCTGCGTGACGGACTTTTATACTATACAAAGATATATTTCCTATCTTATGTGAATTCGGTATTTATGATGGCATTGAACAATAATTAAAATTAGTTATTTTTTGTATTACAAGGAATATAATTAGTATTACACAAATCTTGTTGGTATTACTCAAATTTAAGGAAGGTCTAAATAGGTTTAGATCATAATTTTAACTTGCTCTACGATTAATTGACCTGCCATTGTAAACGATATAAATAAAACTGAATTCAATTTACTGCTTAAGGCATTCATTTACTTTGAGCCTTCACAAGTAAGTATACATTTGATTAATAATGATATTTTATTACAAGAATGATGAGGCTTATTGAATATGTATATGAATATTAAACACCGACACCCAAGTACAGCAATTGCAGTGTGACTTACAACACTTCTATACGTGTTCGTATAGATGATGATATAATTATTACATAGTTTATAAATCAACATTTAACAATTGTGTGTTCATTTGCCCTGCAAATCCAGACAATAATTAGAAGTTATTAAAACCATTTATAGTAAAAAATTAAAATATTTGAGTATATCAAAACATTATTTTAATTGTAGGAAGGTCAATTCAGATAAAAACCAGGTAAATAATGTAAAAACCTTCTACAGGGAATCGGAGATCCACACAATTGCACTATTTTTGTAACTTTATTCTTTTCTTTAATTCGGAACTGTATTTGAAGGAAATCGCTATTTTTTCCCAGAAACCAAAAATCTTAACTGTTCGAAATCTTCATATTATTGTTATTATACTTTTAAAAAAATTATAACAAAAAATTTATATTGCTTTGATTGTAATGCAGATAGTATCGGAAGATGGAACCTGCAGAATGTAAAGAAACTCCCACAGTATATATATACTTCACTGTGGAAAAAAAAACTGAAATATTTTAGTTTAATATGCAATGGATTGTGAATCTTTCAAACAAATAAATTTAAGAGGAAGTTTTACAATTTTTAACTTTTAGTGACAACGTTAATTTTTTAAACCGGTTTACAAACATCAAGTAATGAACTATGGATGGAATATATGCTAAACTGGTTTAAAGTAAACCTTGAAACAAAAAATAATATTAGACAAACTTTTACTAACATTCTATGGTATAATATTCCACTTGCTGAAAAAATGAAAAAGTAAAACTTAAAACGTCCTAAAATAAAATCCTGATTTATTAAGACTAAAAGTGGAAAGACAGTCAAGATGAAAAAAACAGGTCTACATGAAGAAAATAAATAGTTTCCTAGAAGACAGCTTCCACCTTGGACCTTCGGCCAATTATAATAATGTATTAAGAACGAAGGGTCACAATGTTATAATCAGTTCTATTTATGTTAACATTTTCAGTAATGTTTTGAAAAAATAACGGGTTATCTGTAGGACACTGGTCCGCAGCGCCCCAGTGTCGAGAAACATTATACTTTGATTGCTTATCAATTGATGAATAACTCATAGTATGCCGGAAACCGAGCTATAATAAACCGCACAAAATTATGTAGTTTATTTTTTTTATTTATTTTTTTTTTTGGGTGCATCGACTACTAGGGCCATGAGCACCGAAAATTATGTAGTAGCGTTAATTTTTGTGATACGTTATTTATCTGCCGTGACGACTATTTTTAGATATAAATATAATATCTAAATAAAAAAATTTTAAAAAAAACTTATAATCACTACTTACCGGTATTATCTAAGTCGCTTAAGAGGACTAAAGGAAGAACTCTGATATCTGTAAATTTGAGCCAATTTTTCTGAGAGTATTAAGATGTCCACTGCGAGCCCATCGCAGAGATCTAGAGAGCTTGTTAGGAGGGAGAGCTGTGAGACTAGATGTAGGGTTTGATCCTGAGACAGCAGTCACCCCACCGAAGGGAAGTCTTCTGAGAAGGGCTGTTCCTCGTCTTAAAGGGGAGGCTGTACATGGGTGAGTTCTTCACGAGGCATTAAACTCACGGAGTCCTTCGGCGGGCTCAATATTTCCTCTCGAGATTAACGAGACTGAAAAAGAAATACATATTTGTTTTACATATTACATGAAATATTGGACGTCAATAACATAAGGTGATGTGATTTCACTAAGGTTTAGTGGAAGGTCGATAATAAAAAATGTACAAGAAGATATGCCGATCGAATGTTTCGAACTCACACCTCCAGTATAACAACTAGGCTGGATCCCAAGCCACGTTGGTATAAAAGACCATGAAAATCAGACGATCTGGTTAAGAATTGGACACAAATGTATCAACCAGGTATAGCCAAGATTCTTGCATCTGCCAAACATATAATTAATCCTTCACACCAAGCAATCACACGTGGAAGAAAGCAGTGGAAAGAAGAGGGCCTCACTTTGCCACATCGGCCCTCTGCCGTCCAGCTCGGAAAGGACAACAGCCGTGCCACAATTTCGTCTGGTGTCAGGTCACTACTATCTCCTGGCAAGCCCACGCCGTTTCGGCTTGGCAGAAGACACTTGCCAATTCTGACACGATGTTATCATAAATGGGGCCGAAATCGCAAGCTGTCTTGAGCTGGCCAAGAAGCTCAACCTGGCTGATAAAATGAGTAATAATAATATTTTTTCGATGTGACCAAAAATAGTTATAGTTTTAGTAGTAAGCTCCTGGGGAGGCGTCTGGAAGGATTGAAATGTGTAGAGCAGTAAATAAAATATGTAGAGCTTAATTACATATGCCTTCCGCCATATTTGGGTGACTTAGGTAATATTATTTTTTATTTTATTTTATTTTGAGCTTCGCAATTGTAGTGATGAGCTCATGATGAGGAAAGTGTTCAGTCTAGACAAAAAACAAGACAATAATTAGGTAAAAAAAAAAAAAAAAAAAAAAAAAAAAAAAAAAAAAAAAAGTACAAAATAATAATATAAGCCTATTTATATAGTAAACTGGAACTTCAATGCCATACAATGGCATCGCCATGACACAAGAAAAAATTGCTGAATTATAACATTAAAAAAAAAAAAAAAAAAAAAAAAAAAAAAAAAAAAAAAATGAATGATGTAAATTACTGCGAGTTAAGAAGTATTTTAAGAGTTAAGATTTATATTTTTTCATATAAGTTGAGGTTGAAGTATTGTGTTGATGTATGGACTACCTTCAGTCAGTAAGTCGTGAAGGTCGTGAGGAATGTCTAGATCACTACGAAGTCTACAGTCTGTCAGTATGTGTTTAGTTGTCAAAGTCTCATTGCAACATGCACAGGTTGGTCTCTGCTTATTTTCCATTAAATAAGAATGGGTTAGATGGCAGTGTCCAATACGAAGCCTAGTCAAAATCACTTCTTCACGCCTGTTGCGGTGTTCATTTGACCAGGCTTTCGTAGTGTTTTTAATTTCTCGTAGTTTCGAGTCTGATCTCTGCCAGTCTAATTCCCATTCTAGGAGGACCTGTGCCTGTAATGCTGTACTCATGTCTGATGTTGTCAGTATGTTAATGTCTATAGTCTGTCTTTTTGTCGCCTGTTTTGCTGCTAAGTCTATGCGTGTGCTTTGTGGTATGTCTTCATGTCCTTGTAGCCATAACATCGTGATGCGTTTGGTATGTTCTTGCAGAGTGTAAAGGAGTGAAAATATGCTTGTTATGATTGGGTTTGTGCTATAGACGTTTTCCAAGGAGAGTAAAGCACTTAAAGAATCCGTACATATAGTCAGTTTGTCTTCTTGTACAGTATTGATGTTTGTCAGTGCTAGTAATATTCCTTGTAGTTCCGCTGTGAAGACTGTGGTTTGGTCAGGTAATTTCATTTGGTATGTTGTATTGTTTACTATTGCTGCAGTCCCGGTGCCGTAGTTTGTTTTGGATCCATCAGTGTACAAATACTCTCTGTCTGGGTTCTGATTTATTATTGAATTAAACATTGTCCTGTAAAATATTGAAGCTGTCGGGTCAGTTTTTCTGTACTTTGTCAATGTCAAGTCAATCTTTAAGTTCTTTACTCTCCATGGAGGAATGTTTGTAAATGCATTCGTGTAAATTGGAGTTTGTAATAGTGTACTATATTTTTCATTTTCCTTCATTCTCACCATCAGTGGTTTTGCACGTGACCTCATGTATTGTTGTGACTTATTATTATTTAGAAAATCTTGGACGCATCTGACTCTCAGTCCTATTGATTTTGCGATAAATCTAGTGCAAATCATTTGTCGCCTGTATTGCAGAGGAGGTTCACCTGTTATGGCACATAGACTATCAGCTGGGCTAGACCTAAAGGCACCAGTAGCTATTCTGAGGCCAGTATTATGGATAGTGTCAAGGAGTTTTAATGCGGTTGGGCTGGCAGATAAATAAGCTATGCAACCATAATCAAGAAGAGACCTGGTATAGGCACGATAGAATGCAAGCATAGTACATTTGTCAGCAACCCATTTCGTATTACTCAGAATTCTCAGTAAATTCAAAGATTTCTTGCATTTATTAAGAAGTCTTTTCAAATGGGGCAACCACGTGAGATGCCCGTCAAATGTTAGTCCTAGAAATGATAGTGTGTCTGTGCAGTTAATCTTTGTGTTGTCGAGTGTTAAGTCACAGGTTAAGTTAAGTCGTTTTTTAGAGAAGATCATTTATTTCGATTTTTCTTTTGAAAATTTTAATCCTGATTTACATGACTAATTCTCTAAATTGTGTAATGTCTGTTGAATATTGTGTTCTGCTATGTCTAGTCTACTGCTTGTACTGTATATGAGGAGGTCATCAGCATACAGACAATACTTTACTCCCTGGGTAACACAGCTGCTGATAGAGTTAATAGCGATATTAAATAGCGTTGCACTCAATACCCCTTCCAGAGGCACTCCATTTTCTTGTAGAAAAACATCAGATAAAGCAGCACCAATCCTAACTCGGAATGTTCGGTGGGAAAGATAATTGATTTGATATTTTAATATATTCTCTTGTATGCCCCATTCCATTAACTGTGTTAAAATTTTTCTTCTCCAGACTGTGTCATAGGCCTTTTCTAAATCCAAAGAAACAGCAAGTATGGACTTCTTTTCAAGAAAGGCATCAAGGATATCGTTCTCCAGTCGAGCAATATGGTGCATCGTGGAATGCTGTGGTCTAAATCCAAAGAAGATTTCGACATTCCAAAAACCATAGGATTCTTTTGTTGACCATCTTTTCCAGCAGTTTGCTGCTACAATTGATCATAGAAATGGGTCTGAAACTCGACGCTAATGTTTTATCTTTCTCAGGCTTTAATATTGGAATGACTACAGCCTCATTCCACGAGAAAGGATAGGAGCCGTTCAAAAATAACTCATTAAAATGCTTGAGCAGAGTGACGAGGCCAATGGTAGGTAGGTTCTTGTACATGTCATACGTCAGTCCGTCCGGTCCGGGTGATTTTAAGCGTACGGTCTTGAGTGCGTGTGTCAATTCATTCATCGTAAATGGTTCATTTAAACAATGATTATTTTATGTAGTTATGTTAAGTATTATTCTTTCTTCTTGAAATTTTTGCTGCAAAAACTGATTTGAATAGTTAGCATTGCTGGATACTGAAGCGAAATATTCTCCCATAACATTACTTATGTCTTTTTGATCTGTCACAGTTATGTTATTGTTGTTTATTTCGGTTATAGGTTGTCTGTATTTTTTGTGCTGAATTTGGTTCATTTTAGTCCATACGTCTTGTCCTGAAGTATGTTTGTTTATACTTGTCAAATAGTCTATCCAGCATTTTTTCTTGTTATTTTTAATTGTCCATTGGGCCTTCGCCTTCTTACGTTTGTAGTTCTGAAGGTTAATATCTGATGGATTTCTACGAAATAAATTTAGAGCCTTTCTTCTATCTTTAACAGCTGCTTTGCATTCTTCATTCCACCAAGGGACGGGCCTTTTTGCGTACTTGTCAGAAGTCTTTGGTATACTGATTTCTGCTGCGTTAGTAATTAGTGAAGTAAAATCTTGGATAGTTTCTGTCTGCAAGTTCAGGATATTATCAGTAATATATTTTTGAAAACAGTCCCAGTCAGCTTTTTTGGTATTAAATCTTGTGATGGTATTGAAAATTGGTGTGTATGTGGAGTGTTTCACAATAATGGGAAAGTGATCGCTTCCATAAGAATCTTTGATCTTGGGCAAAGATGTGTCGGTGAGTCAGTGTTAAGGGAGATCAAGTCAAACTGTTCGAATATGGTTTGTAATTGAGTTCCTTTGCTATTACTGATTGGAGAATTCCACATTAAACGTTGTGCATTCAAGTCCTCTAAAAATAGCAAAGGAGTAGGTAGTTGTGTCAGTAAGTCTTTCAGTCCTAGAACATCTATAGGTTCCCTCGGTGGAAGATATACAGAGCAGATTGTTATTGGGAAAGGAAGGTGTATCGAGACAGCCACAGCTTGGATTGTCGTCCTGAGTTGGATGGGTTTACTATGGACGCTGTCAGCTACTAATATCGCTACTCCACCACGTGCTTTGCCTCCCAGGGAATAGTCTCTCCTATAGATAGAGTAGCCGTGTATGCTGATTTCCTTGTCTTGTTTTAGATGTGTTTCTTGTAGTGCTATTGCTTGTATAGGTAACTGACTCAGCAGCAACTTTAAGTCTCCTATATGCCTTTGCATTCCATTAATATTCCACTGCAATACAGACATGGGTTAAGAGTTGTACTAGAAATATATGAAATGTCGCAAGTTCAAGATACACTACAGATAGACTACTTAGTTGAGTCAACGAAAGGTTGGGAAAAAGCATAAATGAGATCAGAATGGTATAATAATGAGGTTCTTGGTGTATTGAGAGGAATTTATAGAATTTGTAGAAATTATAATTACAATAACGATTTGGAATATAATTGAAAATTATAGTGAGGGAACAGTTGAGTAAAACAGATCTTGGCTTTGTAGTCTATAAGCTTTTGGAAAGCTAGGTAATACTTTAAATTTGTAATTAAAACTTCTGAAAGAAAGATTTTTTTGTAGAAGATAGTGACTATTTCGCGTTGTCATGACACGACAAAGAATGAAAATGGAAAAATAACCTGCTACTGTTTTAGAAAATAATAATAACATAAGGGACATAAATAAAATAATATACTATAAAATAATAAGGTTAAATTGTTTGCGTCAGTCACAGATTACCGTTTTCTCGATTTAGTACTTTCCTGAGGTTTGTTAGTCTGTCCTTTTTTCGATTTGGGAGGAATATGAAGTTCCTGGGGGCCAGATATTTCTTCTTTCTTCTCATGAGGGTCAGATATTTCTTCTTTCTTCTCATGATTCATTTTCCGTTCAACTTGTTTTGGATTAATTTTCAGATTCCTTGGTAATTCATGATTACCAACATTTTCTGGGTTTGATTGTTTCCTATTTATTTTATTCTGCTTCAATTTAATATTTTCATTTAATTCATTATTTTTGTCAGGCTTGACCGGGATTATTTCTGTTATAATTAGCATCTCCAATATCTCCATCCTCGTATTCAGTTGCCTTATTAAATTAGTTAGGTTTGATATTACAGACAATTCTTCCGTTAGCTTGGTAGTCTTTGTAGCGTAGGTCTCTTTCCTTACATTTCCGACTAACCGCTTTGCTTCAGAATACGTAATTTTCTGGAGGACCATTTTCTTTTTAATCTCGCACTCATGCGCATAAACCGAGCAGAGTTTTGCAGTTGTTCTGAGTTCTCCTCCACACAAGCAACATTTTGTCCTTTTGCATTCGCCTTCATGCATCGGTTCTGCACATTTTCGGCAAGTTACCTCCCTCTCACAGGAAGATTTATGATGGCCCAAGCTTCCACAAGTATAGCAGATTTGTGGAGGTGGGATGTATGTGCGAACTGGTACTGAAATGTAACCTATAAAAATTCTTTCTGGTAATTGTGGACTAAACGTCGCCAAAAATAAGGAGGATTTTTTAGAATACCGGCCAAGACGTTTAATGTATGTTACATTTTGATTTGCAAGCTCTTGAAGTATGTCAGAATCATCAAGTTCATTGATTTCCGAACAGTAAAACACACCTTTAGAACTATTCAATGTTCTATGGGGTTCAATATGTATTTTGTAACCATTAAATGTAGTTTGTTGTAAGAGTTTGTTTCCAAGAGTCTCATTTGGACATTCTAAAAACAGCATTCCGCTTCTTCTCAATTTTTTAACCTTAAGCGATTTGGAAAATGAACAAATCCAGCGGTGAATAATAAAAGGGTTAACATCATTGAATGTCTTACCTTCTTGGTCGATTTTAACTACCAAGTATCGTATGCAGCAATCGGGTTTCAAGATGTCAACAGTATGTGACCAGTCTTCTTTCATGTTCCCATTTAAGAATCGGCTTTCCTCGATGCTTTCAGACATAATATGTGGTGCGTAGCTGTTTACAGCTTCTGATATTTGCTATTATTAAGAGAGCAAAAAAAAATTATACTTTCCTTAGTTAATTGCAAACATATGTCCTCTAGGTAATATTAATGTCACCAAAAAAACATAATAATGTAAGTATATGTATTAAGGATATATTTCGAAAGTTTCTTAGATAAAGGATTTTCGAAGTCATTGTGTTTTATTTTAATTGAAGCAAAATTAGAAAAACCAGTTTGGCAGGAATTATGTCGATGCTTAGTTTTTAGCAAGTTTCTTCCCTGCCTCCGAAGGGAGGAAACCCGCTTATGAAGTCGACCTTATGACCGGCGTTGCCTAGCACAATAAGTAAATGAGAAGCGTGTTTGCATAAGTTTTTTTATTATACTAGCATTCGGGTGAATTCCGCTTGACCATACCAGTTTTCTGTTCATGGTGGCGCAAAAATCTCGCTTTTCACGAAATATAAAAAAAATATATTATTTTTTTCTATTTGAAGTTTTCCAAATGGTTCAAGTTCTAGCGAATCGGACGTTTTTTAATCGACAATCTCGAATGAAGTTGTAAATTGTGTTCTCTCTCTTAAAAAATAATTTCATAATAATATGAGATTTTTCATGATATGATATGATTAAGCATATCATCAACCAACTTATAAAGCTAAAGCTCTCATCAGCTACAGTCTAACGTCCTCCAAGATCAATTGCTATGACCATCTCACACATTGAAGAAGGACAACCATGAAATGGATAAAACGCTCTATTTAAAGAACAATTTAGCTGGAATCTGTCTGAACACATTATGCAAAGAATCCGTTTTCTTAATTCAGAGACATCCAACAACATGGATACCAGCAAACAGACACGATTGGAAATGTGATTTAATTATATAGGTATGTTACTTAAATTTAAAGGTTTATATATATATATATATATATATATATATATATATATATATATATAAACCTTTGTGATTTGTTATTATATACAGGTCCCTATAATAACAAATCTAATCTGTAATGGTGAGATGATATCCCAAGAATACCATCATTTAATTATTGTGCATAAAATATAGAGCTTAACCTTCGTTCTTCTTGTGATACGAACCTTTGAAAATGGAGTGTGGAATGTCAAAACCAATAAGGCAACCTGATAGCTCATAATAACCGATCTAATGGATATAGGACGTGTAAAAAAAAAGAAATAAAAAATCGAGGAGATGGGCCGTGTTCCAGAGGCTTTGAGGAACTAGGTCATGAGAATCGACCCTCCAAGGAACATTTATCAACCCTTTCTTCTCGGATTCTAAACCAAAATATACCAGCCTTGAAATACTAGTACGTAGTTGGGCGAACTAAAGGTCATCTGAATTGGATATCGGATCTATGGCTCTTGTGACTTTGTTAAAATATTAGGTTAACGTTAAATTTTTAATGAAATGGAAACAAAAAAAAAATTTTTTGTTCGGAGCATTAGGCCCCTGTAATAACTGAAAAGCAAAACTGCGCGACTTAAGGGTCTTTCTGTCTCTATACAGTGGTTATTTGTGGTTTCATTGAGGAAACCTGGAAGATAAACTCATAACGGAAAATACCTCAAAACTTTCGAGACTTCAAGAACCATTTTTCTTGATTGATATAGGTCATTCGAAATTTCTTAAATTATATGGGGGCTCCATCCCCCCTCCCCAGATGATTTTTTAAGTGGGCTCGAGCCATGCAGTCGTTGCCTAGGATCGTCATTCAAGTAACCTATGCACTGCTGAGTGGCGATTTTTATTTAATTTAATCCGTATATATATATATATATATATATATATATATATATATATATATATATATATATATATATATATATGCGTGTATATGTAAGTATATACATTGTTTTAAATTCTTTGGAAGAATGACATCAGCAAAAAACATTTTCGTTTTTTGCTACTTTATTTAATATTTAAGCCGGTCATGTTCCCCACCTTATTACCACTTTTTGTTAAGAAATCCAAGTTCACAATTACACTCAATTGAGGCAGGCGTAGAACTAAAACTGTAAGTTTTACGCCTGCCTCCATTGACTTTCCAATATCTTTCTAGCATGGCAAAATATCGTTCCAGCATGATGTAGTCCTGAAAAGTAAATAAAGGTACAAAACATGTCGGGCGTACATAATAAATACAGTAGTTAAAAACGAATGGTTAATAGTTTATTAGCCCAAAGCCTCGAAAGAATTCAAAAATATTTTGCAAATATCAGAAATATTTTGGGTGATACTTAAGAAAACATAATATATACTTATATATACTAACAAACGAATAACATTGTCTACATTTTTAAATGTAATTTTATAAAACCCCAATAATTGTAGCATTTGTTCTTCAAAATAAAAGAAGAAAAAAAGTGGAGCATTGTTTCCCTAGGTTGTAACTTAACAAGAATTGATCAGATCATCCCTGCCATGTCAAACTATAAGATTTGAGACTTTTCTCTTGGATTCTGGACGATACGGCTTGTCGCAAATTTTCACTTAGGGAATAGATTTTGTGTATTTTATTTTGATTCCTTATTCAAACAAGTTATTAATGTAACTTATACTATATATAATGTATACCAATAGATATATAGATAGTATATCGTAGTACCAATATACTGAGCAAAAGACTAAAACTGAAATTTGCAATGATAAAGATAAAAATTGTTCACGCTAATTTACTAAAAGCGAATGTAGAAAACCACACGAAGGGCCATTAATAATCGTAATGACCTTACGCCATTTAAAAATATCATACACGCTAGACTTGGGACCTTTGACAGTAATTAAACATGGGTCACACATAAGGCTCAACACGCCAAGCCATTTATTCACAAAGAGACCAGCTATTTTTAAATTAGCTCATTCAACTTTATTTTAATTACCATAATCAAATTTTGAATTTACTTTTGTTCTACAATTAGGTTGGGGAATGTTTCACGGAAGGGGCGTGACATTACTTCAAAAACTGTGCTTCTTGGGATTATAGAATTTTCTTTGTTTAAACAAACAGCCGTATATGTATGTGTATGTTTTCCGAGAGGTCAGAAACAAGAATGGCGACAGTGATTATGTGTATGTATTCTAGCACTAGGAAATGTTATTTGAATATTGGCCATGAGTGTCAGAAGTGAATTGTTGAATGTGTTTATATTATTCTAATAACAGCAATGGTAGAATCGCAATTTCATAGCATGAATATGTTTGATATTCTATAAATAGTCTTCCTCGGTCGATATTTGACCAACCAAGCTTGAAGGTCTGGAACACAGAACTCAATAAGAAGGTTGGCCCCATTGTAAAAATCATAGTTAGGAACTTTTATAACTATTTAAAATTATAGTCAAAACTATTTAAAATTATAGCCAAATTACCTAATTCGGGAGGATCTTGATTAATATATAAGCCTGATTGGTTCATTTTTCTTACGTATTAACATTTAAAATGAAGCAGAAAAAATATTAAGAAATTTTCTATGAACGGTAGTAGATACAGAATTGGGTTCTGGGAAACCCTTAAAATTCGAAGGTTTTTTCGTTTAAACCTTCGTTATGATCGTTAACCTTTTATTTGTGATGCGTTCACAAATAAAATGTAAGCCGAATTTGTGAGGAATGTGCTTAAAATAACCTACAGGTATAGTAAACCCTTCGTTGAGTTCGCAGTCTCGAATACACTTTTAGCGCGGTTACTCCCTATCTCCATAGGGAGAACCCGCTTATGAGGTTGACCTTATGCCGCAATCCGGAAGTGCCGACAAGAAATATCCACGTTCCACAATCCATAGATCACAAAAATAACGGTGGCACAAATTTGTCTGCTTGCTCTCTTGCTGGCTCAAAAATAGACCAATTTTATTGAAATCTTGAGCAAAAATACTTCTTATGATTTGAAAGTTCTAGTTCATCCTTCAGAACATGTTTGTAAAATATTACACTTGTGATTTTTGATACTGATCTCATTTGGTGGCTAAGACGAGAAATTTCCGCTTAGGATAGTGTAAGTTTTTGTTTTTCAGTCTGATTGACTTGTTTTTTTTTAACTTAACAGTAAAATTACTATTTTAGTAAAACAAGGTAAGAAAATGATTATGAATTTATTTGAAACACTGTTTTCGTAGGGCGAAATTTGGGAAGGCGAAGAAATTAATTTCCTCATAGATTACTGTCAGTTTCCTGTTGTACCGACTAAAATCTTCTCTCTGAGATTTTTTTTTTTTTTTTTTTTTTTTTTTTTTTTTTTTTTTTTTCACGAAAGATCAAAACTGTTTATACTGAGCTTGCCAAATGATACTACTGATAAGAAGGATAAGGCGCTAAGATGACGCAGTTCCTGCAGGTTAATCATATCGATCCTGAGTAAACCCCCATAAATATATACTTTACCGAATTAGTTTATGTATACCGAGTTTCGCTCCAATATAACAAATAGCGAACTCAGGAAAATGCATATAAATTTAAAAAAAAAAAGCATCAGTCCCGTAACAGGCCAAGAGGGCAGATACTATAGAGGTATCTGATTAATTACCATACCGCAGACTAGGGAGATAATGTGGTCAATACTACGCTCCGACGATGATTTTTCCCTTGCTGCTTTGACTGCTAGGGTCATTAGCACCAAGGTACCCATTACTATATAATTTAGAGGCTGGGTTGGCCTAGGGACGGTCAGGAAGGCCGAATCCAACCCATGAACGAAGACACTAGAAGATAAAAATCTTTAGTGCTTGCTCGGGCTTTGAACTCAGCTCCAGTGCTTTACCGCTGAACTAACCTTGCCGCTACATTTAAATTTTAACTGGGCCCATAATTGAGATCTAGTAGAAAGGGTCAACGAAGATTAGAAAAATTCATTCAATAGCTACAGAAAGTTCTGAACGTATACTCATAACAGCATTCCCTTCCCCTATTTCACCGGTTCTCAACTACCTTGCCTCAATTTCCTAATAGTTTCCATCCCACTATGTAGTTGAAGAGAGACAATGATAACTAGCTCTGCATTATTTAGAGCGATGCCGAACCTAGAAATAATTCCCAGCTGTCCTAATATAGCTCACTACTTCCTTAGCGTGACACTGTTACAGTATCCTTGTCTATTCCTACTTGGAACTGTCTATACTTCATGAAGGAATCTATGAACACCAAGGCCAAGTCTATATTCCTCTTAGTAAATAGACATCGATTGTCAAACGTAATCTCAGTGATTATTCAATTTCCTACCCGGTATCACTTGGATAAATCCTTTATTTTAGAAAGAAAACGACCTACATTTTCTTTAAATTCATGTTTTGCAACATATACTCACTTTTCGGAACTAGATATATCTAGATCGATTCCGATTATTTCTCTAAATAAAAAATGTTCTTCACATTTCTTTGATATATTTATATATATATATATATATATATATATATATATATATATATATATATACATATATCTGGACCATTTCAAATGGATTGACCCAAGAGCGAATCGCTACATAAGCGAGCTCTATAATAAATAAAGAGTTGCACTTAATATATATATATATATATATATATATATATATATATATATATATATATATATATGTATATATATATATATGGTATATATATATATATTTGAAGACATTTTTAAAAATTCTTTAATGAGTGCAGCTCTTTATTAGCGCGGTTCCTCCCTCCCCCATAGGGAGGAACCCCGCTTATAAGGTTGATACAATGAAACAATCCGGAAGTGCCGACTAGACAATTTCGCGTTTCAGAACCCCTAGAGACCGAAAATAACGGTGGTTCAAATTTGTATATATATATATATTTGTCTGTTCGCTCATTTCTGGCTTCCCTAATTGTCCGATTGTGATGACATTTGGTACAAAAATCCGTCGTCCAATTTAAAAGGTCAAGTTCGTTAACCACCAGAATCCGCCCACTGGAAGATGGCGTTTGGGGCGAAATTCGCGCAAAAAAAATCGTAACGCTTACGTTTTTGAGTTCATAAGCTTGTAAGTACTCGTTTTATAGGCTTCTTGGGCTAGGAAAACGAATGAAACCATTTTCAAGGCGATAGGTTTAACCGTTTTCGAGAAAATTGGGAAAATAGTTTTTGAATACCGTTTTTGGTTTGGGTACTTAGAATCATGGGATTCAGTTGAAAAATTTTCTGCATGTTCTACTTTCATTAAAACTAATATGTTGAAATTTATGTTACGTTTGGAGTTAAGGAAGGGTTAGAATAAAATATTTTATTAACAGACATAAAAAGTTTTGGTAACTTTGTATACTTTCCTTAATATCTCGAAAAAGGTTCAAAATCTTGGTAAACGGAAGAATACCATTAGAAAGCTTACTAAATTCTCTACAAAAAAGGTTCTAATAAAAGTTTTGATTAGACGATGTCAATCGGAGAAATAAGTGCTTAAAACTTTAAAGTAATTGATTTCGCTTATTCGAACTGTTCTTTTTGTCTGTTTTTATTCCTTGTTATTTTTTAACTGCTTATAGTTGGATAATGTATTTGATAATAAATCAGGTTAAGAAAAATAAGAAAAACAATTTAATCTTAGAGATATGGATTTCCAAGATAGCTTTTCAAATGCCTAGCGGGGTCCTTCCTAGGGCTGGATACCCTGGATGGGTATCCAGATAAGTTCGTAAATAAGACCTTTCTTGAAAGTAAAGATGGAATTGTCAACGTTGGTCCTCCTCTGCCTCCCGGCACTTTCATTGCTGACGAAGGCTACCAATGAGTAGCCAAAACGTCCTAAATACAGATTTTTTAACAAAAATCGTATTGAGGTTTCTTTAGCCGAATCCCAGCCATTCCATCTTTACTTATCACCTCGACGGCTAACTATCTAATCTTCATGCTTTCTAGAAATGTGGACCCAAAATAATAACAGCTTCTATTTTAATCATTTTAAATGAGTCTAGAGATAAGAACGGAACCGCGCTAAGATGATGCAGTTCCTGCGAGTCGGACTTTTTATTATAGAGCCCGCATATGTAGCGATTCGCTCTTGGGTCAATCCATTTGAAATGGTCCAGAAAAAAATAATCTGGTTGGTTGGCCATTTTAGGAAAAAATTACACTTCTTATTTTCGTGGTAGGCGGAAGGTCAAATGATAAAAACTTCACCACACAGTTTCACCAACTTTATTACCTCCCTACATGTTTCACACCTTTTTGGTGCCTCTTCAGGGGAAAAAGTTACAAATAAAAACTTACAGCCTCAACCTGAGGAGGGCAACCTTCCATCACTACGGCTACGTCTAGACTGATCATGGTCTGAAAGAATCCAACATGGCGAAATATAATCAACTGATCGATAATCGATATGTTATACATTTAAAATTAATTTCCAGAAGACATATAGTCGTAAAAATTAAAACCATCTTCCCACCCTCTAATTAAAACATAATTTTACTTTTTGTCAAATAAGTTAATAAGAATAGTATTCAAATGTAGTATTTCAGTTTTTTTTATTTACCACTTCTATTTTTTATGATATGGATATTTTCCTTAATTCTTCTTTTCATCGAATAATTATGAAAAAATTACATGTTTACCATCAATTAAATATGGAATCAGTAGTTCAAAACAATTTTAACAATATTTTTAGAATCAACCGTTTCAAAATAGCAGCCATATTTGTTTCACCGCCCATACTGATTTTTGAGTTTATAAGCTCTTACGGAAAACTGATTTTCTCAGGACTAATACTTCAAACACCATTTCCTCCCTCCCCCATAGGGAGGAACCCCGCTTATAGGGTTGATACAATGAAACAATCCGGAAGTGCCGACTAGAAAATTTCGCGTTTCAGAACCCCTAGAGACCCAAAATAACGGTGGTTCAAATTTGTATATATATATATATATATATATATATATATATATATATATATATGTATATATTTATATATATATATATATATATATATATATATATATATATTTGTCTGTTCGCTCATTTCTGGCTTCCCTGATGGTCCGATTTTGATGAAATTTGGTACAAAAATCCGTCGTCCAATTTGAAAGGTCAAGTTCGTTAACCAGCAGAATCCGCCCACTGGAAGATGGCGTTTGGGGCGAAATTCGCGCAAAAAAAATCGTAACGCTTACGTTTTTGAGTTCATAAGCTTGTAAGTACTCGTTTTATAGGCTTCTTGGGCTAGGAAAACGAATGAAACCATTTTCAAGGCGATAGCTTTAACCGTTTTCAAGAAAATTGGAAAAATAGTTTTTGAATGCCGTTTTTGGTTTGGGTACTTAGAATCATGGGATTCAGTTGAAACATTTTCTGCATGTTCTACAGTCATCAAAACTAATATGTTGAAATTTATGTTACGTTTGGAGTTAAGGAAGGGTTAGAATAAAATATTTTATTAACAGACATAACGTTTTGGTAACTTTGTATACTTTCCTTAATATCTCGAAAAAGGTTGAGAATCTTGGTAAACGGAGGAATACCATTAGAAAGCTTACAAAATGCTCTACAAAAAAGATTCTGATGAAAGTATTGATTAGACGATGTCAATCGGAGAAATAAGAGCTTAAAACTTTAAAGTAATTAATTTCGCTTATTCGAACTGTTCTTTTTTTCTGTTTTTATTCCTTGTTATTTTTTAATTGCTTATAGTTGGATAATGTATTTGATAATAAATCAGGTTAAGAAAAACAATTTAATCTTAGAGATATGGACTATATGGAGATATAACTTTTCAACTGCCTAGCGGGGTCCTTCCTATGGCGGGTTGGCCTATCCAGGTAAGATCGTAAATAAGACCTTTCTTGAAAGTAAAGATGGAACTGTCAACTTCGGTCCTCCTCTGCCTCCCGGCACTTTAAATGCTGACGAAGGCTACCAATGAGTAGCTGAAACGTCCTAAATATAGATTTTTTTAACAAAAATCGTATTGAGGTTTCTTTAGCCGAATCCCAACCATTCCATCTTTACTTATCACCTCGACGGCTAACTATCTAATCTTCATGTTTTCTAGAAATGTGGACCCAAAATATTAACAGCTTCTATTTTAATCATTTTAAATGAGTCTAGAGATAAGAACGGAACCGCGCTAAGATGATGCAGTTCCTGCGAGTCGGACTTTTTATCATTGAAAATACTTTTTTACAACAAATAACTTATATTAAAAAAAGTACACAAGTTCGAGTGCCCCCCCCGTAAAATGCCGAAACCCCGTAAACAAGAGTTTTTTTTTAACGCGTCTTTATTTTCCTCAGAAACGATACCTACCTTTTTTTGAAAAATTCTGCGACATAAAAGTTGTAGCCAACAAAATTATCTTTGAAAGAAGGCTACGGGAAAACGAATGGATTCTGAAATAAATAAAAAAGTATTTAAATTGATGTAATGTATCAGTATTGGCACCAGTAAATGAAGTTACCTTTCACAAGAGACCATTTATGGATTGCAATATCCACCGTTTAGTGCCAAATAACAACAAAAGAAATGAAGGGAAAATGTATTAAAGATATGAGGATTCTTAATCCTCTTTCTGTATATTTAGGATAAACGTATCAATTCTTTAGTATGTCCTCAGTTCAGATTGTTATTTTAATTTCAATTTTCTTTAATACCTCATATCGTCGATACAAATGCAAAGTAACGAATATGAAAAAATGCATCTTTCATTGTCAATCTTTAATAATTTCTGCTGGACTTATTTACGGCAAATTCTTCAATCTGACTTAACTCTATTAAAGGGTAAGTATTCCACTATCAAAAGGTCAAATCTGCCGAATATTTGACTGTCCAACAAAAAGTTATGAATAAATACTTTTCCACTCTGAAAAGTGGTGATTTTCATATTCGTTAGTTTGCTTTTGTATCGACGATATCTTTAATGAATTTTCCTTCATGTCTTTCGCATGAACCCTGGCTAAAGGGGTATATGTTTTAACTGTGCATATATCCCCAATACCACACGCGCTGTGTTATCATCTGGTTTCCAACATTTTTAAACTTCCATTATTCGCATGATGTAGTAGTCAAATATGAACCGGAACCATCCTCCTCCGCTGACCACGGCTTCACTCACGTCGAAGTTTTACGCTAAAATGTCTTACGAAGTCTTCAATATAATTTTGATTATCAGTGGGAGTGGTGCTATTTAAGCTGTTAATAAAACTTATACCGTATCAAATCGCTGTTTTCTCATAGCTTTAACATTTTCTGATAGGTGAAACGAAGTTCAGGCGAAAGGTCAGGTCACTCATTGACCTCCCCTGAAATTGGGTACTGATGCATGGGGTTAGCTTGATATAAATACATCAATTTTAGTTTATAATTCACCATTTGGCCATTCTATATTAAAACTATTGTTCGCCACATGGGTAGGCTTAATTATTTCACCAATAAATGATGTAGACACATTACGTATGATGGTGCCAGTAATAACATTGCTCCTGTAGATAGCCTGGCGTTAATAGCCAAATTGTTGATACACCGTTTAAAAAAAAAAAAAAAAAGCATTGCACTGGGGTGGCCCATGTTCTAGTGGCTAACGCCTTGGATTCTCATACGGGAGATGTTGGGTTTGATTCCTAGACAGAAAAAAAAAAAAAAAAAAAAATTGAAATCCCTGATTGTTTTAAGCACATTTATATGAAAATTTTGAATTTTGAGCTAATTTACCACTCTACAATGTGGTGTGTTATACGTTCATTAGACATCACAGCAAAAACTGAACTAATACTAACTATTTACTAAATAATGAAACAAAAAAGTTGAGTAACTAATGACGTCAACAATAACCGTTGTTGCTTTTGTGTTATATACGCAGTGTTCAAAAATAAAATCCTGCCAAATTGTCCTGCCAAAAACAATTTCCGGCCGATGACGTTACTTTATTTTCACTTTTGTCTCACTAGTCACGCAAACTTTTGTAACTCTAGCAAATGACATTTTCATGTCAAAAATGTTAGTATTTTTATTTTTATTTTAACGGTGCATCTCCATCAAGGCCATTAGTGCCCTGCTAATTATACTCGTTTGATCATAATTTGACCATTAATTTGAGACCGAATCCTGCCATTTGTTCAGAAAGCGCAGCATTTGTTTTCATCTTGAATTCTGCATGAAGAACCCTTACAAAGTGAGTTGACGCCAGAGCAGTGAAGTTGGAAGTTGTGAATGAAAGTTTTCAAGAACTTGTGTGTCACTTGGCTTTCTCTGTGGATCGTAAAGAGTTCTCACAAATGCAAAACACGGAGTACTGTTTGGTCATTAATCCATATTCGTTTGATACAAATACTTGTTATTCTTTACTAACGCCGCCTGTAACATTCCTCCAAGAATTATAAATTGTTCCCCGTATTAAAGAGTAGGTAATTTCCTAGAGGTAATTGATGTTCATTTATTTATTTATTAATGTTTATCATAGCATGAGGAAGGATTTATAGAAATTGTGTTAGTTTGGAATAAAGACTTTTGGACATGATTCTATGTAAGACAACGTTTATAAACGTAATACAGTAGAACCTCTCATATCCGACCTTCCCATAACCGACTCTTCCCGATAACCGACCATCTTTACTCAACAACAGTTGAGAAGATATCTACTCGGATGAAGACGAAACCACCAGTGACGACGAAGTGAGTCATTCTGCTGCTAAGGACGCCTTCGACGAAGTGCTGAAATACATCGAGCAACATCCAAATGCAACCGCAATGGATGTATTGTGGGCAAAAAAGTGGTTGAGTAAATGTTTGAAATGTATATAGCAACAGTTTCACAATTACAATAAAGTATGCACTCTACATTATAGCTATTTTTATAACTTTGAAAGGTGTTTTTTTTCGTTTCTCCCGATGTCCGACCTTTTGGCCGTTCCGACCATGGCCCGGTCCCGTCATGGTCGGATATAAGAGGTTTTACTGTATACTAATTACATGTTCATATGTTAAATATTATAATAGCAAAAAATTATAAGAAGAACCAATTATGAATAGAACAAAAAAAAAAGTACCCATTTGTTTAGTTTGCTTTTTATAAAACTATTTTATTCAAAAATGTCTCTCTGGCTTTTGATGCATATGACAAAAAATTATATACGTTAATATATGGAGGGTTCAAAGCACAACTAGACCAAGTCCATTTTTGACATTTTCTGTTTTAATGGCATTGAAGAGAATTACTATGGTTCTTATCAGTGCTACAGAAGTCCTAACATCATTAGTTTGCCACTTGTAGCAGTTCTCGCTACACATCTGGAAGTCATTCTTATTTGTTTTCAGAGCATAAGTAAGCCTAATGCAAGTCGTATCTATTTTATGAACAAGGTTATACATAAATAATGTCAGTGATATTTAAAATTAAGATCGGTGTTTAAGTTCAATTTTTTTTAAGACTTATACTGGTCAATAAGATTTATACAACGCCTCCGCAATTAAAACGCATTATACTCATTTTCTGGAAACTGTAAAACATGGACTTGGTCTAGTTGTGTTCTAAACCCAACATGTGTGGATTGGTTTTTAGAGTTGAAAAGTTAAAAGCAATCTAATTCACTATTTTGTGTTCTAAAAGTCTAAAGTGTATATTTTAATTTTTTCATAAAACAGTGTAGAAAAGTATGCAGGATATTTTCTTCCAATTCGCAAGGTGTGCATTTTAACTTTGGGTTTATATTATGAGACCAGGTTTTAAATGTTAATCGAATATGGTATTTCCCAGAAGTTCTAATTTGATCTATAATTTTTATTATTTGGAATTTTTTATTCAGATGTGAAAGCATTTGGAGTCTATCGATTTTACACAGCTGATTGACGCTATAAGCAGGTAATACGTTAGTAACCTCATATTGGACCTGGCCATTGTACAGAAGGTTCGCCTTAATACAATTAGACTGTAAGCTATTGTTAATTGAGTTTTTTAGCTCCTGAAGTGGCAACTAAGGTGTGAAACATGTAGAGACAAAGAACAAATAAAATTAATTGACTTTGTTAATTCTCTTTCATTGACCTTCCGCCTGAAAAATATTGGATTGAAGACGATTGGGTCACTATAAAGTATAAAAATGATTTTGTATCAAAAAAGTAGTTAGTACACAGAAGGCGAATGCTTATCAAAGTCCAACAATCAGTAGGTTGACCACTTTCAACAGACTCAACGCCCGAATTCAGAACACCCGACCATAACTTGGCCGGCGATGATGACCATGGCTGTCGGTGCCTAATAAATAAATAATAAAGATACTGGCCTAACCCTGGAACAATAAATACTACCTCTTTGAGCATCACGTCCAACGGAAATTCCTATCATGAAAGCATGTTAAATAACGCCCTTGCTGGGACAACTTATGAAAGCTTAGCAGAAGCGCTAGCCTTTCCATTCTCAATTTCATCATGGGGTATGGGACAAAAAGTATCTGTTTATTTAAACATTATTTATCAAAAATAAATAAAGCCATTAAAGCAAATAATTTTTTCTATGATATATGCTTCTACGCTTCAAGAGCCTGGTAAAGAACTATTTTTAGCCTGCCTTTAAAGCATCGGAGTACAGAAGCAATTTTTATGAAACATTAAATTTTTAGCTTCTGACTTTAAAGGCTTATGATTATTTGATGAAGCTTCTTTCGGGGAAGCCATAGAGAGTTTATTTCTTCATGGCAGAAAAAGTTAAAAACCCTTCCTAGTCAATTTATTCTTTCTCGAAAATATCTACTTAATACTGAACACTCATAAAAGTACATTATATAATATTATATATATATATATATATATATATATATATATATATATAATATGTAAGAAATTAATTCTGATTTTACCCGATGCGTTTCAAGCCCATTTTCAGTTTTTTTAAAAACATTTACTCGTGGGCATATTTACTTGAAAGCATATTTTAAAAATAAAATAACGTTTTTTAAATTACGAATATCACCGTTCCACGTCCTGAAGGTTAAACGAAGAAAATGTTGTATAGAAGGGACCATCCAGGGGGCTTATATTACTAATATAAGTACATTTTATCACAGTTGTTATCATTTTAAATTTTGATTTCGTTAAAACGGATTTTAGTTGAACATATTTATTCTACTTAATATTTCATTTGTTGGCCCACTATTAATTGTTATACTAAATTACCTTGCAGTTGCGCAGCTCTATTAATAAATAATTAAAATGAAACATTAATTTGTCTGTAATTAATCATTAAGATAATTAGTTTAATCACACTTTAATTAGTCTACCCAACTAGTTGCAAATTCAGATGGAACCCTGAAATCCAAACGCACTGGAATCAAATTTACCACAAAAATTCTCAAATTAAAACTAAAAAAATCTTATATTTTTTTCATATTATAAATTAATGGCTATTTATTTATTTTATTTTCTAACAAAAAAAGAATTCCCAAAAGCTTAAGAACTAAAAATAAATCATTGAATTAGTTCAAATTATTATTAGTGGGAATTTGATGCCAATTTATCTCGAGAAATACCTCGAGAACAATGATAGACAAAAATAATTTAATAATTACTCCAAAATGTGAATGGTTTCATGACCTACTTCAACAAAAACTACAATGGACATATTTAATTTTGCAGAACTGTAGAGAAGGGAACGGATCACTAGTTGTAATATTGATACGATATAGTTTTAACAAATTATAAGTTGAAAAATTATTAATACAAATATAGAAATACATTAGTATATTAGACACTTAATTAAAACGGCTCATGTTGCTGATATCGTCGATACAAAAGCAAACTAACGAATATGAAAAAATGCATCTTTCATTGCCCATCTTTAATAATTTCTGCTGGACTTATTTATGGCAAATTCTTCGATCTGACTTCACTCTATTAAAAGGAAAGTATTCCATTATCAAAAGGTCAAATCTGCCGAATATTTGACTTTCCAAAAAAATTGTTATGAATAAATACTTTTCCACTCTGAAAAGTGGTGATTTTCATATTCGTTAGTTTGCTTTTGTATCGACGATATGTTGACGGCCATAAAATAATTTCCCCGGGCGTCATGTTAGATTTTGTAGATAAGTGATAATTGGGCATAGAACATTCGTAGGCTAAGTGTTGTTATTTGTTAAGACGGAATGAGGACTCAGACAAAATGTTCGAAATTCTCCAAAAACCTCTGAGCTCACTTTGGTTTAAATATTATTGTTTAGGTCAAGCATAAAAAGGACTCATGATGTTAAGATTTTAATTCCTCTTCTCATAGGCAAGCCAATTTTCATACTGTACATATTCATTTTATATCTATTCCTATTTTACAAATATTTGAAGTTTTAAATCGGTATCAATCAACCTTTAATTTAAGCTCTAGCAATAACACAAATTTACCTACCATATGTATCATTCATTCTTGTCTGTGTATAATGTTTTTCCTTTTATTTCATCTACAGATTGCGGGTATATTTATTTCATTTATACGGGTATAAAAATTAGTATTAACCCTGTTCTGCCCTGATGAAGGCTTGAATTTCAAAATATAAATCATTTTCTTATACAAAATTTAGTTTTATTAAGATACCACACTTCCGAACCCTGACTATATCTATCTTCGCAATCCCAACGGTCAAAGATCTCATACGATTTTAATGGTCATATAGTCACTATAGTAGGCAATTGATAACTGGATTTGCAGCAACGCTAAACGATTCAGCTTGTTTGTCAATATGGAGAAGTATTCTGACAAAATCTCTCAAATACACCAAACGCTAATCATTAAGTCCATGCATAAAAAAAAAAAAAATAAAGTAAAAAAAAATAAAAATACAAGGTCAGTTACAGAAAATGTGAGGAAGGTATTAACGGATTGCCCTATTTATTCAAGAAGGTTACAAAAATAGGTGACGATCCTAGATTTTCTGCTTGTATAGAGTGCGTGATGTGAGATAGCCAAGGAAGCCGAGATACTTACGGGGCAGAAGGCGAGATGGGACTACCCGGAGGGCGGGAGCACTTATTGATCTGAACTCCGGGTCTAGCATGGCCACGCCCCCCCTTACATTTCATTTCACAATCAATCCAGGATACACTCATTCACACAGCTGATCGCCTGCACATTGTCTTAGGACACAAAATCAACATGTATTTCGTTATTTCCAAGATCAAATATAAATCGAAGTTCAACACCAAACTTCAGACTGTATAACCTAGTTAAGGTCACCGACGTAGGAGTAGAACCTAACTGTTGTTATGAATGATTAATTAGATAGAAAAACCACTGTCTACACAATCCAATATGATTTCATCTGTAAAACTCTTATTAACCGACTGCAGAAAACGTGGAATCTTGATCGTACCACGTGAAGTTCATGAGCTGTTGACGAATTATGCTCATGTAGACACTATCTTACGATTTTTATGCAATGCACAATTATTCGCACCCATATAAAGAACACTGTATTCTTTAAAGAATTATTAAATGATAACATGAGCCACAATTTTAATTGTTTATTACATATATCCAGTTCTTACTTTGAAATTAATAGTTGTTTTTCTTGTTTTAGTGCGGTACTCCCTCCCTCCATAGGGAGGAACCTCGCTTATAAAATTTGACCTCATAACGCAATCCGGAAGTGCCGACACGAAAATTTCATGTTTCAGATCCAACAGGTCAATAATATAACGGTGGTTCAAATTGACAAAGTTGGCTCTCTAACTGCTAGTCGAATGGTCCGATTTTGATGAAATTTGGTACAAAAATCTTTCGTCTAATTTGAAAGGTCAAGTTCGTTAACGAGCAGAATCCGTCTACCTGAAGATCCGAGGAACCATACCAATGGAGACAAGCGCTTTTTTACTGGACCTCCGCCTAGATGTGAATAGCCTCCCGCTCTTAGCCGAACACATTTTGGTAGACTCCCTTGGGATTATCAACCATCATATTTATAGTTAAAACAATGAAGAATCATAAACAAATATCACAGTCAATAAGGAGCAGAGTCATGCGTACAAAGTGATCATTATTACAACCCCCGATTCCCCAGAAGTAACCAACTCTTTGGATTAAACCACCTAGTCTTAAAGATTAAACCTGGACCCTAGTGCAAAAAATAACCAAAATAATTCATAAAAACATTTATCCCAAGACTGATGGTTGAGCTGTGTGGTTTAGCAACCCCATTAATTTGGGCAGCCTCACTTTATTTTTTTATTATTTTTTTTTTTAATGAAGTGTTCTTTCTTTGCATTAACAGTGAAATAAGGATTTCTAGCTTTGTATTGACGTATAGAGCCTGAATTAGGGGAAGCATAGCCATATGACAGGGGTCAATAAAACGTTTTACCTGGAAAGGACCAAAATACCCTTCCATCCTATAGTTGAGCGTTGAATCTTTTTTGTTTCTGTTTACTTCAGTCTGTAATTCTTTGTTTTTGTTATTTTTTAAATTACATTTAACAGTAAAATGAGTATTTTAGTAAAACAAGGTAAGAAAATGAGAAACTTATTTGCATTGTATTCCTAGAGCGGACTTTGCGAAGTCGGAAGGAGTAATTTCCCCTTAGGATACTGTCAGTTTCCTTTTATGGCGCCTGGAATCTTGCTTCTCGGATTTCATTTCTTTTTACTAAAGATTAAAACAAAATAATAACAGTTTCAATTGGTTTACAAATGTCACCACGTCTAACTAATCACGCTATGATGACACAGTTTCTGCGAGTCGGACTTTTTCCGTTTTCCGTTCCATATTTTTTTTTTTTTTTTTTTTTAATGTTATATAGTAAATTTGCTACTTGTGTTTATGTTTTGTCTTGCACATTCAGATTTTAAGTCCTTTCCTCTTCATGGACTTTCCTTGTTTTTCTTGTACCCTACTGATTTAATAGAGAAAATCACACAAGTAGAGGGGCTTTAAAAAAATCAAATAATGCATAATTAGATAGGAATGTGGAAAACAATACAAAGATTAAATTACAATATTTGGTTTTTCGTTTCGGAACTGTATCATCTTAGTGGGTTCCACTTTTATTTCTAGTTGAAATTCTAGAACTCAATGAAACCAAAACTTTTGAGCCTTCAAGCACCGTTTTCATCGACTGAGCTCTTCCTACCGCAACTTTCATGATAACACTTTTTGTTGGAAATTTATTAAGCTTTCGAATTCAGCTTATCTCAAATTCCTTGTCGTTATCATCATATTTAAGAAAATATACTCTAAAATGAAATAAAATCCATAACTGCTCACGAATGTTGGTAAATATTTTCTATTTGTAATACTTCCTTGACTCAAAAAATAATCCACACTAATGTACCGTAACTTTGCTCAACTAATGAGGAACATGGGCTGTAAAAGAATGAGCAAAATCAGTCCACTAGAAGGTGGGAGTTTATTCCTGATCAAAATTAAATAATAAATTAAAAATTCAGCCAACTATTTATTACAAATATAAAAAAAAAAACTACCAATGTTTAGTTTAGATTTATACAGGTTATTTTAAACACATTCTTCAGGAATGCCGATTAAACTAACCTGGGAAATGTACTCAGTTATGCACCTCTTGCGTGACAGACGTTTCATTTCTTGTCAATAAAAACTTTTTCGCTGTCCCATGAAGGTGTTCTATTGGTCTGGCCTGCAATAACTATGGAAGTTCTGATTCCAGAATGTTTAAAATTTTCCTCGTCCTGGAACAAAAACTATTTCGTTCCTGAAGTTGTTAATTTTCAAGAAGACCTTAATTTTCTACTGATAGTAGTTTTCCTACCAAGCAAAGCCTAGACCTGTTGTAGAGAGAAGATTTTGCACTCGGCAGGAGTTTTTGTCATCTCAGGGCCCGTTGAGAAGGTTCCTGCCACCCCATGAATGTCGACGCAAAGACCCCAATAGTCGATGCGCAAAGAACGCCCGATTTTGGGAAAACAACCAGTAGGTACTTCAATATTTCTGATTTTTGAAGTTTTTTTTTTTAAATGACCCCCGTTAAAATTTATATATATATATATATATAGAATTTATATATATATATATATATATATATATATATATATATATATATATATATATATATATTTATAGAATATATATATGTTAACAGACACGCACATATATGAGGAGCTTAGTATCAAAGTTGGACAACTCCACTTTTGCTTTTTTTACAGGAGAGGCAAAAAACCATATCTACTATATTGATGTCAGTATCATGGTGATTTTTTTATATGTCATTCTTTTAGGCCTCAGAAACATTATTTCAATGGCACTACAAAATTATATAAGTATTAAGGCCGTAATTACACTTTAAATAGTGGAGTTGTCCATGTTTGAAACCAAGTCATGGAGTTGTCTGTTTTTGAAACCAAAGGGAGCCATTTTAAACCTGAACCTATCCTCTTTTGAAACCAAACAAATATGAATTTGGTATGCTTGAGGGTGTTTTAATATAATGTAATTATGTCTAATGTATTAAATCAAAATGATATAGTTAAAAATTACATGAAAAATGCTATTTAAATACAGTTTGACAAAACTGAAATGAAACTAAATTATCCTTATTTTATTAAGTTTAGAAAAAAAGTGGTACTTAGCTATCCTCTTCGCACAGTTTTACCTATAACTACATGTATTGAAGTGGCTGTGCTATAATTTTCATCGCCGTACTCAGCCATATCTGTGCACAGCTAATAAAATAAAGTTATCAATTAGCGATGCGATTATTTTATGAAAAACGAGTTAACCATTATTATTTTCTGCAGAGAGTTATTGAAAAGTTTTTAATAGCAAATAACTGAACATTAACGGTGAGATCTATTTAATATCTAGTGTGAAACTGTCAATATTTATTTGTTATACACGAAAATTTAAATAAAGAGGAATATGTCGAGAACAGTTACCAGTACCACATTTGCTGTTAATTTATTCACCTGAGGTCTTGAAAATATATTTGGAAGGATACATAGCTCTACCACTTGAGTAAAGTATGAATATTTTAAATTAAATACCGGCTGTTTTATCACGGTTGTTGTTATATAAAGCCCGTTTATTAATGAAATAATTATTCTATAGAATTGGTAGTGGTCTCATTCGACTCGGCACAAAAGAAATTCTTCAAAAATCATACCTAAATCAGATAGATTCAAGTACCTAGAGGTTTTGTCCCAAAATCCGGCATTCGGAATCACAGTGTGCCGGATAACAGCTAGTTATCAATAAGAATTATCGCCAAATGCACTTATTACAGGTTCAGCCATGATGGATTTGCAGTGCATGTTGGGAGCAGATTGCATGAATGCAAGCTTCTCATTGGCTACTGATGGAGTTGTCATTTTTTGAAACCAAACTATGTTGGAATTGTCCATATTTTGATTCTGAACGGTTGAAATAAAGGCTATTTTACCTATTTTCTGCCCGTTTTTAATGAAAAACAGTTGTAAAATCGAATGCAGCATAAAAATCCACTTAAGAATCGACAAAAATCTCAAAACTGAAAAGAATGGAGTTGTCCAACTTTGATACTAAGCTCCTCATCTATATTATATAAATGTGACTGTTGGGAGAACAGCTGTGCGCGTGTGTTAACAAGAACGTTGGAAAAAGTTGTCTTCAGTTTTTCCAGGAATTAGTTAATTTATTTATTTAATGAGCTTCGCAACAAAGGCGACATGCTCAAATTTAAACAAGAAAACAAAAATTGTTACAATAAAATAAAAATATGAAATACAATAAAATTTGAATAAAACATAAAAGAATACAAAAAAAAGAAGAAGAAAAAATCAACAGTTGTGTATAAAATATTCACAGCTATGCCAGTGAAACTTAATTTCTTTAAACACAGAGGATATTATTGACAAACATTTTTTTTTTTTTTTCTAGAAAATACTCATATCATGCACAAATAGCAAATAAATTACTTTTTCTTAACTTTAACTGTATCTTCTTTGCGTGACGCAGCTTTTCAACCCGATCCCTGAATACTCCCTTTCGTACCTTTGCTTCCTTTCCCTCCCTTAGAGGATTCTTCACTCCGATCAGCTGCTAATGCCGCGGCCACACTATGTCTTGTCGCTATCTTGGTCTCTTCTAGGCGAGGAGGAACTTTATCTTGTTCAGGCGCAGCAGCAATTATGGAATTACCATACTTTAACAAAGCAAGCTTTTCTAAATTTTCAATTTTTTTTAAACATCATATCTGCTGAGCTCAATAATTCGCATAGTCCCTCATTTTCTTCCCGTATATCAGTTATATTTTCCTTTTCTTCTAAATTCTTATTTATTACTGAAGTCGGAAAATGTTGCTGTCGATTTTCTAGGGATATTTTGTCTGGAGTAACTGAAAACGGTGTGGTAAAACATGTTAAAGTTCCTTGATGACCACGAGAAAAAGTTGTACTTTCATCTGGTTCTTGAGCCACTAAGCTGAATTTTGTTTTGTTAGCGCTTTCGTTATCAAAAGTTTCAGATGAAAGAGAATTAACATGAAGATGGTCTTCAGTTTGATTTTTAGGAGCGTCAGGACATGCAGCAGCCAAATGGTGGCCTTGACATATAAAACAACTGAGTTTTTCAGTCTCCAGGAATATTTTCCAAGGCTTTCCTTCAACGTCTATAACCAGTGAAGAAGGTAGCTTTTCAATGCCTTCAGGATTTACAAACAGCTGTCTCCTATGACTGAGAATATGCGATAACCTCGGATCATGAAGGCCAGCTCTTAAACATTGTATGGGCGAAACTATTTCAACCCCAAGTCTCTTTATAGCTTCTTCAATCGCTTCATTGGAGATTGAAGGAAAAGCATTAGATATTACAATTCTTTTAGATGGCTCTAAAAACCGCTTCAATAAAATATTATGGCCTCGAATTATTATATTTCGATGTTCATTGACTAATTTATTCACTTCTTTCTTACTATTTAAATGTATGCAAAACCTGCCTCCTGAAATGTAGGAAGCAAATTTAATACTTTTAGCATCAACTATATTCGCCAAATGCAACAAATATTCTTCTTGTTTTATGCCTTTCACAGAGTATAAAACAATAGCATTGTTAAGTGTTTAAGTTTGGTAATTAATATAAACACTTAAACTATTAAACGAAATAGAACTTTATTTAAAAAAAACTGATTGAAGATTCTGATCGGATGTAAATATGAGGTTCAAACGGTGCGCTGCGATATATCCGGTTCCTGGAGCTAGTAGTCAGGTCTAGTGCTCCTTCACCGACACAGTTTATAGGAAACTTGATTAAAAGGTTGGTACTCACCAAAGTCCAGCCTTGACCGAGTACTACCGTGGACTAGGCTTGAGTTTCGAGTTTGAGCAAATTCAGACTAGGGATCTAGTTTTGAACGAGATTGCACTGAAACATTTTTTAGGCTAACCCTTCTTAGAGCAAGGTTAAACTCAACTTTTTTATTTATATCACATGTGTTCTTGGGTTATCTGATAACCGCTACAGCATAATCACTAGAACATAAAGGATTGTCCTTTAATAATTCAACCTTAGAGGTTATGTTGACTACTGATTCCATAGCGTTTATTCTTTAGATATGGCCTTACTTTTAGTGATAAAAATTTGTTACTCACTAACTTTCGTCCATAAATCACTTGTTTCTTTCACAATAGCTTCAATTAGGCTTCACTTTCTTGAAGGAAAATAATAAAATTTATCTTCAGTAAACTATATACATGCTTGTTTTACATTCGTGCACAGCTGTCAGGAATTAGTTAAGAATAGAAAGATTTATTGGCCCAAATTTTTGTTTAAGTGTGCATAACATTATCATTGGTAAGCAAGAAATCAATTTATTGTATCTTACTGGCCCTCAACAGTTAAATTTATGATATAATTGAATCACAGTTCAACCTAACCTCATATGTTCAAATTCCATCAACAAAAGATGCTTCAAAGCAGTCTGGTTTTATTAATAAAACAACCTACATAAGCGGATCATCGTGTCCCAGTGAAAATGCTATAGTTTTAAAGACTATGAATGGAATAAAACAGGAAGATTATGTGCTGGGTTTGATTGAGCTTGTTGATTCCAAATCTATAACATTTGCTTCCTATATTTCTAGGGGGAGATTCTGTATACACTTCAACTGTAAGGATGAAGTTGATCGATTAATTAACCAACATCCTATTGTAAATATTGCTGGCCATGATATTGTAATAAACCGTCTCCTAGAGCCAGCTATTTGAGTAATAGTATCCAACGTGTTTCCAGTAATACCGAACCAAGTCATGAAGATACATTACAGAGGTTAGGTATTGCCATAGTATCGCCCTTGATTTGTCTAAAAGCTAGTCTTCATGATCCACGCTTAGCCCATGTGCTTAGTCATAGAAGACAGCTGTTCATTAAACCAGAGCAGGAGACCCGATGGCCGTGAGGTTTAAGGCAGTTCGAATGAAGATGAAGATGCGGAAAGAATGGAAAGCTCTGGAAGTAATGAAAATATTAACTCTCAGCGGCAGAGGCGACCTCGAAAAACAAAAAGTCCGACTCGCAGGAACTGCCTCATCTTAGCGCGGTTCCGTTCTTATCCCTAGTCTAATTTCGAAAGATTAAAATAGAAGCAGTTATTATTTTGTTGAGAGGAGATCGTTGATCGTTGATGATGCAAGGTAGGGATTGTCCGGGTTAGGTCACTGCTACTTAATAATACATACCCCATATGTGTATGTATGTGGGCATATATATGTACATATGTGTGCGTGTATATGTGTATGTGTATATGCATATATATAAATATATATATATATTATATATGTATATATATATATATATATATATATATATATATATATATATATATATATATATATATATGTTAGGTATATTTACATAGATATGTGCATATATTAGTGTTAAATATGTCCTACTTGTATTTACAGCCCTGATGAAGGCTTGAAGTTCAAGCCGAAACGTCGGCACAATAAAACCATTTTTACGATAAAATGTAGTTTTATTAAGGGTAAAAATGCAGTTTCCAGCCCTCAAAACCGATTTCTTTCAAACTTTGCACAATAACGTATTTTGATGCACTAAACACGAATACGATAAAAAAAAAACGTCGGATTTAACTAGGAAAGAAGTTATTAAGCACTTAAGTTCACTGTTGTGCAGGTTATGAGACCTAATGTAAACAACTAAATTTGTCAACATACGCATGCGCGGGTATGGAAAAGTTCGTAATAAGGAAGTTTAATTGAAATTTACCATAAATTATCGAAATTCATCAGCAGTTATTTATTTACAATCATTTTTTTAAATAATTAAACACTCCTCACATTTCTTGTTTCGTTCATGAAAAGTATTATATATCAGAAATCCCTTAATAATTTGCTAATGCCTTTATAATTATCGTTCTAATTCGCGCCTATCAAACTTCAATTGTCAACAAGTCAATTGTCAAACAAATATTTTGATGCTAAACAGAAGAACATTTAGATGGATATTTAGCCGAATTTCTCTTCAAACGCGCTCATAAATATGAAGAGCGTTTAAAGGCATTTTTCAGTGCGATTGGGGATTTGTATCCACCGAACATCCAGTCTCAAGAAGAAGAAGAAGAAGAAGAAGAAAAAAGCTAAAAGAGATGTCTTGGAGGATTAGAGGAATGTCTAGGAAGACTTTAAGGGCATACGTGCTATGCGTTTCCGCTCGCTCCGCTACGCTCCGCTCGCTCAAGAAAATAACAAAACCCCAGTCAATCCAACTCGCTAAAATTAATAGAATTCTATTAATTTTAGCGAGTTGGATTGACTGGGGTTTTGTTATTTTCTTGAGCGAGCGGAGCGTAGCGGAGCGAGCGGAAACGCATAGCACGTATGCCCTTAAGCGACAGGCGACGACGGGTGAGGATGCCCTTAAAATTAACAATATCTTTGAATAAATGGTTTCTGAACATTTCAAATGAGAGTTCTCTGTTTCCCAATGTTACATATCTGCGCATGCGCGTGTTTACAAATACGCTGATGCCTAGTTTTATAACCTTCCTAACTTTAGTGCTTAATATTATAGTCTATTAATTTTAGCGAGTTGGATTGACTGGGGTTTTGTTATCTTTTTGAGCGAGCGGAGCGTAGCGGAGCGAGCGGAAACGCACAGCACGTATGCCTTAAAGTCGTAATTTATGCCTTAAAGTCATCACAAATTTAGTTGTTTACATTAGCTCTCATAACCTGCACAACAGTGAACTTAAGTGCTTAATAACTTCTTTCCTAGTTAAATCCGACGTTTTTTTTTATCGTATTCGTGTTTAGTGCATCAAAATACGTTATTGTGCAAAGTTTGAAAGAAATCGGTTTTGAGGGCTGGAAACTGCATTTTTACCTTATTAAGTAGCAGTGACCGAACCCTGACAGTTATATTTTGGTTCCACCAGTCTTGAAAGGTAGGATTTACAATCTTACCTGGAAGGGTCGGCAACACTAGAAACCGTCCCGCTAGTTACAAGGTCTTGGAATCTTGGAACTCTATATTTCTAACAATAAATTGTTTTTGTTATTTTACTTAACCTGTTTTATTTTCGAATACATTATCCAACTATAAGCAATTAAAAAATAACAAGGAATAAAATACAGACAAAAAGAACACTTCGAATAAGCGAAATCAATTACTTTAAAGCTTTAAGCTCTTATTTCTCCGATTGACATCGCCTAATCAAAACTTTCATTAGAACCTTTTATGTAGAGCATTTAATAAGCTTTCTAATGGTATTCTTCCGTTTAGCAAAATTCTCAACAGTTTTCGAGATATTAATGAAAGTTCCCAAAATTTATATTATTTCTAGCAACAGAAAATTGGCCTCATTTTTCATATCCTGTTTTACACACAAAATTTTCGCAACATAAGAAATTAAAAAAATAAAAAGCAATAAAAAACGAAGGGAAAGAGACAAAAATTACAACAAGAACGACAAAAACCCGTTCATAAGAACAAAACAGACGTATTTGAGGTTTTAAGCACTTATTTCTCCGATTGACATAACCTAATCAAAAATAGTTTTAGAATCTTTTTTGTAGAGAATTTAGTAAGCTTTCAAATAGTTTCTATCTACTTACCACGATTTCCCAACCGTGTTCGAGATATTAATGAAAGTAAACGAACTTCCCAAAACTTTTCATGTCTGTTCATAAAATATTTTATTATAACCCTTCCTTAACTCCAAACGTAACAAAACTTTCAACATATTAGTTTTAATGAAAGTAGAACATGCAGATAAAGTTTCAACGGAATCCCGTAATTCTAAGTACCCAAACAAAAACGGTATTCAAAAACTATTTTTCCAATTTTCTCGAAAACGGTTGAAGCGATCGCCTTCAAAATGGTTTCATTCGATTTCCTAGCCCAGGAATCATATAAAACGAGTACTTACAAGCTTATGAACTCAAAAACGTAAGCGTTACGATTTTTTTGCGCGAATTTCGCCCCAAACGCCATCTTCCAGTAGGCGGATTTTGCTGGTTAACGAACTTGACCTTTCAAATTGGACGAAGGATTTTTGTACCAAATTTCATCAAAATCGGACCATTCGTCTTCTATCTAGAGAGCGAACAGACAAATATATATATATATATATATATATATATATATATATATATATATATATATATATATATATATATAAATTTGAACCACCGTTATTTTCGGTCTCTAGGGGTTCTGAAACGCGAAATTTTCTAGTCGGCACTTCCGGATTGTTTCATTGTATCAACCCTATAAGCGGGGTTCCTCCCTATGGGGGAGGGAGGAACCGCGCTAAAAAGAACAAAGAAGAATGCGGCCAGGAAAAAGTAAATAGGCAATATGAATGTAATTTTCCCCATGAATTTTTCGTTATAGTAGGAACTAGTTTAATTAAAACAGCTGTTCTTTGATAATTTATTTATTTAAATTTTAACGTCCATTTATTATTAACTACGAATTTTAGGACGGGTTATCTATAGGTTACCACCCTTTTCTAGCCAGGATAGGGGTGGTGCCTTTTCTTTTTTTCGAAAGAAAAGCCACCACCCCTAGTGGGAATCGAACCCACGACCTTTGGCACGGAGTGTTAAGTGCTTACGCCTTAACCCTCACGGGGTGTTCTTTGATAAAAATGTTCCTGATTATTTGTTTTTTTCCCCTTTACCTTGTTTCTGTGTTCTAAAATTAGTTTTATTGTATTAGAGTTTTTCTTCTTTTGTTTTGTTTTCAATATCTGTTTATTATTATGTTTTGATGTCAAGTGTGTTTGTAAAACATTTCATGGAGCCAGTCGTCTTCGTTACGAAGCTCCTCAAATAAATAAATGTGTCTGTTAACACGATAGCGGCCAGAGTTTTTGTTTTTTTCTTCACGAAACGTGGTATATAGCGTTCAATTAGCAAACGATTGAACGAGTTCGTTAACCACCAAAATCGGTCCACTGGGAGGGGGGGTTTACCCCGGACCCACAACACTAATTTGACCATGCCAGCCGTAGTTTTTGTTATATTTCAACGAAACTCGGTATTCGTTATGTTGATCTAAAGAGAGAAATACGTTGTAATAATAAACTAAATCGGTTCATTAGGAGGGGGGCTTACTCCGGGCCCTCATTATCAATTTGCCACTACCAGCCGTAATTTTTGTTACATTTGAACGAAACTCCGTATTCGTGGTGGTAATCAACAGAGAAAAATGGGTTGTAAAAATAAACTAAATCGGGTTATTTGGAGGGGGGTTTACTCCGGACCTAAAGTACTAATATACTCATACCGGTCGTAATTTCTGCTGTATTTTAACGAAACGCGGTATACGTCGTGGGTATCTCACGAGAAAGAAGTGTTGTAAAAATGAAGTAAATCGGTCTATTGGAAAGAAGGGTTTACTTTAAACTCTGTTTCATTAGAATTAGCCCGCCAGACGTAGGTTCCCCAAAGCCACCGCGAGGCGCACTATCTCCCACTAGGGGGACTGTATCCTGTTCCTGCGTCAGTTCAAAAGATGGAACCCTATCATAAGAAAACCCCTGGGAATCAAATCTACAATTGAAGAAAT
The DNA here is from genome assembly GCA_946811695.1 of Gonocerus acuteangulatus. NCBI lineage: Eukaryota > Metazoa > Arthropoda > Insecta > Hemiptera > Coreidae > Gonocerus > Gonocerus acuteangulatus. The sequence continues at coordinate 80,055,350 of OX328125.1, forward strand.
TCTAGGAGGCAAAGAAGAGAACATAAAAAAACTCTTAAGAAGAACTCTTCAAATTCTTAAGAAGAACCAACTTATTTTCAAAATTATAACTTTTATTTTTTTATTATTATTTTTTAACTAATATTCATTAAAATTATTATTACATATGTAATTTATTTATTTTTTTTAACGACATCTGGGCTATTAGCGCCCAGATTATTATTTATTATCCAATATTTTATTATATTTGAGTTTTTCATTACAATTAATATTATAAATAATTAATAATATCCAAGATAACCACCTCTTTGGAAATAAAGTGCAGTATACAGCCATATTCGTCAGGTGAACTAAGGACAAGACGCGACGATTAATATTAACACAACTTAGAATCGGACATACACGACTCACCCATTCGTACCTCTTCACAAGACTAGACAAACCACTATGTGAGGCATGCAGCTTTTAGAGCAGATCACCATTGCTGTACAGCTCTTAAAGTAAAATAAATAAATATTAAAAAAAATATGTTATTATTATAATTGCTATTATTACTTATTCTAGCATCATTTTATTTAATTTTCATTCATTTTAATCTGTTCATTCTCACTTAATTATCAAATATTTCTTATTTTACCTTTGATTGGCAACTACAAATGATCCTAAAGGATAGAGGCCAAAAGAATAAATAAATAAATAAATAATATTACAAAAAAATATTGGAAGGACCACAAAATAAATTTCAAACTCCTCCCTCAGAGACATAATGAGAAAGAAATTTATTATCTTGTATCTAATACACATCCTCCAATTTTATTCAGTAGATTGCATATAAACAAGCTTTTATTAGGTCTAAATAAAAAGTAACTACGCTTTCAGTTAAAAAAATGTATTAAAAGTTTAAACTAGGAAAGTGAATATTTTTTCTAGTTCTTACATGTCAGGAAAAAACAGTAAACATTAAATAATAACATATTTTTATTTATATAGTAAGAGAAAAAATTGACACATGTATATATACATTTACAAATATAAAAAAATATACAAATATATTATAAAAATACCAAATACATTAATTCTCAACTAGCAGATAATCCAATTTTGTTCTTAATATATTCATTAGTCTACGCACATATTTTAAAAATATAACTAGGAGTATTATAATTCCTCCGAAATCGTCTAAAATTGGCAGAAAAATCATCATTGCTGTCATGGAGCCAATAATAGATTTGTAAGATCCATGCAATACCGTCATTTATTTAATTTAATTTTAAAGCACATTTATTTTCGGTGAAGAATTTTAGGACGGGTTATCTATAGGTTACCACACTTTTCTAGCCATGATAGGGCTGATTCCTTTTCCTTCTTCCAAAGAAAAACCACCAAACTTAGTGGAAATTGCACCAAGACCTTTGGCATAGAGAGCTCACGCATTAGCACTCACGGCCACCAGGACTTCTGCAGCACCATCGGCACATGGACAACCAAATAAACTTGGGCATCTTAATTCCTTAATTGAAATTTTAAACGGTTGTCTGTAATTTTTTTTTTTGTTCTATCTAAGGACCTTAAAAAATTAATGTTTAATTAACTCATGTTGTTAATCTGGCTCCGTTATTTATTCCCAAAACATTTCATGCAAACCCACTCAGACATTTAAGGGAGGTGAGTTTAAACACAACGGATTCAAACATACAAACATCACAACCTTCATGTATATAACATAAACAGGATTAAAATATCAAACTTTAAGGATTACTCAAGGATCAAAATATCAAATAAACTTTACAGTTAATACTTTATGATTTTTGGCACCATATTGTTATTTTTTTATGAGTTTAGGGAAAAAGATAAAATAAATAAATATTTTATTTTATGGAGTATCGCATCTTTAGTGATTTGCATTTAGTATTTTTACCTTTTTATTACGACATTAAATATCAAGCTGTGAGCTATTTAGCCAATCAAAGGCAATAATTCTTCTTCTTCTTTTCAGTCCTGTAACAGAGCACTAAGGGCCCAGAGGGGCAGATACTGTAAAGGTATCTGATTCTTGACCATACGGCATGCTAGGGAGATAGTGTGGTCAGTACTATACTCCAGCCGCCTGATTTTTCCATTTGCAGGTACCCATTAATTAATTAATTAAAAGCTGGGTGAGCCTAGGGTTGATCTGAGACCCCAAATCCAACCCTCGAACGACGGCACTAGCAGATAAAATCAAAGGCAATAATTAAACATAAAAATATAAAGTATAGTACAAAATGATTGTTTTAGTCCATATGTGCTCAATTTACTATTGTTTAACACACACACACACACACACACACACACACACACACACATATATATATATATATATATATATATATTCTTTATACATGGCCAAGGTCAAAAGAATAGTACTCCAATTTTCTTTGTACTATTTATTGTTTGTACGCCCTACACGTTTCGTGGCCTTTATGCCACCTCCTCAGGGGCCATTACATCCCCATGTGTGGATAGCTCGCCACCCATACTAAGACTGCCGTGGCGAGCTATCCACACATGGGGATGTAATGGCCCCTGAGGAGGTGGCATAAAGGCCACGAAACGTGTAGGGCGTACAAACAATAAATAGTACAAAGAAAATTGGAGTACTATTCTTTTGGCCTTGGCCATGTATAAAGAACAAATAATTAAACGTAAATAAAGGTCAGAAATACGTGGAAAATAATATATATATATATATATATATATATATATATATATATATATATATGTATATATATATATATATATATATATATATATATATAAACATGCATATATATATATATATATATATATATATATATATATGCTTTCAAATTGGGGACATATTCACTGAAAAGTAATTTGTTATTATCAAAGGTTTTAATAAACTGGAACAGTTTTACATAATAAGCACAAATGTTCTGAGTACTTGTGAGGGTCGGTGCATGCATATGTAGTTGAATAAATACATGCAATTTTTTTTTTTAATAAAATCATATACATTTTTATTTATTTATTACATTATTCCTTAATAATAACTGTTTTTGGGTTTGATGTGGTACAGAACTTCAAACTTTTATAAATAATTGATAATATTAATATCTGCAATTTATACATTTTTCAGTAAATGTAATGATAAAAGCAATTATTTACAATTGCTCATTATTTTAGCAGCAATAAATTTATGAAAAAATTAATTAGATTAATCAAAAGAAGAAAATATAAAGTAACATAAAGTTGTATAAAGATATATGACATTTAAAAAGGTAATAAATTATGAAGTGATAATAAACAAAAGTAGTTCACACACCAATATAAAAATTATACCTATCATATATCAACAAATTATGTTTATTTATTTGTGTTTTAGAGCCCGCTAATGTGCGATTTACTCTTTTCAATTTTCCTTAATAGGCAGAACCCGTCAACAGGTCTATGAGTTTTTAATAATTAATATTTACATATATGTATATGAGATAAATAATGAAATTAAATTTACAAATTATGAAGTATACCACGCTTTGCATTATTTATTTAAATGTTTAACATCCATTTACAAATAACACAGATTTTTAGGATGGGTTACGAGCTACCTCCCTTCTCCAACCAGGATATGGATGATGCCTTTTCTATTTTCAAAAGAAAAGCCATCACACCCTGTGGGAATCAAACACACAACCCTACGCACAGCTCCACTCTTGGCCAAGGGCCTCCTCACGTTGCATAAGAACCTTTAATCAAGTAACATAAAATACAGTGAATATCACATCATATTTTCTTTGACCCATCTCATAAAGAAGAGATTGTACAATGTCCTCTTGCAGTAAAAAAATAACAATAATTTATCTATCTATCCAACTATCTATTTGTTGGAATGTAGCAAGTGTTGGATTATGAAGTCCTTATTCGTGAGTCAGAAGTCACTTGGACTTTTTACAAAAAAACTTCAACTTGAACCCTTTTGAAATCACTGCCTCTTCAACAGTGTTCAGCTATAGCAGCGAGCACTAAATTCTCACTCAGAAAATATGTATCTTTCACAGCTACAGATGAGTACAGGTATGAAGGAGTGATCTCAAAAGCGCTATTTGCTTAAAAATAAAGTTGTTAAAAAAATATTTTCTGAAATTTCTGATTACTGAGATTCATAAAACTGTGTCCAGCAACGGGAAAAATAGGGAAGCATCAAAACCTATCGTTTTTAACTTTCAAAACTTTTATTTTTTACAAAAATTATCATGTCAGTCTGAGATTTGTACCCAGATTCTCCCATTTTATGCTAGTGTGTGTTACCAATTATGGTTGAAGGCTTCATATCACAGCATAAGATAATTCATCCAAAGCTTCAGAAAGACTGCCTTGCATCATAATGAAGCATCAATACGCCGCTGAGCTGTCTATTTAACACATTAGCTGCTGGTGGGCAACAGGACCAGCTGACGAACAAATGACGTATAGGTCTCCGGGGACCTATTCAAATCTTACCCAGCTGTGCACCATAAGTCTCTGGGGACCTGTAATTACTTTTATTTGTAGTAAAACAAAAAACTATCTGCAAATTTTGTAAAAGCATTTGCAGACATTGTTTTTGCGGTAAACATTTTATAAATCATTGAAAAAGCTTCTGTAAACGCAGTAAGTCGATACACATTTTAGAAATAGAACAGTCAAAAGTAATTAATAATTTTATCAGTTCGTAATTATGATAATAAATATGGGCTAGGATATTTGTGCAAATTCACCACCTTTTATGGCATCATGGTTTATTTTATTGTGGCATGTAATAAAAAAATAAAAAATAAATAAAAATCTGGATAAACATTTATTTTATACAAACAAAAACTAAAACTTTAGAAACAAATTACTTGTGATATGTATTGAAACACTCCAGGCAAAATCCCGGGGTATCTGGACATGTATCACAATAGGTGATAATGTGCTTTACTTTATTGTCTGCTTCTCTAACTGACAATGTTTTTCTGAGTCCTTTATAGCACCCCTTGCATGTTCTTCACTTTTTCCGTCCAGGGCCAGTAGGCTAGATGAAAGTATGTTGTCTTCACCGAGGATTGAGCGTAACAGGGGGAATATTTTCAACATTGCTAAAATGAATTAGACTCTCGATTAATGATCTTCTAAAATCGACAATTCCCAACTTGTTTGGTGAAACAGTATTATAAAGTAACCACGAATTAACTACTGTTGTACCAAATAGTAATCCGAAAACAACTTTTCTATACTACTTCAATCTTTTTCTTACTGATGTGTGATATGAAGCCATCTGGTCACTTAGGTCCACACCTTTTTTGGTATTGTTGTAGTCTATGACACATTTTGGCTTTATAATGGCTTTTTCTCCATTTCTATTTCTGGATCTGGATCTCTGTAAAGTGTCACTATGCTCAGGATGGGAGGTAATCATTGTTACAGGACGCTTGTCCACCCATTTAATGACTTTTATTTCCCCATTTTGCATACCAAAAATATCGCCCTTCTTCATTTTCAATCCTCCTTTGTTACTAAACTCTTTGGAGACCCCTCTTCTGCCAGGTAAGAGAGTCCAACAGTAGAGTATTTGTTTTTTAATAAATTTTCCACTAATGATACGCTCGAGTAGAAATTGTCAGCATACAGTATTCGCCCTTCTGGTTGAGTAATCACCTCCAAAAGTTTGAAAATAACTGACTGAGCATGTCCAAGGGCTTTGTTGGTTGTTCCTTTTACTTCATATACAATTATATTATTTGTGTAGCCTTGAGTTGTACATAATTTGTAGAGCTTGACTCCATATTTGTGTGTTTTGTTGGGATTATATTGCCGGAATACAAGCCTTCCTCGGAAAGGAACCATACTTTCATCAAAAACTAATGTTCATCCAGGCTCTAAGAGGGAATTATATTTTATGATTAATTTGGACAATATTTTTTCTACTTTATATAGTCTGCGCGTTTTGTCTTCGCTTTCATTGTTTGCGAAATGTATGCATTTGAGGAGAAGTAAAAACCTATCTCTTGTCATGGTTGTAGAAATAAATTGGTTGTTATACAATAAGTCTTTGGACCAATAATAATTGCTAATGGAAGGTTCTTCTACCAATCCCATAGCCATTATAAGGCTAAAAAATTTGCATAATTCTGGCTTTGTTGTTTCAGCCCAGCTCTTTATTCGGGATTTAGATGTATGTGACTTTTGCAATTCTTGAATTGCATAAGCATTTATTTCTGCCACAATAAGATCCAAAATTTCCGAATCGATAAATTTTAAATAAACATCAATTGGTTTACTGATCTCCTGCTGGTCTAAATTTATCTGGGAATTTTCTCCAATAAAATCAAAATTATGACAAGTATTTGTGATATTCGTCCATACTCTAGAGGAATCATAATTGTTACTCACAAGATCACAAACTGGAGTCGTACAAGAACTAGAAGCCGACGTTTCAATGCCACTGCAAGATTCCGAAGTTTTGCTGCTGTCTGAGGAAGATGCTTGATACGTTTTGTCAATATCCGAATCATCACTGTCAATTAAATTATCACTATCGGACAAATTGTTCATACAGTAATTCACAGTAGACGAAAGCCTAGTGGACCAAGAACTAACAACGGCTTGATTACTACAGAATGCAAATGTTTCAGCTGTGTTATCTCTCGTCTCCACTGGGTTATTACTAGTTTCAACCTCTTCTTGAATAACTTTAGCTGCCATTTCTAATATTTTTTTTTTGCCCTGGAAGACATAATAGAAAAAAGAAAGGACAAACGCATGGTACAACTGTATATGAGAGACTGTAGGAGAACTCCATCCGCACAAATCTGTAAACAAGTACCGACAGTTTGGTGCAAGCTCGTGTATGAAACTGAGGTCGCCTGGGACCTATGCTGCATACTACTAATAATGTATTTGCCGAGTACGGTATAGGTCCCGGGGGACCTATACGGAAAAACGTGCTAAATATTGTAATGATATTTTACATTACATATTTGAAAGTTTTAAAATTAACACAGAAAATTCTGAAAATCCAAAAAACTCATTGATATGTTAAATTCTCTGGGATGAACAAATATAATTTGTTATATTTGTCTAGCAGTCTATACAGGTAGCATTGGATACCGGTGGGACGCTCCCGCCATGAAAGTTAGTTCAGTCTGTTACAAGCAGTCTGTGAAAAGGTGGCTCCAGTCTCATATGGCAGCCTGTTGAGTTGTAATGGAAGAAACAGTCACATACATGTCAGTCTGTTAAAAGTAGTTCAGTTCACAAGAAGATACAATCTCATAAGTGCAGTTCAGTTAAAAAGAAGATAGTCACATATAGTGTAGTTTAAAAGAAACAACGCCATTCCTAATGCAGCTCTAGTTCAGTGTACAGCTAGTCTCAGATGGTCATCAGTTTTCATGAAGCCTAGGCTCAATCTCTTAATGAAGATACAGTTGTAACGAAGATCCTGTCCTATGCAGTTAATACCGAGCTGGCTTTATATCAGGTAATGCTTGTTTATCCTATGCCTGAATAAAACTTATCTATGAGTTTTTTCTTTTGTTTTGTTTTTTTTTTTATTATTTAAAATTATCTTTGTTTTACTTTACTGGACTCGAACCCGACCCCTGAGATAAAGAGTTTTTAAAATTAAATATTATAAAATTTTTATTATATTGGCTCCTAACGTAGAGGCATAACGTAAATAAACTTATTAAAAATAAAACTTTTTATTAATATTATAACAATATATATTTTAAAGTTATAATATTAACATATATATAAAAGAACGATTCGGAAACAAACTTACGCCATAAAAAAAATTAAAAATAAGCCACACAGAAATCATGTCGCTCAGCCGATACTCCCGCATAGAACTATGTCCGTCAAATAGGTCTCCCGGGACCTATACCGCATTTAACGTGTTAAGGCTTTGAGTCCTTCAGATGATTTACTTCCCATGCTGTGATATAAAGCCTGGTACCACAATTGGCTACACTGACAATTGCAAAACAGGAGAAAATAGGAACAAATCCCAGCCTACCAAGTTAATCTTTCAGAGACATATTTTTTTTTTTTTTTTTTTTTTTATTTATTTATTTGGAATTTACAACAATGTATGTTCAGGGACATATAGATTTGTAAACCCATTTGCTGCCACTAACACAGATCTCTACGCTGAGCTGGCACCCTGGTGCTACTAACTCAAATCTGTGTGCTTGGCCGGCGTGCTACTAATACAAAGCTGTGATTCTGAATAACTGCTGCTCTCACATATTTTTACAATTGGCAACTAGCGGAATCTAAATAAACTAGTAGACTTTTAGAATTGCCAGTAGATAGTGTGGGCACCTCCTTTTCAAACTATGCCAGCTGTATGACCGTTAGCCCTCAAACATTCTTTCGGAATTGTAATCACCCAAAAAGAACTCAGCACTAGGTGGTTGTTGAGGCACTAGCCCTGTAGTACCCAGTCAAGGTCAAGCCTTGCAATGTTCAGCAGCAAATGGGTTAAGTAACTGACAGAGCATACCGTTATAGTATGTATTAGTACCTCTATGGAAGAGGATTTCCTGTGGTTACATGAAGTGATTAGGTTAGTCAAATATGGTGCTATGATGAGTATAGGTTATAAACATGTCAACATTAAAATGGTGTCAAAAAATAGTGTCGAGTAGTAAAGTAAATTACTAGAGTTCATCTGTTGATATGATAACAATGAAGTGATCATAGTTATGCATATGGATGTTTGTATTCTTGCTGTTATTATTAATATCCTATTTATATAAAGTTATAATAACCATTCTATATTATACAGTGGTAAAATAATAATTTTTAAATATAGTTTGTTCCCAAATGAATCTCACTTATTAAATAATTATCCTCTCTGAATCTTGAAAGGAAAGATTATAACTGCCAACAAAATTTTCATATGAAAGGGGAAAAATAGATGCTTTAAAATTTGAAAGATGTTGTACAGCTAGAGAGCAACTAATGCTAGGAAATTAGAATAACTAAAATTTAAGGGTTTTCATTTTTAAAAAAATATAAGTTTTTCTATATTTATATCTAGTCTAGATAGTATGGGTTTGGTCATCATAGTTAATAGAATTTAATTTGTATATAAAAATGAGTTTATATTGCCAACATTTCAGCTTGAAATTCAAGCCTTCGTCGGCTATGAAAAGAGTAAAAACTTATCCCAATAGACATCACTCAGTAAGTATAAGCTGAAAAGGTTTTTCTTTCTACAAGAATTCATTTTTTTTATAAAAATAGTTTTATTAACTATTATGACCAAGGCTCAACTATTTCCACCTTGGCAATATTAACAGTCAATGATCTCTTCTGAATTTATACACTAGGATTTTATTTGGAAAACAAAATCAGTTAATCGCACAATCAGGGGTCCCAAAGATGTTTCTTCCATATCTTCCCACAAAGTTTCCATTGTTAATTGAGCCATATCCTTTAATTCTTGAATACTTAAGTTATTGTCATGCTTTAGCAAAGGCGTTTTTAAAACTAATACGAAAACCACATGGGCATCTACAAATGGAGTATATTTATCACAAATTGCATGAAATTTCCGGGCTTCATTAGAATTAATTTTGTCGAAGTCATAAATAAGCATGGCTCCTTTTGTAGTCAGTATGTCCTTTAGGTTATTAATATACGTTTTGGAGCCAAAATCACCTGGGATAGAAGAACCGTACAGTTCATGAATGGTGAATGCACTATGAAATTTTTGAGCAGCATAGAGGGCCATATCACGGGCGATAGAATTCCCAGTTGTATGTGTATCATTGTGTAAAATAGTGATAACAGTGATTAAGTCTTCCCTTCTAGAGCTGTTGTTTGATATGTCGACAAGCCTAGAAAATTGTTTAAATGTATGGAATGGTTGGTTCGGGTACTTTAGCTTCATTTGTTCCAAAAATGATCCGAGTCGAAGAGTGGTTTTCTCATTACTGGCAATATTTGAATCACTAAAATATGAATTTGCTAACACAACTCCTAAAAGTGGTAATACAAAGACTAGGCACCACAAATATCTGCAGCTCGGCGTACCTGAAAATAAAACAAACATATTAAAATTGCCAATTTCCCCTGACCATATATTCTTTTACAACATTTTTAACATTTAAATAATATATTTATTATTGTTGGAATTGCTTGATGGTAGAAATTGATGTTCAGAAAGAAGAAAAAGTCCAAAATTTCCATAGGCATTTCAATTCTTTGTTTTTTGCAGAACGTTTTCAGGAAATAAAAGTCCAAAATGTCCACATTTTTTCTTCCTTCTGAATATCAATTAACACCAGCCAGCAATTCCAATAATGATTGAAGCTCGTCAAGCTGTTGCCACGTCGTGGCACAAGTTTTCACGCCATTGAAAATGGGGCTTAGTCACTGAAAACGTTCTGCAAAAAACAAAGAATTAAAATACCCATGGAAATTTTGTATTTTTTCTTCCTTCTGAATGCATTTATTTGTTTGATGATGAATTGATTTGTGTGGTGTTAAAGTGTTAATACTCCTTTCTAAGGATTGTGGGTTCGATTCTCACTAGATGTGTAAAAATATAAAATGAAATCTCAAAGAAAAGCAAGATCATAGGTGCCAGAACAGGAGGAAACTGACAGTATCCAAAGTAGAAATTACTCTCTTACAGCATTGAATTCTCCAAATGAGATTACTCAATCAAAAATCGCATACAAACCGTTTTTGCTAACAACATGTAATTAGCTTTTGAATAGATTCTTACATTTACAACGATTTCCCAACTGGTTTCGAGATACATAAGAATATATACAAAAATCCAAAGAAAACCCAGTTTTTGTCAACTTTTCTTGAAAACAGTTACAGATATAGACTAGTGTGATATATAGTGAAAATGGTTTCACTAGATTCCCCATGAGGTCTGGTGGCCCTGAGTGTTATGGCATGAGCACTTAACATCCCGTGCCAAGGGTCGTGGGTTCGATTCCCACTGGGGTGGTGGATTTTCTTTAGAAAAAAGAAAATACATCAGCCCTACTCTGGCTAGAAAAGGGTAGTGACCTATAGATAACCTGTCCTAAAATACTAAGTTAATAATAATGGACGTTAAAATTTAAATAAATAAATAACTAGATTCCCCACATCTAATTATTCATAAAATGTGTATCTGGAAGGCTATGATTTCTTTGCATACATTTATTCGGGCAAAAAACATGTTCCGGCGGACAGATTCTGCTGGCTAAAAAACTAGACCTCTTAAATCGGACAAAGTATTTTTGAATCAGACATTCTTTTCAGAAACAGACATATTAATATTTGGATCATTCTGTTTATATAGACACTAGCACAATAAAATTGGACAGCCCACTTTATTATTTCAATTTTAAATCAAGTTCTCTTCTTCTTCTGAGCATTAAAATCTAAAATAAACTACTTATACTAATAAATATTCTTCCGGGTATTGGGTTTGGGGCTCAATGGGGAAATGGGGATTCTTCCGAAAGAGACCATCAAATATTGTCATTAAAATTATTTAATCAGAGCATGCAAAGACAATGCGGTTTAATAAATTTAAATCCTTGCAAGTATACTGCTAAGCCTGAGTATGCAGTATGTAGCAATAACCTTTTCTGGCTTCACATGAATTTGACGATGTGCTGTCTATCTGAAGCTTATTATTATTATGATTATTAGTTTTTTGTCATGCTGTGAAATGGAGTCCGGTGATGTAATTAGCAATACAATTAAGCATAAAACAGGAAATTCTGGCTTCAAATCCCAAACTTTCAAGTTATTTTATTTTATTTTTTTTTTTTAATATAGATAAGGAGGGGGGTGGAATCACGCTGAAGAGGAGCTAAATTTGAATAACCCAAAGCAAACTATGTCATCCAACAGGTCTAAAAAGTCCAAAGATGGAGCATCAGATCTTTGGACTTTTAAATTAAAAAATAAACAAGGAACAAGTTCAGTTTTCAACATAGAACCCTGTCATAAAGCAGATCCTTTCACAAAGAGATTTCATTCAAGACAGTTTTGTTCCCTATGAATCATTTGCTGAGACTGACTCATCAGAGAGCAACCTGGCTAGAGGGAAAGGACAGTGTTGCCTTTACAAACACAAAACAAAACAAGATAAAATGAAAAAATATCATAAAACACACACAATTAATTATAATCAATGAAATTATATTTAAAGAGATAAATCACCAATAAAAAGAAACTTTATCTTCAATTTAAAATAAATTCATATTTATAAAAATATGGAACAGTACTACTAACCACTACTTGAGGGTGAATTCTCTGTATAACAGCAGATGTTACTGGTTCTTTGGGGACCACCAAATGCTACTGAAACAGAAAAATTAATATAGTAAGGGTCTATAATTTTTAGTGACTTCATTAACCCATTCCCTGCCAAGAGGGGAGCACAGTAAAGGGTTCTCTGGTACAAGATTCTCGTACCCTGCCTCTGGATCCCTGGGTACGCTCGGCACATCTTGACTTTGAGTTATCTCCTCACCGATTTACACTCGTCTTTTATAATTTTGATTTTTGTAGTTTACTATCAACATTAATTTTGACTGATCTTTAATTGATTTTGAGCTTGAATTATTTTTAAGTTGAACAACTTTTTTTAAAAAGAAAGCTGTAAAAATATGTAAAGAAATATATTTATATTGTATGCGTGTAAAGAAAATAAAAAGAAGAAAAGTTTTTCTGTTTAAAATTTACCCTATATGTTGATGGTGATATGAGAACTAATGGTAATTTGACAAGGATTCGATGGGCTGAGAGGAAAACAAGTTTTAATACACCTGAATAGCTCATATGGCCAAAAAAGACATTCAAATACCCTCTAATGACAGGCAGGAATACTAGGAGTAAGCTATGGTAGCACTAGATATCTCTAAAGCCCAGAAATGAGAAGACAAAGAAGGCAGAAATATGAAAAGCTCTCGACTACTGGTACACATGGATTATCTTAACTTTTTACCAGTTGTCACTACAATGGTTAAGTCACTATTGTGCTTATCAAAACAAACAAAAAATCAGTCCCATAACAAGGTCCCAGAGGGCCAGATACTTTAGAGGTTTCTGATTTTTGACCATAAGGCAGATAGTACGCTTTATCTTGCCCTTTGCAGGTACCCACTAAAACTTGAATCCGGACTCAGACCTTCAAGCGATAACACTAGAAGATAAAATATTTCAGTGTGCCCCGAGTTTCGAACTCAGGTCCTCCACAAAATGAGTCGACTGCTCTACCACTGAACAAAATTCACCCATATTCAATTTATAAATAGTAAAAATTATTAAATAAGATATAATATTTGATCTGATTTTTGATTTAACATTTGCTATGTTCAAAATAATGAAATGATTTGTCGAACTAATATAATATTTCATTTGAGTATATGATTGCTGATACTATTCAATTTTGTATTATGCATTCTATTAAGCCAAATGTACACGTTATAACCAAGTAATAGTGCAGAAACTTCATGACTGTAACCATATTTAGAATACGGTTTAAAGAAAATAAACATAAACATCTTATGGCAAAGATTATTGGTAATTTAAAAAATTACATAAAGATATACACAATTTTCTGGTAGCAGCTATTTTTTTACTATATTCATGCACAGCATTTCTAAGGACATTTTTGGAACCATTTCAAAGAGGTTGGAAAAAAGTTATAATTTTTACCTCTAATAATGGCAGGACATTAGATAATTATTGTTTTTGCTGAATCCAAAAAAATAAATTAAAATATCAAAGAACTTAAAAAAAAAAAAAAAATGCTTCAAAAGTATATGTTGACATACTCTGTATTGAACATAACACTTATTAGTTAGCAATGAATTAGTGAAGTTTAAAAGGAATAGCAAGGACAATAGCCCAAACTGATAATAAATTGATAATAAATTGAGTAATAACTTATTATAAATAAACATGAAATTTAAAAAGTAAATTAGAAATGAAGGTAAAAATGCAGTTTCCAGCCCTCCAAACCGATTTCTTTCAAACTTTGCACAATAACGTATTTTGATGCACTAAACACGAATACGATAAAAAAAAAACGTCGGATTTAACTAGGAAAGAAGTTATTAAGCACATAAGTTCACTGTTGTGCAGGTTATGAGAGCTAATGTAAACAATTAAATTTGTGACGACTTTAAGGCATACATGACTTTAAGGCATAAATGACGACTAAGGAACACATGCTATGTGTTTCCGCTCGCTACGCTCGCTCAAAAAGATAACAAAACCCCAGTCAATCCAACTCGCTAAAATTAATAGAATATAATATTAAGCACTAAAGTTAGGAAGGTTATAAAACTAGGCGTCATCAGCGTATTTGTAAACATGCGCATGCGCAGATACGTAACATTGGGAAACAGAGAACTCTCATTTGAAATGTTCAGAAACTATTTATTCAAAGATATTGTTAATTTTATGGGCATTCTCACCCGTCGTCACCTGTCGCTTAAGGGCATACGTGCTATGCGTTTCCGCTCGCTCCGCTCGCTCAAGAAAATAACAAAACCTCGCTAAAATTAATAGAATTCTATTAATTTTAGCGAGTTGGATTGACTGGGGTTTTGTTATGTTCTTGAGCGAGCGGAGCGAGCGGAAACGCATAGCATGTTTGCCCTTAAAATCGCCCTAGACATTCTTCTGCATTCCTAATCATTCGTCCTAGACATTCTTCTGCTATTATAAAGGCATTAGCTAATTATTAAGGGATTTCTGATATATAATACTTTTCATGAACGAAACAAGAAATGTGAAGAGTGTTTCATTATTTAAAAAAATGATTGTAAATAAATAACTGCTGATGAATTTCGATAATTTATGGTAAATTTCAATTAAACTTCCTTATTACGAACTTTTCTATACCCGCGCATGCGTATGTTGACAAATTTAGTTGTTTACATTAGCTCTCATAACCTGAACAACAGTGAACTTAAGTGCTTTATAACTTCTTTCCTAGTTAAATCCGACGTTTTCTTTTATTGTATTCGTGTTTAGTGCATCAAAATACGTTATTGTGCAAAGTTTGAAAGAAATCGGTTTGGAGGGCTGGAAACTGCATTTTTACCGAAATGAATTATTAAGTGACAGGAAATATTCATACCTATTGTATCCTTTACTTTAAGATCAATGTTTTTTTCTTTTTTGTGTAAAGCTCTTCTACCTTTTACTGCAAAAATTAATATTCTCCATCAGATGCCTTAATATAGCTACAATTATTATAAATTATTTTGAGATTTCAATAATTATGAATGAAAAACAAAAAAAAATATAGTGTTTTTTTTTTCTTTTTACAAAGCATTTATTTACTTGTTAAAGGAAAATAGAAAATTAGAGACCAGATGCTTGTCAAAGCTTGAGAGAAATTCATTGTTAATAATAATCGGAGTTAAACCATATTAAACATATGTAAAACGAATACAATAAAAATCTGTATAATCCAATGAAAAATCAAACTATGCATTTAGACTAATAAAAATCATTGCTTAAATACTATGAGATAATTTTTTCTCTATACCATGGATTACATATAATTTTTACCTTCTATTTATACAAAAGCAGTTTGAGCATATTGAATGAAAGTTTCCCTCTGCTACCCGGCCCCTTTGAGTAGATCAGCTTTATCTGAAGAGACTTAATTTTGTTTTACTAGTTGATGTGTCATAGAGATCATGTTCCATACACACATACCAAGTAGGCTCACCAAATGCCCCAGACAACATTTAAAGTGCATTGGAGTGTCAAAATTATATTTTTCACATAAAATTTACAACTGATTCTTCGATCCAGTTTTTCACTAGCAAAATATTTCCAATATCACCAAAACAAGTCCAACCTTCATATCTCTCTCTCTCAAAAAAAAGAAAAAAAAAAGAAAAATACATATTGCAAAACAGCCGTCATGTCCTCAGGAGAATTGGCCCACTTTTTTCCCTCTCTGAGGAATGAAAGAACAACCTGTATCCCTTCATCCCTCCACCGAGAGCTCCCAAAATCTCCAACACCAGTGACTGGACGTTGAGGCGACATCCTTACGCAACCAGAATAAATAAATAAATAATCAATTGAAAACTTATCCTCATTTCGGCTCGCTTAAATTATTGGACTCCTACGACTTAGTGTTTGGGCGTATTCAACTGCAACAATAATGTGATATTTTAACCCTTTTAACTGAATAATATAGATTAAGTTCTCCTTCATGTTTTTTTTGTTTTGTTTTTTTTTTAATTTCTAAAAAGTGGAATTACTTAATTTTCAACTTTGGAGACCATTTAGACTGGTAAGATTTACATAGGGAATTATGGCTATGAAACAGGATTGTAGGAGAGAGAGTTTTGAAAAACATGATGCCAGTTCCAATCTCATAGCATGACGCAGTCCAGGGATAATCAATTTAAGGCAAACATCTTCAAAGCGAAAAATCGCTACGTGGTGACATGGACGCTGAGGTAACATCCCTAAGCAACCAGTATAAATAAATAAATAAATAATTAATTGAAAACTTACCCTCATTTTGGTTTGCTGCAATTAATGGACTCCTATGATTTAGTGTTTGGGCGTCTTCATCTGAAAGAAGAATGAAATATATTAACCCTTTCAACTGAAGTATGTAGAACTATAGTTTATTCTTGAACTGGGGGTGGAGATTATTCACGATATCACAATACTGAATACGTCAGATTAACTCACCTGTTCATAGTTCATAAGTATTTTTATCACCATTTTTTAATTTGATTATTTAAAGTTTTTATTTGAAATGGAGTCCGGTGGTGTAATTAGCAATACAATTGAGCATAAAACAGGAAATTCTGGCTTCAAATCCCAAACTTTCAAGTTATTTTATTATTTTTTATTTTTAATATAGATAAGGAGGGAGGGAGGAATCACGCTGAAACAAATTTCAAAAATCTGATTTAAATGAATATACTATTCTTAAGAAAGAATATAAATCTCTAATTAAAGAAAAAAAAGATGTCTTTTATAAAACTATTGCAGATTCATTCAGTAATGTCAAGGATAGTAAAGGCTTTTGGGCCGAAGTTAAAAAAATTACTTATAAACAAATCTCTAATAATTGTATCTCTCTAAAAGAATGGGAAATATTTTTCAATTCAGTCTACACTTGTGCTTCGTCACCTGATACTAAGTTTTTCGGAGTAACGCATCCTTTGCTAGAGTCTTATATCTCTACGGAAGAGATTCTTGAAAGCCTGAATTCTTGCAAAAGCGGAACTTCACCCGGGCCCGACGGAATATCTTATGACTTTCTAAAAGCTCTTCCAGAAAATTGGATTAATTACCTAGAACATTTGTTCAATAAAATTGTCTGTGAAGAAAACGTTCCCAAAAGTTGGTCACTCATTCACATCTCGATGATTTATAAGAAGGGAGATAAACATAACCCCATAAACTATCGTGGTATTGCCCTTGTGAACTGCTTACTTAAGGTCTTCACTCAGGTTTTATTGAATAGGTTCCTTATATGGGATGAGGAAATGAAGTTATTACCTGAATGCCAATCAGGATTCCGCAAAGGGAGAGGATGTTTGGACAACATTTTTGTCTTGTCTTCAATCATTCATATTCATCTAAGACTTTCTAAACGCTCGGTGTACATAGCCTTTGTGGATTTTAAAAGAGCTTTTGACTCTATTTCCCACCAAAACCTTTGGATGAAATTAAATGACTTAGGGATCAGTCCTAAAATTCTTCGGCTACTTCAGAACCTCTATAGCAATGCTTCAATTCAAGTAAAAGTTGGGAAGGAATCGACTCGCAATATAAGAGCTACTCAAGGTTTGTTTCAGGGTGAAGTATTGAGTCCATTTCTTTTCGCATGTTTCCTTTCTGATATGGAATTATTTTTCAAAAGTAGAGGTGCTAAAGGTCTAAGTATAGACGGATACAATGATCTTCTTGTACTCTTGTATGCAGATGATGTAATTATACTAGCAGATTCTCCTGTAGATCTAAGAAGCAAGTTGGTTATTTTAGAGGAGTATAGTCGATCAAATTCATTGACTGTCAATACTTCCAAATCAAAAATTCTCAAGTTTAATAAAGGTAAATGTAGAAAAGATCCAGATTACTTGTACTCAGGAAAAATAATTGAACAAGTCCAACAATTTGTCTATCTTGGAGTTTTATTTTCTTCATCCTCGATATTTCTCAAAGAAACAACATATGCAGTCTCGAAATTCAACGCTGCTATCTCTGTTGTCTTTAGTATTTTAGCAGGTGCAAAATGTCATTGTTGGGAGGCCACAAAGAAAATTTTTTACTCTATAGCAAGATCCACATTGATCTATGGCTCCCAGATCTGGGGCATTAGATATCTAAATTATTTGGAACAAGCGGAAACCAATTTCTATAAGAAACTATTCCAATCTACTAGAACTACCCCTAATTACATGATAAGGCTTGAGACCGGAAGTGATTATGTATCAATACAGGTTATAAAATCAACCCTCCTCTGGCTTTGTCAAATCCTATCTATGAGTGCTGATAGACTTCCAAGGCTTTGTTACAATAGACTTCTTCTTTTAGATCAGAGTCCCCAAAATAACATAAAGCTTAATTGGGTATCCCAAGTTAAAAATATATTTGTCACTTTGGATTCTCTAGACACATGGCTAATTCAGGACCCTAATTTAATCAAAAGACGGATTAATATAATTTTAGATGCCCAAAAAGCTAATTTACTTAGTAATGATCTGGAGAAAATGAATAATTCTAACTACAACCCATTTTACAAATTTTTTTCATTATCTCCAGGCCTACCTCATGAATTTCTCACCATGGGGCTGCCTTTTGTTATTGCAAAAACCATAGCTCAGTTGAGAACAGCCAGCAACTACAATATCAAATTTTCAATAAAAAATATCCATTATTCTATTAACCTAAAGGAAATCTGCACCCTCTGTAATAATAACGTATTTGAAGACATTTTTCATTTTATCTTACATTGCCCTATTTACTCCCCCATTAGAAGGCAATTCCTCCAGTTTATCAACCAACCTATTGAAAATTCCCGATTACACAAAATCTTAAACAAAGCCTCAAAATTTGAATATATACACATTTATAACTATATAAAAAACTCCTTGAAATTGAGAGCTTCATTAATTTTTGATTGACACACACAATAATAATAATAATAAAAACACACAAAAAAAAAAAAAAATCCAACATTTAATATTAAGTAATCCATTTTTTGCACTGTTTTCTCTATCTAAACATAATTTTTAATAATCACTTCTTGGTTAAGAAATTGTATTTTATATTTAGTACATGTATAGAAATACTCCTTAAATTTAATGCATAGAAGATGTAATTATTTTCATTTATTTTAAGTTAAACTTTATTATTTCACAAAGTATCTGTATGTAAATAGAACATATGTGTAAGTTTTATGTTGGGGTATGTTTATGAATATATTACTAACATAGGACTAAAAACATTATATAAGGTCAACTCCTTGCAATGGGGAAACCCTGTATGCAATAAAATAAATTGAAATTGAAATTGAATTATTGGACTCCTACGACTTAGTGTTTGGGCGTATTCAACTGCAACAATAATGTGATATTTTAACCCTTTTAACAGAATAATATAGATAAAGTTCTCCTTCATGTTTTTTTTTTTTTAATTTCTAAAAAGTGGAATTACTTAATTTTCAGCCCCCAACTTTGGAGACCATTTAGACTGGTAAGATTTACATAGGGAATTATGGCTATGAAACAAGATTGTAGGAGAGAGAGTTTTGAAAAACATGATGCCAGTTCCAATCTCATAGCATGACACAGTCCAGGGATAATCAATTTAAGGCAAACGTCTTCAAAGCGAAAAATCGCTACGTGGTGACATGGACGCTGAGGTAACATCCCTAAGCAACCAGTATAAATAAATAAATAAATAATTAATTGAAAACTTACCCTCATTTTGGTTTGCTGCAATTAATGGACTCCTATGATTTAGTGTTTGGGTGTCTTTATCTGAAAGAAGAATGAAATATATTAACCCTTTCAACTGAAGTAGGTAGAACTATAGTTTATTCTTGAACTGGGGGTGGAGATTATTCACGATATCACAATACTGAATACGTCAGATTAACTCACCTGTTCATAGTTCATAAGTATTTTTATCACCATTTTTTAATTTGATTATTTAAAGTTTTTATTTGAAATGGAGTCCGGTGGTGTAATTAGCAATACAATTGAGCATAAAATAGGAAATTCTGGCTTCAAATCCCAAACTTTCAAGTTATTTTATTTTTTTTTTTTTAATATAGATAAGGAGGGAGGGAGGAATCACGCTGAAGAGGAGCTAAATTTGAATAACGCAGAGCAAACTATGTCATCCAATAGGTCTAAAAAGTCCAAAGATGAAGCATCGGATCTTCGGACTTTTTAATTAAAAAATAAACAAGGAACAAGTTCAGTTTTCAACATAGAACCCTGTCATAAAGCAGATCCTTTCACAAAGAGATTTCATTCAAGACAGATCTGTTCCCTATGAATCATTTGCTGAGACTGACACATCAGTCAAACTTTCACGTTTCAGACCCTATAGATCACGAAAATATAGGTGGCCCAAATTTGTATATATATATATATATATTGTAATGATAAATTATTATAAAAAGATTGCGCCACGTTGGGTCGCCAATAAATGTAATGATTAATTATTACAATAAGAAATAAAGAAATTTTAATTAGTTTTATTATATTAATTTAAATTAATCTCAGGGATCAAAGTTCCGAGTGAATGGACGATATAATACTTATCTCCAGACAATTCTGAGATACACACAATATTAAACCACACACAAATAATAATAAAATAATCGACACTACAAAAAAAACAATTCTTACCTCTAAATCAATCCGCTTCCAATAAAACCTCAATTCACTTGGTATTCCTTGGTGGAGAGCTCTGACTTCGACCAACGCTGAGAACCAACAGACTTCGTCTTCTCCCTCCGAATGATGAGACTAGACTCCTTGTTCTCCCTATGGCTGCGGAGACTCGACTGGCTGACGCCATTCGAGCAAACGGGAAAGTTTAGCGTCCTTGCTTCTTAACCTCCGCAGTTTACCGGATTATATATAAAGATAACAATTATGTTTTTTGTAATACAAATAATTAATTTATTGTTATCTGGATGTACATTTAATATGGATATATTGTATACCAGTATTGTCCAAAAATATTATTAATTTTGATTATATATAATACGATGTTATTTGTATATCTAGTTTGTGATTTGCGCGGGCTTTTCAAAATATCGATGGTTATTTGAATTTAAAAATATTTTCGTGAATGTAATATATCATTACATTTGCACTCCTGTCTAAAAAAAAAAAATTAAAAAAAAATGTTTTTAGTCCGGTATAAAAAATAAATTTAAAATTGAATTTTTTAATTTGAAGTTTCGGAATACAGAATTATTATTTAGATTGGTCAGCCTGTTATTTATTCAAATTTTCAATAACTTATTTCGTTACATAATTTTTATTCATTATCATTTCTCAATTTAAATTATCATTTTCCATTGTTCATTTTTAAACATTATCATTATCAAAACTATCTTATCCTAAACTAATATGATTAAAATTTATGATAAATTTTTAAATATTATTATTATCAATTAAATCTTATATTAATATGAATCTTATTTTCTTTAAAAAAAAATACTAAACTAATAAATTTTATAAAAACACACTAAACTAATAGATATTAATTTTAAATTTTTTCATGAATTTATTCCTGGTCGTTAATATTTTATTTTGCAGTTGTCCAATTTCTTTCTATAAAAATGTTTTATTCTTTTCCTTGGAGGCCGATTTAGCTTTGAATTTTTTTCTATTCCAAGTTGTCTTTTATATTTATAAAGAATTTTTATTTTATTTCCAAATTTGACATTCAAAATCTTTAAATTATTATTATTATTAATAGTTCTATTCAGTTTCTTCATTGGTATATTTCCACTTCTTTTATTATAACTCTTTTCATTTATTTTGAATTTATAGTTATCAGATAATTTTTCAATTTTCTTTTGTTTCATCATTTTGTTTATAAATTTTGTTCTTATTGTATTTTTGAAATTATCATTTATTATCTTTTTATTAATTATTTCATTTGTACCCTCATTATCATTATTTAATTCAGTTAATATTTTTTCTTGAATTGTATTATCTTCATTTATTAAACAATTATAGTCATTTTTATCTTCAATCAATATTTTATCTTCTAATATTTGGTCATTACTACTATCATTAATATTTAAACTGTATTTTATAGTTTCATTTAAATTGTCATTATTTATTAATGTATCGTCATTTCCGGTATTTTTAATTAAATTTTCATTATTATTTTCATTAATCTCAATAATTTCTTTACAACTTCTATTATTTTTATTAAAAAGGTTATTATTCGATTTTTCCAACTCTATCCTCTCTTCATTCTGATTTTTACCCATATTATTTAAAGCATTACATAAATCGTCCAATTTTTTATTATTTTTACTTAATTCGAACTTTAGTTCTTTATTTTGTTCGATCCTATTAGCGTCAATTTTATCTTCCAATTTTTTATTATTTCTACTTAATTCGGACTTTAGTTCATTTTGTTCGATCATATTTGCATCAATTTTATTTTCCAGTCTTTTACTTTGTTCCAATAATAGCCTCATCAAATGTTCTAGGCCTTGAGGATGCATCTCATTATCCCTTTCGGAAGTATGGTTCCCGCTATTGGATATAATTTCCGTTCCTAAGGAACCCGCCGATTCTCTGAATGCTATTGCATCATCCTCCTGCAATTCGTTTTCACGTGTTTCGACTATAATATTTATTTCTCCCGGTGTTGTAAAAAATACGTATTCCGGTGATTCTACACTATTTTCCTCACCGTTATTTTGAATTTGTTCAATATTCACGTCAGACATTTTTATTTTAAAAAAAATTATTTTTAAGTTTTATTTTTAATATTTATTTACTGTTTTTAATTTCAATTCACTCGGCCGTCTATGTTGGGCGCCATTAAATGTAATGATAAATTATTATAAAAAGATTGCGCCACGTTGGGTCGCCAATAAATGTAATGATTAATTATTACAATAAGAAATAAAGAAATTTTAATTAGTTTTATTATATTAATTTAAATTAATCTCAGGGATCAAAGTTCCGAGTGAATGGACGATATAATACTTATCTCCAGACAATTCTGAGATACACACAATATTAAACCACACACAAATAATAATAAAATAATCGACACTACAAAAAAAAACAATTCTTACCTCTAAATCAATCCGCTTCCAATAAAACCTCAATTCACTTGGTATTCCTTGGTGGAGAGCTCTGACTTCGACCAACGCTGAGAACCAACAGACTTCGTCTTCTCCCTCCGAATGATGAGACTAGACTCCTTGTCCTCCCTATGGCTGCGGAGACTCGACTGGCTGACGCCATTCGAGCAAACGGGAAAGTTTAGCGTCCTTGCTTCTTAACTTCCGCAGTTTACCGGATTATATATAAAGATAACAATTATGTTTTTTGTAATACAAATAATTAATTTATTGTTATCTGGATGTACATTTAATATGGATATATTGTATACCAGTATTGTCCAAAAATATTATTAATTTTGATTATATATAATACGATGTTATTTGTATATCTAGTTTGTGATTTGCGCGGGCTTTTCAAAATATCGATGGTTATTTGAATTTAAAAATATTTTCGTGAATGTAATATATCATTACAATATATATATATATATATATATATATATATATATATATATATATATATATATATATATATATATATGCTTGTCTGTTCGCGCTCTAGCAAGCTCAAAAATGGTCCGATTTTAACAAAATTTGGTACAAAAATCTGACGCCTAATTTGAAAGGTCAAGTTCGTTAACCAGCAGAATCCGCCCACTACAAGATAGTGTTTGGGGCGAAATTTGCATGAAAAAAGTCGTAACGCTTACGTTTTTGAGTTCATATGCTTGCAGGTACTTTTTTTATAGGTTTCTTAACATAAGAAAACGAATGAAACCATCTATAAGGCGATATCTGTAACCGTTCCTGAGAAAAGTGGAATCAATGTTTTTGAAAGTCATTATATTTTTGTGAGTACTTAGAATCGCGGAATTCAATTGAAATATTTTCTGCAACTTGGAAATTAATCCCAACTAAGATGTTTAAATTTTGGTTATATTTGGAGTTAAGGAAGTATGCGAAAAAAATTATTTTATTAATAGACATGAAAGCTTTTTGGATCTTCATACATTTTTCGTAAATATCTCGATAACGGTTGGGAAATCGTGCTAAGTGGAAGGTGACCATTCGAATGCTTACTAAATTCTCTACAAAAAAGGCTCTGAAGCAATATTCGATGGGGCTACGTCAATCAGAGATATAAGCGCTTAAAACTTAAAAAGAGTTTGTTTTGTTGTTTTGAAAGCGTTTTTCTCTTTGTTTATCTCACTTTTTAATTGGTTGTTTCTTGTTTTAAATTGCATTTATCAGTAAAATTAGTATGGTAGTAAAATAAGCTAAGAAACGGTGATAATAAGTTTGGTGTGGCTGTGGTAATCAAGATGGCAGTGGGTAATCATGATGACGTAGTTTGTTTTGAATTCTCCTGTCTATATAACCTTTCTCATAGCCTCTAACTGAAGTTACCGTTATTTCTTATTTTGTAGAAAGATTTAACCCACGACAGAATGGAATTTTATTCGCCATGAAGCTTATATTTACAGTCGATTATAACAGTAAAACGAATTTGCTAGTAAAACAAGATACTTGAAATGACAACGAATTTTTGGTTGTTTAGAATAGAGCCTTCTCAGCAGTAGTCAAAGAGTAAGTACGTTTTCAGTACATAATTGTATTGACTTATACAGATTAAGAATTATCCGTTTCTGTGTAAGTTGGCTACTGTCAGTTTCCTGTGATTTGTGATGCTAATTTATTCCATTTGTTCGAGATGTACGTAACCACGCTAAGATGACGCAGTTCCTGCGAGTCGGACTTTTTCCCTCTCTGAGGAATGAAAGAACAACCTGTACCCCTTCATCCCTCCACCGAGAGCTCCCAAAATCTCCAATACCAGTGACTGGACGTTGGGGCGACATCCTTATGCAACCAGTATAAATAAATAAATAATCAATTGAAAACTTGTCCTCATTTCGACTCAATTATTGGACTCCATTTAGACTTTGGAGACCATTTAGACTGGTAAGATTTACATAGGGAATTATGGCTATGAAACAGGATTGTAGGAGAGAGAGAATTGAAAAAATTATGCCAGTTCCAATCTCGTAGCATGATGCAGTCCAGAGATAATCAATTTCAGGCAAACGTCTTCAAAGCGAAAAATCACTACGTGGTGACATGGATGCTGAGGTGACATCCCTAAGCAACCAGTATAAATAAATAAATAAATAATTGAAAACTTACCGTCATTTCGATTTAGTGTTTGGGTGTCTTCATCTGAAAGAAGAATGAAATATATTAACCCTTTCAACTGAAGTAGGTAGAACTATAGTTTATTCTTGAACTGGGGGTGGAGATTATTCACGGTATCACAACACTGAATATGTCAGATTAACTCACCTGTTCATAGTTCATAAGTATTTTTATCACCATTTTTTAATTTGATTATTTAAAGTTTTTATTCTCTTATAAATTATATAAGTAATCAATAAAATTAACAAAAAACATTTCAAATTGGCTTACTTGCTTCTTCCTCTTCTTGACTTTCATCATTTACTCCGCTAGAATTATCATCTGAAACTAAAAAAAAATTATATTATATTTCTGAAACAAAATACGGGTTTTGCCTATGTGAAGAGTTGCAGTCAGGATTTAATCAATATCTCTAAAAAAAGTTTCAATTCTCAAGAACTGCACCATCAAGTTTGCATGAATAGAAACTCTTAATATTTTGCTCACCAATGTATTTCGATTATTTCTTGGAAACTTTATATTATTGGGTTGTAAAATAAGTTTGTAGTGTTTGTTACTGGTGATTTCAATAAAAATTCAGATTCTAGAAAATATTTTTAATGGATTATATATGACCCATTTTGATCTACTAGATGTTGCCATCTTTCAGGTAATTTTTCAATTCCCTATTCCCAGAATTTCTCAGATTTTTGAGCAAGGACTTCGTGTATATGCCTTTTGCAGTCCTCAAGCTAATTAAAGTTTTTCCCGCTAAGAGAGTTTTGAGGAGCCTGAAATAAATGAAAATCTGTGGGTGAAAACCTGAGCACTTAGTGTGTTCCAAGTCAAAATTTCCGGTTCTGAACCAAGCAAAACACTTGCGGATCGTGCTTTCTCCTAAGGAATCATCGCCATACACACTGCAAATTTTGTTAACCGTCTGTGCAGCGGATTTTCCTTTTCGGAAATAAAAAACCATAAAATTACGAAAATGAATTTTTTTCTTTTCTTTTTTGAGGAAGCAAAATACCACATAAAGAAAAGGAATCTTGGTTGAAACAGATGGTTAAAAGCATCTTAACTAATCCTCTTTTAGAATATGTATACATTATTGACCAAGTAAATATGATTATATAAGTGCAGAGAGGATTAACTTTAAATATTGAAAAAAAATGCAACAAACTTATTTTACAACCCAATATATTTATAAATTCAATTCAATATTTTAAGATTCAAAAAAATGTAAATATCTGCTTAAGAACAAAATTTTGGGCATACTCAAGCAGAATGTAACTGGTGATTGATAGCGGATGAAATATCATCTCTACCATATCAAACTATCGAATATGCAAATCGGAGCAATCTAGCAAACAAACTTATTCATTGATACATTGACGAAGTAATATATTGAAAAATGGTCTAATTTGATACTTTATTTAATGTATTAACGGCTATTCTAAAGGGGTTAGTGTTCTGACAATTTGTGACCAGCCGTATCGTCAGTAGTCAAAGAGTACTTTGAATCCAAGAGCAAAGTCTCGAATCTAAAAAAACAAGATTTTTCATATTCGATAGTTTGACATAATAAGTTTCTCAACTTCTACTGGTTCTTATGCAAGAGAGTATTAGGAACATAAAAAAAAGAGCCAACATCATTTATATTTTTTATGCACAGTTGTCTGGACAATAACTGTGCATATTTACGTATTAAATAGAGCTACTCTAATAATTTAAAACAATGGCTTGAATGAATAATGATGTTGAAGTGAAACAAGACTAAAAAAAATTGCAATCATTAAGATTGAAACTATTCATTTATAAGGAATGAGAAAACACACATAATAGAGTCCACATTTTTTTTTTTTTTTCTTTTTTGTTTAGTGAAAAATCAAATGAAATCTATTGATAAAAGTGAAACATTTGGGTAGACTTACTGTTTTCATCTTTCTTTTCTTCACTTTCATCATTATTATGTGAAGGATTTTCTAGGTTATCAACTGAAAACAGAAGTAATACTCATTAATTTGCTGATAGATAAATTTATAATTTTAGCATCTCATCTAAAAAAAACATAATATTTACAATAAAGTAAGCCTTCTTCTGTAGGAAGATAGGAATGAGATTGGACTGATATTGTTGTTAATATTGTCCAAAATTGGCAATTTAACAAGCTGACTGCAAACTTTATTTTCTTTTGAAATAATGAAAATAAAGCATGCACAAAGTACAGGTTCACAGTCTTTCTAATATATTTTGCCTTTAACGTTTTTTAGGATTTTCTTTTTTTACGGCGCATCGACAAATCTTGGCCATTAACACCGGCCTCCAGGGTGCAGCCAGGAATTTTCTCAGCGAGCCCTGAGATGAGAAAATTCCTGCCGCCGGTGGGGATCGAACCCACCATCTCCCGCTTATGAATCCAGCGCATTAGCCACTAGACCACGGGAGACCCCTAGGATGTTTATTAAATACTGTTGTTGTGCTGTTTTCTTTTTAATGACTCGAGCTTGAAGGCATTTGATGTCGTAGCCTTGAAAGAATGAAGAAGCAAAAAGTATTTTTCAATCAATCCTTCAAAATGATGAGGCTCTACCGGATATTAAAATATATTACATTAGTCGGTTTAATTAGAAATTAATCAAATACACCTACCAAATATCTTGTTATCAAATTGAATTAGGTGCTTATGGGGCCTTGGTTGTTGCAGCTGCCAACAGAGGAGGTGCTGTTTGCTGAACAGCTGTATTAGATATTGTGCTTCGGTAAGGTACTATCTCTCTACACGTGGTCGTTATTATTATTAATCAACATCAATAAACAAAATGTGAATTTCTTGTATACTTTATTAAATAGTTTAGAACCTCCCATTCAAAACAAATCACTTAAAAACAGTCAATTAAAGGATGTGAGGTCAATATAACAGGAAACAAATTACAAATTAGAACCTGTATAATACATAAGTATCATTATAGAAAGCAGCACACACATTTTGTTGTGTTACCTTCCTCATTTGATTCCATGCCACCCCTTTCTTCCATTGAATCTATTTGCTCTTCTCCACTAATACGAGCAGTGATTTCTGAAAACAAAAAAAAAAATAATAATTTTCAATTAATAAAATTAAACATAGTTAATTACAAATTAATATAGCAGAGTAATTGTAAGTTATCGTCATCATTTAGGTAGCTTGACTAATTTGATATGCTTTGAATAAATGTTATATAATTCCTGATATTTGTGCATTATTAACTATGAAATGTGCTGTCAATGCTCAATTTGTTCAGCTTGCAGGATATTTCAACAAAATGAAATATTTTTACTGTCAAACTATGGCACAAAAGCTAAACCATACTCAATGAAATATATTCTACACAGAGAACAGTTAAAACCATTTAGATTGTTACTAATACATGCAGGATTAAAAATAAAATAATAAGATTAAAGCCATTGTTATTAAAGCTTTTGTTTTAAAAGAAGAAAAATACCGTAATGCATGAGCTCCATAACAATAAACACTCCTCAGAAATGTGTTTAGTTGACAAGCATGCCTGAAGTCTGAGCTTGAAATAACAAGTATAATTAGAAAATATTATTGAAATTTTGACGTCCTTTTATTATTGACAATGAATTTTAGTATGGGTTACCTATATGTTATCATCCTTTTCTAGCCAGGATAGGGCTGATGCCTTTTCCATTTTCGAAAGGAAAGCCACCACCCCTAGTAGGAATTGAACCCACAACCTTAGGCGCAGAGTGCATACAGCTTAGGAATCACGGCCACAGTGAAAATAAATTTGGATAGATTTTCTCTTTAATATTTGAAATAAACAGCTGACTCAATTATTGATTTTTGTTTGAATTTTGTTCAGGAGTAAGCCCAAACTTCTAATGAAGCAATTTCGCTTGTTTTGTTTTTTACAACACACAGCCCTCATTAGTTGGGCGTGAGGTATACAGAGTTTATGAAAAATCAACTATCAGTTATTATTAGCAAAAATAATGGCCGGTAAAGGCCTAAAAAAAATAATTTAGTTCTGGAGTTAGCCCATATTTCTTAGAGATTTAATTTATTTTAAAACAAATCGTTCTCTTGAACACAATACTGAGTTTGGTTGCAATATAACAAAAATTTCGACCATCAGGGATACATTAATAACTTGTGTCCAGAGTACAATTCCCTCCAAATGGGCCAATTTTGCTAGTTAACAAACGCCTCCAATCGTTTGTAATGGGAATACTGTATAGCAAGTTTCGTGTGAAAAAAATTATGGCCACTGTTGAGTTAACATTTTTTTAAATTTAATAATATAAATTTATAAGCTTATAAACCAACAAATTAAAAAAAAAAAGTTATCAACAAAAAAATGAATTGTCTGATGAAGCAGAATGGGATTGCTGCAAAATGTAACTTAAATTCCAACAATAATAATTCTCCCCAGCAAAGAAACCTCATAAGAATAATACTCATAATTGTTTATGTATGTATGTATGTATGTATGTATGTATGTATGTGTGTATATATATATATATATATATATATATATATATATATATATATATACACAAACAATTTAACACGGGTCATTTTCCAAATCTAGTAGATAGCATCGATGAAGATTTGAAGATTTTTTTCAACAATTCTTTAATGAGCACAGCCTTAATAGCTAGAGAAAGTGCTAAAATGACAAAAAATAGAATTGTACTGAAATGTCAAAGTCAGTTTGTAGATGAGAAGTGGCAACTGAGTGTAATTAAACTGTTTTTTCAAATTTGGCCATCTGCATAATTAAATCAATATTATATTAGTATATAATATGCATGTATTTTTTTTGGAATGCATGTATTTTTTAAGCCAGCAAAGTATTTAGTTCTAACCTTCTAAAGATGAATAAAGAAAAAAACATGATTCAATAACATTAAGCCAGAAATAGTCTTTAGTTATTATGTAATTTAGGGCTGTGTATATTTAAGAACAATCAATAAACGAATGAATTTAAAAAAATAATGATTTGATTCAACATACAACCGAACCCCGATTATCTAAACCCTTTCAATTTCAATAGTAAATTGAAAGTTAACATTTTTTTTTAAATTCTAATGAGAGCTATTACATCTTATAATACAAATGTTACTGAAAATAAACATATTTCACGAACCAACGAATCTCGGTGTCCATTTAAAGTTCATATAGGCACAGCTTAAATTACAAAATCTAGAGCATCTATGCAGTCTCAGAAAATTTTCAAAATACTAACAAAGAAGGAGCATAACCACTCTATCTCTTCCTGATTTATTATATCCACCATTTCAAAAAAAAAAATTTAAATATCAGATTTAAACTACAATAAACGAAACAAAAAACTGTACCAATGCAAGGAACCACAGTACTAAGTTGGAAATGTCAAGGGCCAATCGAGGAGCCCTCGTTCAATAAAAACGTTCAAAAATGATTAGGTTTGCCTATTACTATTTCTTTTTTTGTGTTTTTTTTTCTCTTTTTTTATTGATTTAAAGGACGCATTTGTTATTTTTGATATGCACTTACAAAGATCCACTCTGACTGGGACTAATGAATCTACTTTCTTCGGGATTTATGAGGAAAACTAAAATAACGGAAACAAGTTTTGAAAAAATGGCAAAAAGGCACCAAAACAATGGGATAAACCATTAAGTTAGTTGGGGGTCTAAAAAAAAAATAGGTTGAAGCCTAAAATCGGCCATTTCAGTGCAATAAGTGGTGCGCGAAAAGGTGAATTTTTGAATGTGATTGTAAACAAACAACGAAATTAAACTAATATATTTATATTTATATATTTTTAGATGGAACGGCATTTTTCTCCAGCGGTGGTACTCCTCCTCCCTTCTTCCCGGAATATTTCGATGGATTCATCTCCATCTTCTTCAGCCAGGTACTTGTTTCTTCCTCGGTGGTAGCCCTTGGCTACGGTAGTACCTGGCTGAAGAAGATGGAGATGAATCCATCGAAATATTCCGGGAAGAAGTGAGGAGGAGTACCACCGCTGGAGAAAAATGCCGTTCCATCTAAAAATACTATCCCAGCGACGAAAATGAAACATCAAACATATATATATATATATATATATATATATATATATATATATTCGTTTAAGTTCATTGTTTGTTTACAATCATATTCAGATTCAAATTTTCGCCCGTCACTAGCCACACTGGCATGGTCGATTTTATACCTAGACTTTTTTTTCGGGCGCTAATGGGTTAATGGAGAAACCCCTCTTATGACGTCGACGCGATGACGCAACTCGGAAGTGCCAACTATATAATTTCACGCTTCAGAACCCAAGATCACGAAAATAACGGAGTTTCAAATTTGTATTTAAATCTGTGTCTGCAGTCCTTAGAACAACCTACTTTCCCACCTCCTGGAAATTATCAACCATTAAAATGATCCACAAACCCAAAAAACCTGTAAATTATCCTTCGTCTTATCGCCCTATCTCCCTCCTTCCCATTATGGGAAAAATCCTCGAAAAGCTTCTCCTGAAACGTCTAATCCCCATTCTTGAACCCTGTTTCCCTTCCCACCAATTTGGATTCCGAATATCCCATTCCACTATCCACCAATGCCACAGAATAGTTGACTCCATCTCCTCTTCCTTTGAGCAGAAGAAGTATTGCTCTGGAGTATTCCTTGACATCGCGCAAGCATTTGATCGAGTATGGCACCAGGGCTTGCTTTTCAAACTCAAAAAAATCCTCCCCTCGACCTATTACCTAATAATAAATTCCTATCTTTCCAACAGATCTTTCAACGTATCGTTCGGATCATCTCTGTCTTCCTTCTTTCCTCAGCTTGCTGGTGTTCCACAAGGCGGCATCCTAAGTCCTATCTTATTCCTTGTGTACTCTGCTGACATGCCCATCCACCATTCCACAACCCTCTTTACTTTTGCTGACGATACAGCCATCCTCTCATCCAATTCAGATCCTATACAAGCGTCCAAACATCTTCAATCCCATCTCCAACTGCTTGAACCATGGTTCATAAAATGGCGGATCAAAGTCAACCCAGAAAAATCCTCGCACATCACATTCACCCTTCGAAGATCCAAATGCCCTTCCGTCAATCTTTTCCAAAGAGAAATCTGTCAAAAAACCCAAGTTACCTACCTCGGCCTTACCCTCGACAAACGACTTACCTGGAGCCAACACATACAAAAGAAAAGACAGGAAACAAACAGACGTTTTAAACTACTAACCAGACTACTAGACTCTCGCTCCAAACTTTCTTTACAGAACAAGAGACTGTTATATACTGCAATACTCCAACCCTCCTGGACGTATGGCTTGGAAGTTTGGGGGTGTGCCAAGCGATCCAATATCCTCAGAATCCAATCCCTCCAATCCAAAATACTCCGAAAAATAGTTAATGCTCCCTTCTATGTCTCCAACCTCACAATCCACAATGACCTAGAAATCCCCTTTGTCCAAACCTTGTCCCAAACCCGATACCTGAACTTCCACTCCCGTTTGCCTGGTCACTACAATCCCCTAATCAATAAGTTATCCTCATCCACCATTCCCGGTAACCCTCTCCGTCGCCTTAAGCGCAAATGGCCAAGAGATCAATTGTAGAATGTAAATATTATAATGTAAATATTGTAAATAGTCTCACTTAAACAAGTAGCAATCTGTTAACACTTCACGCTAATAGGTTTTGGCCAATGGGCTTTTTTCCCTATAAATCAATCATGACATTTTACATATACAAAAGAATTATAAAAAAATACTGTATGTATTGTATAATTTACAAATAAAGATATATATTAATAAAAAAAAAAAAAAAAAAAAAAAAAAAAAAAAAAAAAAAAATCTGTGTCTATTTATATACATATATATATATATATATATATATATATATATATATATGTATGTATATGTATAGGTATGTATGCATGCATGTATGTATGTGTGTTTATATTGGGAATTAACATTACCACTGTCGTTGTCAAAATGGCGGTATACAAAGGGAAACCTGTGACATTTGTACATAGTGATTGCTGATAAAAGTGTTTTCGCAGTTGTTGTGGTTCTTTTTCACGTTAATATTAGTGTTTTCATCAAGAAACAGGGTTTTTGGAAGCTCTATTTTATTTTTGTACTCAAATATGTAAGAATATTGGACTAACAGTGAGTTATTGTGAGTTGTTGTTGTTATGGTGGATAAGCAAAAGTGAGGTAAATATTATTTCATACCATTGTGAACAGCTTTGAATGCAATAAATGTATTTTATAATAAATATTGCATATTATTGATCACCAATAAATCATGAACAATTTGAAAATTAAAAAAAAAAAAAAATACTTCAAAATCTTTATTTTCACTTATTACATGAACCATTATTTTTTTTTTTTAGTTTTGAATCGTTTCTGATCACAAATTTTAATTATTGCTTACATTATTTGCAAATTATAACTGATGTAAATATAATTTCATACCATTGTGAAAAGATTTGAATACAATAAATTTATTTTATAATAAATATTGCATATTGTTGAACACCAACAAATCATGAACAACTTAAAAATTGAGAAAATATTTCAAAATTTCTTTGAATCTCTATTTCACATATTACATGCACCATTTCATTTACTTATTAAGGTTGTAATTAAATTATATAAATATACTTTATCAAAAGGCACCGTAATATTTATGAAAGGAGTCATATGTATCAAATATGAAGTAGTACACTCATTTAAATTTAATACAGCCATTCCTAATTAGTGTGTTTGTGCAAGTGCAAACAACTTAATAGAATGGTTGGTCTTCTCCAAAATACCACAGGTATATAGGTAATGGATGTGCATTCACAATTGCTTCACCTTCAACTATGCACCTGAAACTACTTAAGGCTTTTAGATAGCCAAAGAAGTTCCTTTGTACATACTTTTGTTCATCAATATCTATACCTTCTGAATTTCTAAAATTAAATCAAATTCGGGTAAAATGGGTTGCAAGCTGTTTATAGTCACACAAGAGTGAAGGTTGCATAAATGTGAATTATTTCACTACCTCTCTTGTTTAAAAATAATTACTTTGAGAAAGGGAAAGGTTCATGTTGTCTTTAAAAAGACAAATTTGTCATAAAACTGTTGGGAAATTATTAAATAGCAAAAACAAAAACACGAACAACACATGTCATAACTTTACATCTGTCATAGCTTTACATTTGTAAACAATGCACGTTCCCTTTGTCGTTAGTTCCGAAATTTTCCGCATGGCGGCGTATCGCTTAATGTTAATTCCCAATATATATATATATATATATATATATATATATATATATATATATATATATATATTTGTCTGTTCACTCTCTAGCTGCCTCTAGAATGAGCATATTGAAATACCTGTTTAACTGCAGATACATAGTATTGCTATTGAATTTTCTTAAAGTAGGTTGGCCTTACAGCCATTTAGCACAGTTAGTAACTGTCGCGCTAAAAGAAACTGTATACCAAAA
Organism: Gonocerus acuteangulatus; assembly: GCA_946811695.1. Lineage (NCBI taxonomy): Eukaryota > Metazoa > Arthropoda > Insecta > Hemiptera > Coreidae > Gonocerus > Gonocerus acuteangulatus. The sequence goes on from OX328125.1 coordinate 80,090,333, forward strand.
AAAAAAAAACTAATGTTGAAAAAAAGTGGCCAAGTTCCAGGCCCCTCCAAAAAACAGTTTGCCTATGAAAGTTACGATGTCATAGTATTGGGCCAAGTTTTAGGTCCTTAATACCTTGTCAAGAACATAGTAATACCCTCTCACTTATTTGTGCATTTCCAACTTGGCTAGTTTTCGTTAAATGGTGACCGTTTTAACTTACTTGGTTTATCTTTAACTGGTTAAAATTTATGTGAGGGTAAAACTAGGCACTAATACTTCGTGTAATACTCTTCAAACAATGTGCGTAGGCATGAAATTGGCCCGGCACAGTACTGTGCGCATAGATGAAAATCAGAGAAAAGGAATAAAATACAAAAAATATGAATTTAAACATCCCGTTTTTTGAAATGATTTCCAATAAAACAAGTGTTTTATTTCATGCGGGTATATATTTTATAGCTTAATCTAAGAAATGCGATACATTTAAAGGTAATACTGAAGGAGAGTGTCCTCAGCACCGATTTTCTTCAAAATTTGCACTATAACGTATTTTGATGCACTAAACACGAATCCGTTAAAAAAAAAAGTTGCTCGCAACTAGGAAAGAAGTTATTAAGCACTAAAGTTCACTGTTATGGAGGTTATAAAAGACGGGGTAAACAGCTTATATGTAAACACGCGCCTGCGCAATAGTCCTTAATGACGAAGTGTAATTGGAATTTAGACTCACCTGTGGTAGCTGACTTGGTCGTAAACTGTCGCTTTTGGGCATACGTGCTATGCGTTTCCGCTCGCTCAAGAAAACATCAAAACCCCTAGTCAATCCAACTCGCAGAAATGAAAAGAATTCTATGGCCCAAAAGTCGTCCAAGGCAGTCTTCCCTAACCTTCATAACAGTGAACTTTTTTTAAAAATAACTTCTTTCCTAGCTGCGAGCAACTTTTCTTTTCAACGGATTCGTGTTTAGTGCATCAAAATACGTTATAGTGCAAACTTTGAAGAAAATCGGTGCTGAGGACACTCTCCTTCAGTTTTACCCATTTAAATAAAACATTTTAATTTAATTTAATCGTCAATGAAAACCGTTGTTGAATTTATAAGTAAAAGAGCTTCATTCTAGGTTGGACGTAACCAAGAGTACAGAGTAGGTTTTTGTAACAGAAACTAACTTCTAGGGATGAAGTCAATTGTGAGTCAGATACCCAAAGAGAGTGGAAACTCACCTCCAATGCAGTGACGTTAAATATGCATTTGTCTCATCCTTTCTCTGTGAAATTCTGGAAGAAAGAGATAATATTATTACTTTGTTTACTTACTCTAGTTCTGCCACGAAAGGAAAAATTTGGAAAAAGTATTCTTTAGTCCCAAATGTATGCTCAATTGTAGAGAGAAATGTCTAAGACTACATACTAAAGCTCCCAATATGTGGATTTGAGAGGGGGGGGGGTCAAAGTCGTTGTCTTTCCTCCATTAAGGAAAAGCCGGGGCTTCTGAAGACAAAATAATTCATTGCAAAATTAGATTGAATTCATTCGATAATTTTATATTTTTTGGCTAACCAAATGCTTGATTAAAAATTCGTGGTTTCAAGTTATCAGATTGAGGTTTGAAATTATTATTTCATCGTTCGTTTTAAAATTTTGTACAAATATATTAAGTTTCATTAGCTACTTTCTAGAAAGATAGGAACTACTCTTTCTTTCGGAGAAACTAGAGATTCCATATTTTGACATAAATTAATGCAATTATACCTAATGTCTCTTTTCTTACCGTTTTCCTTTATTTCAATGACGTATCGATTATGCTATCTTTCATTCCCCAATTGTATTATCTCTCTTGGGTTGTCAAGCTGTGTACTGTAAGGTGTTTTGCCTCCGTCTTTAAATCTCTTGAGCTCCGTTATATATGTGACTGCCTATATTTTAAAGCTTAAGTGAAGCAGCTTTTTATTATTATGTGCATGGTGTGAGACAGTGTTAGTTTAATAATGGCCTGGAATGAAAACCAACTGAGGAAGTACGATATTCCTCTCAAAAGCGTTCCAAAATTGCCTTATGATGATCCTCAAGTTGAAAAATTAATATCTGACAACGTAATTATATTATTCATTTTAATGAGTAAATACTTATAAACTTCATGTCAAATTTTTATTTTATGTTGTTTTGTTTTTTGTTGCAGAAACCTGTTATCATTACAGGCTCGGATTTGGTTAAGTCTGCTGCAAAATGGAATGTTGAATATTTACAGGAACACATGGGGAATGCTAATTGTACAGTTATAGTATCGAAGAATCACGTTTTTAAATATTTTGATGAAAAAGCAGTAACTCCTGCCGTTAAAGAAAAATTTGTCCCTCCTACTAAAAAGTTATCAATGAAAATGGAAGAGTTCAGCAAAAAATTGAAACATTGGAAGCCTGGTGACGACCGGTATTTTATATCTTTGTTTATCTGTATTTCATTTACACTTAACTGGTAAGTAATAACTATTTGTTGTTTATAGACTTTATCTTCAGCAAATCTTGAATAATACTGTTGGACCTGATATTGTCAGAGATTTTATTCAATTTCGTTGGAATTGGCTTACCGCTATTCAGAAAAAGATGTCATGGGGCCCTCTTACTTCTAATTTGTTACTAATTGGAATGGAAGGTATGTAAATAAAAATATATAGCCTAAATGATATACTGATGGTTAAATTAAAACATAATGGAATAGTAGAATTAACATTGATTTTGTATAAATTATGACAATGTGTGATTGGAGATTGTAATATCATGATTTTCTCCATAGTAATGTTTTCCTGGCTATAAATGATATTTGCAGTTTTTAAAACTCGTAATTCTTATTAACTTGGAAAATACCTTCTGCTTTTTGTTTTTTATTATTTTTTGTTTACTTATTCATGAAATATTGTAAAATCTCCAATTTCACAAATTTGTATACCACTAGACATAAGTTGTGAGATATATAGGTATCAGTTTTTAATAGTTATTATTAGTAGAAGGTAGAAAAATAATGTCTCTCCACTGTTTTTCAAAGTATTTATTAGCAAAAGCTTTTCGAGAACATGGTTCTCATCGTCAGTGCATCTACAAATTGTAGATGCACTGACGATGAGAACCATGTTCTCGAAAAGCTTTTGCTAATAAATACTTTGAAAAACAGTGGAGAGACATTATTTTTCTACCTTCTACGAAATCGAGAACTCCACAAATAACGCTGCATACATCACAGTTATTATTAGTATTATCAAATAACAGTTTTGCTTTATTTGGCTTCTCAAATATATTGGCAAAACAGTAGATAAACATGCTTAACACTGTGATAAGAAACAATAATTTATAACTTTCTAATTTTGTCAAACCATTTTTCCCCTGTTTTTTATCGAAGTATTTCATTAAATAAGAGTTTCATACGACAAAAGGTTTAACGATATTTCAATGAGTGGCTCTGTGTGAAAGACTCGTGGAGAGGAGGTATATACAACAACGGCCTATACTGGAGCACGCTTTATTGTTAGCTATGCTTTAATGCTAGGCATAAAACAGTTTTGTTTTTTTATTCATATTTTAATCTCTAAAGCAAGAAAAATTACAAAGCCTTCCAGGAAATTAACCCATTTTTATAATCATCCAAGAATTATTCCTACATCTTGAAAAGTCTGCCGTTAAGCTACAGTCGGGACAAATCGTAGTACTACGATTTATTTTGTTATTCAAAATTGTCTACATTAGTTTCAATATTTCTGTAGCTTAATCAATAATATTTTTACTAATTTTTAACCTCTCATCAAAATATTAAGTATGATGATGATTAGATAGTTAGCAGTCGAGGTGATAAGTAAAGATGGAATGGTTGGGATTCGGCTAAATAAAATACAATATGATTTTGTTTTTAAAAAAATCTATATTTCGGACGTTTCGGCTACTCATTGGTAGCCTTCGTCAGCTAAAATGACAAAAAAAAAAGAAATTAATACAAAAACAAAAAAAATTTATAATTGTGATAGGTAACAGAACTATAGATACAATTAACTTATAAAAGAACATATCGTCTTAAATTCTTAGAATGAGTAGAATGAAAAAGTAAATAGGTACAATAATTGATTTTAATAGTAATTAGTAACATTAATTGATTTTACAAAGAAATAAAAAACTACATACCAATGACAAATATAGTAGCTAATAGTAACATTAATAAATTTTACAAAGAAAATAAGATACTACATACCAATGGAAATGCCGAGCGGCAGAGGAAGACCAAGGTTGGCAATTAAGTAACCATTGTGAAAGTGTCTAAGGAGAAAGGAATCTACTGGGGTATATGTAGTTGAAAACAGCAGGTGGTGGGAGAAATGTTGGTAAGGATCAAAAGGCATGTTTATGACAGGAAAGGAGAAAGAGGTGTTAATGGAAGGATACCCAAGGGGCATGGTAAAAATCTAGGTGGGAGGTCGGGAGAGTATTTGGAAAATATTAGCATACATAGGAGAATTTTCTTTCTACACAACGAAACAAAAAAAGACTACAGATCTCGGAATGTGTACACATAAACTTAAACAAAAACAATATAAACTACAAAACTGACGAACAAGGCATTTCTCCTACGTACTATGTACGCTAATATTTTCCAAATACTCTCCCGACCTCCCACCTAGATTTTTACCATGCCCCTTGGGTATCCTTCCATTAACACCTCTTTCTCCTTTCCTGTCATAAACATGCCTTTTGATCCTTACCGACATTTCTCCCACCACCTGCTGTTTTCAACTACATATACCCCAGTAGATTCCTTTCTCCTTAGACACTTTCACAATGGTTACTTAATTGCCAACCTTGGTCTTCCTCTGCCGCTCGGCATTTCCATTGGTATGTAGTATCTTATTTTCTTTGTAAAATTCATTAATGTTACTATTAGCTACTATATTTGTCATTGGTATGTAGTTTTTTATTTCTTTGTAAAATCAATTAATGTTACTAATTACTATTAAAATCAATTATTGTACCTATTTACTTTTTCATTCTACTCATTCTAAGAATTTAAGACGATATGTTCTTTTATAAGTTAATTGTATCTATAGTTCTGTTACCTATCACAATTATAAATTTTTTTTTTTGTTTTTGTATTAATTTCTTTTTTTTGTCATTTTAGCTGAGGAAGGCTACCAATGAGTAGCCGAAACGTCCGAAATATAGATTTTTTTTTAAAACAAAATCATATTGAGGTTTATTTAGCCGAATCCCAACCATTCCATCTTTACTTAAAATATTAAGTAGTACAAGAGAACTCACTTTTACTATAATATGAATAGCATATATTTCAATTAAAAGAATATAATGCCCACAGATAATGAACTGGAATTCTATGCAATGTGAAAATAAGCCCTTGTAGAAATGTTTACACATTAAAGGCAGGAGTTGTAGTACTACGATTTGTCTCGACTGTAGCTTAAAGGCGGGAGTAGTAGTACTACGATTTGTCTCGACTGTAGCTTAAAGGCAGGAGTCGTAGTACTACGATTTGTCTCGACTGAAAAGTCTGCTTGGAGTCTTTAAGCTACAGTCGGGACAAATCGTAGTACTACGACTCCCGCCTTTAAGCTACAGTCAAGACAAATCGTAGTACTACAACTCCTGCCTTTAATGTGTTAACATTTCTACAAGGGCTTATTTTCACATTGCATGGAATTCCAGGCCATTATCTCTGTGCATTAAATTCTGTTAATTGAAATATATGTTATTCATATTGTAGTAAAAGTGAGTTCTCTTGACTACTTAATATTTTGATGAGTGGTTAAAAATTAGTAAGTAAAATTAGTAAAAATATTATTGATTAAGTTACAGAAATATTGAAACTAATGGAGACAATTTTGAATAACAAAATAAATAATTAAAAATTTTAATTCTTTTTCATTTTATGAATTCTTGAGAAATAGCTCGGTTGCTTCCAGAAAAGTACGCGTTTTTGATGACAATTATCCACAAATAAGTTCTCTTCCATTCTCAAGAGTAGATTATAAAACTCTTGAGATTCAACACTTATTGAATTGAAATTTGCCACTTGATCTCTTTTTAGGAAAGTATAAAATAAGTGCTTGAAAACGTCCGCCTTTTCAACTACAAGTTATCTTTATGAAGGTTAAATAAATGTATAGTGTATTCCTTACATTTTTATTTATTTATTAGAATCTTTTAATAACAAGATTTTGATGACTGCAGCTTCATCTTCAGTACATCTGTAAATCTATTGTAGTATTATATATTTATATATACTACGTTATAAAGAACCACCCTTAAGAAGCGAACCAAAAAGTAAAAAGTTTTCCTTTATTTGTGAAATGAATGTAAGTACTATTCATTTGAAAAATTGGCCCAAAAAATAAAATAAAAACTAATTCTTTCAAATCATAAGTCTTCTTCTCTTATAGCCTGTTAAGCTAGGCAGAAAAGCTCAATTCCACAAGCTCAAAATTTTGAGGGAAATATTCCCGGCGGTTCCCTCATTTGCAAACTCCCATTTCAAGAAACAGCGCGATACGTGAAACATTATCAAAACTGATTATGTTTCATTTAGGACTAAGGAAGGCTTTGAAAGGTCAGACAATGGAAATAGTGTCTAATATTAACCAATACTTAGCCAATGATAAGCCTGAAAAAGTTTTAAACCTCCTAGAGATAAGGTTATAACTGAGAGAATTTTTACCACCAATTTCTTGCACGGGGCCATATCCTTTTCTCTCCAACTAAACCATCTATTTGAACAGGCTATAAATTAAATTGTTTTTAGCCTTAGCTAAGTATTGATATTTATTAAACACTATCTCCCTTGCCTGACCGCTCAAAGCCTATCCTGGTCCTAAAAAAGACATAATCAGTTTTTATTTAGTTCAAAGTATTGTGTTGTTCATTGTAATGGAAATGCAAATGGCAGAACTGTCGGGAATATTTCCTTCTGAAATGTCGTGCATGCGGGATTAGAACTACTCCATCTAACTGAACAGGCTATAGTATTGTACATTTATTAATCCTTCATTAGAAAGAACCACCCTTAAGAAGCAAACCAAAAATTAAAAAGTTTTCCTTCATTTCTGAAATAAATGTAAGTACTATTCATTTGAAAAAATGGCATCAAAAAAATAAAATAAAAAGTACCTTTTCAAGTAGACATCTCTCAAACCATAAGTATTCTTCTCTTAGTAAACTAGGAATTAATTATCATCCTAATTATATTACTTAAGTTTATATTATATCTCCTTCTTTCAGGTAATGTTACACCTTGCCATTATGATGAACAACAGAATTTATTTGCCCAGGTCCACGGGTGGAAACGTCTCATTCTATTTTCGCCTCAACATTATGAAATGCTATACCCTCATACTGTTTTTCATCCTCATGACAGACAAAGTCAGGTATGTTGCCAATGAGAATTATAAAATATAATTTTTATAGGAACCTATCATTCACAGGAATGGGACATTGTGTTAGTGAAAATAATAATTAAACCCTTCTGCCTTCATTTTTCTTGCTCTTTGGTTATCAAATATATTTGCAATTTGGTTATTTTGTTAAAATTAAATATTTAAAAATTAGTTCACTGTTGCTTTATTTCTGGAAAGCCTTATGGTGGCTTAACCCAGATTCTCCTGATTTTTTTTTTTTTTTAAATAATCTAAATCACTTTTAGAAATGCACTTTGTTATATCCTGAAAGGTTGTAGAGGTCCAGTTTATACTATCCACAGAGGATCTGTATATATAATTTTAAGCATTGAATAAAGAATATCCTAATAAAAGAAAGTTTGTCCGCTTTTGTAAACAAAAAAGTGTAGTGTCATTCCGGAAGGGCGTCAGGAAAGTCTAGGTTCAAGCATTTAAATTCCTAGTACGGGTATTTATGTTGAAGCTATAAAATAAGCATTAATGTCCATAATTTTAACCTGACAGAAGAAAATTAAGGCGCTCATTGCAAAAAAAAAAAAAAAAACACAAATGCGGGGTCATTTCTGACAGTTAATACAGGGAAACATAGGAAGAAAGGAGTTGGTGAGGGGGGGGGGGGGGTTCTGGACCACCCAATGGACAGAGAACATAGAAGATGAAAGAAAGAGCGGCGTAGTACAGTAAGGTGTCATAAAGTCATAAAATGTTGTGTTAATGGAAAGGGAGGCAGGTATAAAGGGCTATATTAACTGTCAGAAATGATCCCGCATTTGTGAGGAATAGTTATCTTCCCATTGGTAAGCCCATATTGTTATTTTTATACCTAATCTAATATGTAATCTGTTATTCTAATATCTGTTCTCCTAATAATCCAAACACTTCTAGAGCACATTGTTCTTCTATATATTATGTTCTAGTATTTTATGTTTTTGTCTTTTTCTATATATATATATATATATATAAATGTATATTTCAGTATCACATCCATCCTACTTGTTTTTTACAGCCCTGATGAAGGCTTGAAGTTCAAGCCGAAACGTCGGCGCAATAAAACCATTTTTATGATAAAATGTAGTTTTATTAAGTAGCAGTGACCGAACCCCGACAATCCCTATCTTGTAACATTTTTTTAGAGATTTTTCTTTTAATTTTTGTCAATTTATTTGTTCATTCCAATGAACAATAAATTGTCAATATTAATTTGATAAATTCATTATTCAACTCACTTTTTTCTTCTTTTTTTAAAGTTTATTATGTGGCAAAAAAAAATAGAAAAAAAAACATGAATTTAATTTAAATCTAAGAGGAAGGGCGAAAGAATTTTTGTTGTCAAAACCAGCTTAATCCAAATTATTTTTATTTATAAATAATTATACAATACATAAATAATCATACAACGAAGGTTGTCAAAACAAAAATAATTAATTAATTCGGAAAAATTGAATGGGCAGAGCCGTGAATTGTTTTATGCTTCCCGTGTACAATTTATAAAAATGGAACAAGCTGGTTTTTATATTTAACATCTCAATTGTATAGATATTTCATTGCAATATTATTAGGGTACGATTAACTAATATTAAAGAAATTTTACTGTGAATTAGAAGCCTAGTGTGTATTTTTTCACAATTTTTTAAATAAAATAATTCAGAACATGAGTTTTCTATTAGACAATTCTAATCTATTAGAAATATGATGTATAAATAAATATTTTATATTTATTTATACATCATATTGCTTGAAATACAATTTTTGTTTTAGGTTGACTTTGACAACCCAGACCTTACAAAATTTCCAAGGTTTTCGGAGGTCCAAGGTGAGGAAGCTATAGTGGGCCCTGGTGAAGTTTTGTACATTCCTGTTTATTGGTGGCATCATGTCGAGTCATTGATGAACGGCGACTACACTGTTTCTATCAATTTTTGGTATAAGGTAATATAAGAAAAATGTCATATTTTAATAACATACTTTGGGCGCCATTTTAAAATTTCTGAATTAATTTCTTTGAATTATTGTAGGCTGGACCCACAGGTGAAATAATCTACCCACTCCAAGGCCACCAAAAGTTAGCGATTATGAGAAATGTTGAAAAAATGTTAGGAGAAGCTTTGAAAGATCATGAAGAAGTCGGACATCTTCTAAGAGCCCTTGTACTTGGGAGGTACACAGAACTAGGTTAACTTAAAAGAAGATGTAATAATATTGTATAAGATGTACATTTTTAAAATTCATTATCTATGTATATTTGTTCTTGTTTTTTTTTTATCAAAGAATTATATATGTATATAATTCCCACATAAATCATTTGTGGAACTTCCAGTCATTACTAGTATAAGAGCTCAAAGTTTATAATAAAAAAACAATTAAAAGGGCTGTGTTAAATTTAATTATTATAGGCCCATCTATGTAAGAAAGAAATTATAAGCAGCATAAAAACTAAAAGTGTCCAGAAACTAAAATTGCTATTTTGTAACACATTTATTTGTGTAATTACTTTCCATGATTATGAGTTTTAAGATAGTAAAGCCATTTATAATTACTCCATGTGCTTTATGTATTATAAGATAGAATTTTCGTTTTGGAAACCTTCTTTGGCAGATCTATTATTACCCCAGTGAACCTAAAGTGGAAAGATTGACGTGGCATAGTTATTGAAAAATTCCTCAATTAAAAATTATGAGGAATTTTAATAAGGAGTTTCATTTTTTCAATCTCAAACAATTTTAAATGATTTTAGAATGGCATAGGATGTTGGTTTGAATCCAAATTAAATATGCTCCTAGTCATAGCAAAGAGATAATTTTAACCCTCGGGAGCGTGTGCCTCTCTCTACAGCGTGATGTATCTGGGAGATACAACAGGAGTTTAAGTTCTAATAATATACTCATTCATTAAAATAGTTTTGTTTTGAAATAATATAATCTACTATATATTTGTCAAATACCACTCACTGATCTATCATCCTCCTGCCCAAACCACTTGACAGAAAATTTAGAAATTTTGCCTGGACACTCCCTTTAGCAAGTAAACACTCGCCAAGAAAGGATTATTTGATATTCAAATTTTTAAGTATTTTTAGAGGGGTTTGAATTTTTAGTTGGTTAGAGTAGGCAAGCCTAGGCAGGATGGGTTGCTAAGTCAATAACACACCAGCTGTTACCTTGCTGTATCTATTTCATAATATTATTTTTATTTGCGGTTCATTTCAGCAAGGGTGGGAGACCTTGAATTACAAGAAATAAGCTGTGATTTTGTCCCCCATAGAGTTTACGCTATACCTGGTGATGGTCTATCCGAGGTAAAAGTATCCCGAACCCTTGCACAACCTCCTCACCCATCAGCATCCACAGTCAGAGCACTTCTTGGAAATGCTCGCAAATATAATGATGTTTCAAAATGACATCTGAGAAACATAAATTTTAACGTACATATAGTATTGACAAGGAAATTTAACCTGTACTGGTAACTGCTGTTCCTGGTAACCTGTAGATAACGGGTTATACTTTGATTTCTTATCAATTGATGTATAACATAGAGTATGACGGGAACAATGCTATAATAAACTGCAAAAAATTCTATAGTAGCTTTAATTTTGATGATACATTATTTAAAGCAATAAAAAAAAACTACTTATCTGCCGTGACGAAGCATGGGCATTCAGCTAGTTTTTTTTAATATTTTAATAATGGAATTTATCGCATTGGAATAATTATCGTTCAACAGTAATTTATATTTCGTCAAATATGCTTATGTTCAAAAATATGCTTACTTGGAATAATTATAAACGTTTAATTCAGGTAAATTTTTAAAACTTTCTTATAATTCACTGGTTTAGGATAACCAATTCAGTCTTGTTGTATTTAATTTGTTTAAATTAAGTCACATACAATAAATAATAAATAGTCTTTTAAATTTAATTAAATTATTAAATAAAAATAGAAGAGTAGAAAACACTGCTAAATATAAAATGTTTGTAAGAAGCTCTTGCACGTATCTTGGGTCTACTAAAAATAGGTGAAATCAGTAAGAAGATGAAAATAATAAAGTGAACAAGGTGCTAATGACCTTGGCAGTAGAAGCACCTATAATTAATAAATAAAAAATAAAGTGAACAAATAAGCACAGAGTAATGGGGATAGAAAGAAAGCCAAGCTATATGATGACGCATATGCCACGACCCTGGGCCCGAACGTGTTAAAACTTCCTTTCCCAAATTCGTTCCTTTGAACGTATTTGGTCTATGTTTCCTAAGGTTTTAATTTGTTGTTATTATTTTAATTGAATTTATCTATATAATGAATATTTCAGTAATTCAAGGTAAGTAACTGAGAAACATATTTTTAATTGAGTTTTCCTTAAGAATGAGTGGGGGTCGGAGTGATTAATTTCTGCTTAAAGTAGAGGCTGCCAGATTCCCCTGCATTTTGGCGCCTAAAACTCAGCTCACCACAACAAAGTACATGATAAAGCATCCCCTTTATCCAGAATGGTGTACATTCAAAAAAGAAAGTTCAATGATGGCTCAGGCCATGCAGGGTGTCTACTGCACGAAAAAGTCACCAATTTGGAAGCCATGTCACGAAATTTTTCTATTCAAAGAGCTAAATTCGGAGAAGTTTCTGGAATTAATCTTTTTCCATTAAAATTATGTACAATCCGGTGGACTGAAAACTCGCAGGTATTGGTTAGGGCTCATGCGATGATACCTGCCTTAAAGTTATGCATAGAAAATGCTATTGATGATCCTCCAGTTAGTAGGAATTACACAGTATAGCAGATCCATGTTCCGGTGGACGGATTCTGCTGGTTAACGAACTTGACCAGCGAACTAAAAAACGAAATTAGGCGAACTATTATTGTACGAAATTTCATCAAAATCAGACCATTTTTGAGGCGGTGGGAAAGGGAAAAGTGAAATATATATACATATATACACATAAAAATTTCAACAACCGTCATATTCATTTTGTTTTGCTGCAGACAATCCAATTCCCATACCATGTATCCTTCGAGAACTGTTAGAGGGGACAGCCCACATACAGAAGCAATACAACAAAATTAATAATATAATAATTTTTACAGGTAATACTGAAGGAGAGTGTCCTCTGTATTTTGATGCACTAAACACGAATCCGTTGAAAAAAAAAGTTGCTCGCAACTAGGAAAGAAGTTATTAAGCACTAAAGTTCACTGTTATGGAGGTTATAAAAGACGGGGTAAACAGCTTATATGTAAACACGCGCCTGCGCAATAGTCCTTAATGACGAAGTGTAATTGAAATTTAGACTCACCTGTGGTAGCTGACTTGGTCGTAAACTGTCGCTTTTGGGCATACGTGCTATGCGTTTCCGCTCGCTTAAGAAAACATCAAAACCTCTAGTCAATCCAACTCGCAGAAATGAAAAGAATTCTATGCCCAATAGTCGTCCAAGGCATTCTTCCCTAACCTTCATAACAGTAAGAATGGATAAAGATGAAGATTGCAGTAAAGTGGAAGTTACTTTCCTCCATACTTCAGGTCCATCGCCCTCATTTATATATCACACACCACCTTATACATACACAATACACAATACAATAGAAAGGGACCTGGGCCCTTCGCCCTTGTTCACTGCGACCCTATTGGATCTATTGTGATTTGCGTCCCTGTCTTACTCCCTTTCCAACTTGCAGCTCCTCACATATAGCTTGAGCTCCTTGGGAGTAGCCTCGGCTATGTCCTTGGGCGTAGCAATTGCCTTCCCTATGTGCACTAGCCTGTTGTAGGCCAACGCCTCACATTCGCAGAGGACGTGCTGTGAGGTTTCCTCTTCTTCGAGGCACCAGCAACATGTAGGGTCCTCTATTAGCCCCATCTTGCACAGGTGTTTTCTTAGCGGACCATGTCCAGAGAGAAGTCCGACTATCCTTCTTAGTTCTATTCTTGTTAGTTGAAGGAAATACCCTGCCCTATCTTTCGACATCCGGACAAGTAGCTTTGCCTGCCTCATACCTGGCTTAGCCTGCCAATTCTTTTGAATTTCTTCTTGTTCCCAGGCATTTACTACCTTTTTGACAAAGCTTTTTGAAACACTGAAGAACGGCTCAGGACCATGAAGTATCTCCTCCGATCCCTTCCTTGCCAGCTCATCAGCCTTCTCATTGCCCTCATGTCCCGGCACCCACACAAGCGTAACCCTGTTACGCCTGCCCAGATCACTTAGGGCACTGTGGCAATCAAGCACTGATTTTGAGGAGACACTATGCGATGCAAGTGCCTTCAGTGCAGCTTGACTGTCACTATTAATTCGTATTCTTTGCCCTTTAACACCTTTTTTGAGATTTTCTCGGGCTGCAATCTCAATCGCATGAACTTCCGATTGGAAGACAGTAGCAAAGGATCCAAGAGCTATGGCTATTTCTGTTCTGGGACCATATACCCCTGCACCAGCCCTCTCATCCTTAAGAGAGCCATCGGTGTACCACAACAATGAGTCTCTTTGGAAACTTTCCTGTCCTTCCTCCCAGCTCTGTCGACTAGGTATGACAACACTGAACTGCTTGTCAAAGACAAGTGTCCGTGTCGTCTCATCTGACCGGGTGAGGCATAAATCGCTCTCTTTTAGTCTTTGCAAAATCCTGAGATGTCCCCTAGTCTCATCCTTGCTCACTTTGAGGGACTGAATTCTCAGTGCACCAATCAGGGCCTCTCGCTTGATGCGGATAGCTAGCGGTGTTAATCCTATGATTGCTTCCATCGCTGCAGTAGGACACGTCCTGATTGCCCCTGTGATTCCCAGGCATGCTAGCCTTTGGACTCTTTCTAGCCTGCTGGCTGCGGTCTTCTCTTCAGTTTTTGTCCACCAGACTAGTGCTGCGTATGTTACCATAGGCCTTACTACAGCAGTGTATAGCCAGAGGAGCATCCTCGGACTCATACCCCAGGTCTTTCCACAGAGCCTGTTACAGGCCCATAAAGAGACCTTTGCCTTCTCAATATGTTTATTGAGGTGCAAATTCCAAGTGAGCCTTCTATCCAGTGTTATTCCCAGATATTTGATCATATTTGTGACCAGTACAGGAGACCCCTCCACCAGGATAGGTTCCATATTCAGGTTCCTTTTCCTTGAGAAAGGGACTACCTTGGTCTTTTCAGGATTAACAGTTAGTCCAAGATTAAGGCACCATCTCATAATCATTCCTAGTGCCAGCTGCATACGTTACTTTAGGACATGCGGATATCTCCCTCTTACTATAACTGCTATATCATCCGCATATCCTATTACCTCGTACCCAGCTTCTGAAAGAGTTCTAAGGAGGGAGTCCACCACCATTGTCCACAGCAGGGGTGATAAAACACCTCCCTGGGGGCAGCCTCTAGTTGCCCTTATTCTTGTGGAGACCCACCCTTTCCTTGCTCTGATTCGCCGGTTTCCCAGCATAGTCCTAACCCATCTTCTGAGGATGAGCTCAGCACCAAACTCCTTGGTGGCCTCCTCTATGGCTGCATATGAGGTATTGTCAAAAGCACCCTCTATATCCAGGAATGCACATAACGCAATTTCCTTGTTTTGAAGTGAGTCCTCTATTCTGCCCACTAGATAATGCAGGGCAGTTTCTGTTGATTTGCCCTTTTGATACGCAAATGGCTGGGCATGCAGAGGATGCCTTCCTAAGAGGTCCTCCCTGATGTGCATGTCCACTACCTTCTCCATCGTTTTCAGCACGTTGGAAGAGAGACTTATAGGACTTAGGTAAGTCCAGAGGCCTTGTTGGTCCCTTTGGTATAAAAATCACATCCGTGTCCCTCCAGAGACAGGGGATGTATCCATGTGCATAGCTTGCCTGAAACATGGCTGCTAGAATTCCTGCAAGCTTTTCTTTCCCATGGATTAGCTGAGCAGGGATAATGCCATCTCCTCCAGGAGCCTTGTAAGGCTTGAAGGTACCTATTGCCCACTTTACCTTTTCAATTGTAAAGATTTTCTTGGCTGCTTGAAGCATCCATTTGTTTGCATTTTCATGCCCCCGAGGCTCATCTATCTCCTCTGTTTCGTCTTCTGAGCAGTCTGGGAAGTGGGTCACTAGTAGCTCCCTAACTGTCTCTTCCAGGCTGCTCGTAATCGCCCCATCGGGTCTCTTTAGCAGTCCCATTTCATTTGTGTGCCTTTTGGCAAGCACTTTCTGTAGCCTAGCAGCATCTGGTAGGCTACTAACATCTTTGCTGAAATCTCTAAATAAATGAGGGCGATGGACCTGAAGTATGGAGGAAAGTAACTTCCACTTTACTGCAATCTTCATCTTTATCCAGAACATAACTCAACCACCAAGTGTCACCATAGATTGATATTACATACTCACTATTCAGCAACAGCACATGGAAAAGGACCGTGTGATAGGCTGGGGGCCACAGTAAAAAGTTTAGCAGCCAGAGCAAGCCTACAAAGACCGTATCAGGACCAAATTATGGATACAAATCAACTGTTTGAATGGTCACATCTAAACATATCAAACATATACTTTGTATTTGTGACCCTTGAAGAATACATTAAAACTGAAGAACTGGCCAACCGGTATAATACAGCTATACCTATTCCAGGCACCCAAAAATTTCATGCCTTCATACCTCAAATGTGGAACCAAAGTAAATGTAAAATTATTTTCTTCCGCAGTTGTTTCAAGCATATTTCCTGTTGTAAAGGACAAACAGCAGATATTATTTACAGATATTAGTGGGTATGTTATATCAATCTATGGTGACACTTGGTGGTTGAGTAATGTTCTGGATAAAGATGAAGATTGCAGTAAAGTGGAAGTTACTTTCCTCCATACTTCAGGTCCATCGCCCTCATTTATATATCCCACACCACCTGATACATTGTGGATCCCTTTTGCAGATGTGATATGTAAAGTGAATCCTATGACAGAGACTGGCCGAACATACAGTTTACAAGAAAGTGAAGTGTCTCTTCCAACGATTGAATTCTCGATGAACTAATTTTGTTAACTTTACTAATAATCAAAAAAAATCAGTCCCGTAACAGGCCACAAGGGCCCAGAGGGGCAGATACTGTAGAGGTATCTGATTCTTGACATGGAGGCAAAGCATGTGGTGGAGTAGCGATATTAGTAGCTGACAGCGTCCGTAGTAAAACCATCCAACTCAGGACGACAATCCAAGCTGTGGCTGTCTCGATACACCTTCCTTTCCCAATAACAATCTGCTCTGTATATCTTCCACCAAGGGAACCTATAGATGTTCTAGGAATGAAAGACTTACTGACACAACTACCTACTCCTTTGCTATTTTTAGGGGACTTGAATGCACAGAGTTTAATGTGGAATTCTCCAATCAGTAATAGCAAAGGAACTCAATTACAAGCCATATTTGAACAGTTTGACTTGATCTCCCTTAACACTGACTCACCGACACATCTTTGCCAAAGAACAGGAACACTTTCAAACATAGACGTATCATTAAGCACCGCATCCATATACACTCGCCTTACATGGGAGGTGATCAAAGATTCTTATGGAAGCGATCACATTCCCATTATTGTTAAAAACTCCACATACACTCCAATATTCAAAACTATCTCAAGATTTAATACCAAAAAAGCTGACTGGGACTGTTTTAAAAAATATATTCTTGATAAAATCCTGAACTTGCAGACTAAAACTATCCAAGAATTTACAAAACTAATTACTAACGCAGCAGACGCCAGTATACCAAAGACTTCTAATAGGAACGCAAAAAGGCCGGTCCCATGGTGGAATGATGAATGCAAAGCAGCTGTTAGAGATAGAAGGAAGGCTCTAAATTTATTTCGTAGAAATCCATCAGATTTTAACCTTCAGAACTATAAGCGTAAGAAGGCGAAGGCCAAATGGACCATTAAGACTAGCAAGAGAAAACACTGGGTAGATTTTTTGTCAGGTTTAAACAAACAGACTTCTGGACAAGACATATGGACAAAAATAAACCAAATACAACACAAGAAGTACAGACTACCCATAACTGAAATACATAACAATAACATAACTGTAACCGATCAAAAAGAAATGGGTAATGTTATGGGAGAATTTTTTGCTTCTGTATCCAGTAATGCAAACTATTCAAATCAGTTTTTACAGCACAAATCCCACGAGGAAAAAATAATACTTCCCATAACTACCAAAAATGACCACTGTATAAATGACCCATTTACTATGAACGAACTGAAACTCGCACTAAAGACTGTACGCTCGACATCACCCGGACCGGACGGACTGACGTATGACATGTACAAGAACCTACCTAACATTGGCCTCGTCACTCTGCTCAAGCATTTTAATGAAGTGTTTTTGAACGGCTCCTATCCTTTCTCCTGGAATGAGGCTATAGTTATTCCAATATTGAAGCCGGGGAAAGATAAAACATTAGCGTCAAGTTTCAGACCAATTTCTATGACCAATTGCAGCAGCAAACTGCTTGAAAAGATGGTCAATAAGAGGATACTATGGTTTTTGGAGAGTCAAAAAGTTCTATGTGACTACCAATGTGGATTTAGACCACAGCATTCCACGATGCACCATATTGCTCGTCTAGAGAATGATATTCTTGATGCATTCCTTGAAAAAAAGTCGTTAATTGCTGTGTCGTTGGGCATAGAAAAAGCATACGACACTGTATGGAGACGACTCATCTTAACACAGCTGATAGAATGGGGCATACAAGGAAATATATTACGATATCTTAAAAATTATCTTTCCTCACGAACATTCCGAGTAAGGATAGGTGCTACTTTATCTAATGTATTTCTACAAGAGAATGGAGTGCCTCAAGGAGGGGTATTGAGTACAACGCTATTTAATATTGCTATTAACTCTATCAGCAGCTGTGTTACCCAAGGAGTAAAGTATTGCCTGTATGCTGATGACCTCCTCATATACAGTACAAGCAGTAGACTAGGCACAGCAGAAAATGATATTCAACAGACATTACACAATTTAGAGGATTGGTCATGCAAATCAGGGTTAAAATTTTCTAAAGAAAAATCTAAATACATGATCTTCTCTAAAAAACGATTAAACTTAACCTGCGACTTAACACTTGACAACACAAAGATTACCTACACAGACACACTAACATTTCTAGGACTGACATTTGACAAACATCTCAAGTGGTTGCCCCATTTGAAAAGACTTCTTAATAAATGCAAAAAATCTTTGAATTTACTAAGAATTCTGAGTAATACGAAGTGGGGTGCTGACAAATGTACTATGCTTGCATTCTATCGTGCGTATACCAGATCTCTTCTGGATTATGGATGCATAGCTTATTCTTCTGCCAGCCCAACCACTTTAAAACTCCTCGACACTATCCATAATACTGGCCTCAGAATAGCTACTGGTGCCTTTAGGTCTAGCCCGGCTGAGAGTCTATGTGCCATAACAGGTGAACCTCCTCTGCAATACAGACGGCAAATGATTTGCTCTAGATTTATAGCTAAATCAACAGGTCTGGGGACCAGATGCGTACAAGAGTTTTTGAACAATGCTAAGTTAGATTACTACATTAGATTACGTGCAAAAGCGAAACCACTGATGGTGAGAATTAAGGAAAATGGAAAATATGCCATACTATTTCAAACACCAATTAACATGAATACATTTTCAAACATTCCTCCTTGGAGAGTAAAGAACTTACGGATTGACTTGACATTGACAAAGTACAGAAAAACTGACCCGACAGCTTCAATATTTTACCAAAAAATATTTAATTCAATCATAAAACAGAACTCAGATACAATGTACCTATACACTGGCGGATCCAAAACAAACTATGGTACCGGAGCAGCGGCAACAGTAGACAGTACAACATACCAGATCAAATTACATGACCAAAGCACAGTCTTCACAGCCGAATTACAAGGAATATTACTAGCACTGACAAACATCAATACTATACAAAATGACAAAATCACTATATGTACGGATTCTTTGAGTGCTTTACTCTCCTTGGAAAACATCTACAGCACAAACCCAATCATTACAAGTATATTCTCACACCTGTACACTCAGCAAGAACATAACAAACTCATCACGATGCTATGGCTACCAGGACATGAAGACATACCACAAAGCACCAGTATAGACTTAGCAGCGAAACAGGCGACAAAAAGACAGACTATAGACATTAACATACTGACAACATCAGACGTATGTACAGCATTACATGCACAGGTCCTCCAAGAATGGGAATTAGACTGGCAGAGATCAGACTCGAAATTACGAGTAATTAAAAACACTACGACAGCCTGGCAAAATGAACACTGCATCAGGCGTGAAGAGGTGATTTTGGCTAGACTTCGTATTGGCCACTGCCATCTAACCCATTCTTATTTAATGGAAAACTAGCAGAGGCCAACCTGTGCAAGTTGTAATGAGACTTTGACTGTTAGACACATACTGACAGACTGTAGACTTAGAAGTGACTTAGACATTCCTCACGACCTTCACGAATTACTGACTGAAGGTAGTCCATACTTCGACACAATACTTAGACATTTTAAGACACTCAACATTTATAACAAAATATAACACATTAAAATACCCTGAATTTACTTTTCTTGTATGTAGCTATATATAATATTTTTTCTTCTTTTTTATTTCCTCCTTTCTCCTTTCTTTTTTTTTCTTGTATTATTATTATTATTTTTTATTTATTTTTATTTATTTATTTTTTTTTTTTAGTTAATCAGAGACAACAGAATCGTTTTTATTACTTGTTTATATATTAGCCATTTTCTTATCTTTTAATGTGACCACTTAGTTTTATATGTTACTTGTTTTGTTTTTTTTTCACTTGATTTCATTTTTGATGTATGAACATACTTAAAAATTATGTATGAGTATTGTATGGATATGATATATATATATATATATATATATATATATATATATATATATATATATATATATATATATATATATATATACATTAACCATATGTATGCGCGAATATTTGCACACATCAGTGAAAAGTCACTGAAATTATTATCAAATTGTTCTGGATGTTCTTGTCTTCGTTTTGTTCTATGTGTTGTTTTTTTTTCGTTTTTTTTTTTTTTTCTCTTTTTTTCTTGACTAGACAGAGATTTTTCTGATCATGAGCTTATCGCTAAAGTTGCGTAGCTCATAATGAATAAATAAATAAATAAATGACTCTTGACCATA
The DNA here is from genome assembly GCA_946811695.1 of Gonocerus acuteangulatus. Classification (NCBI taxonomy): domain Eukaryota; kingdom Metazoa; phylum Arthropoda; class Insecta; order Hemiptera; family Coreidae; genus Gonocerus; species Gonocerus acuteangulatus. Next base: position 80,110,950 of record OX328125.1, read on the forward strand.
CGGCACATTAGGGAGATAGTGTGGTCAATACTATGCTCCGGCCGCCTGATTTTCCCCTTGGCCACTTCGACTGCTAGAGTCATTAGCACCCAAGGTACCCATTATTAATTAAATTAATTAAAGGCTGGGTGAGCCTAGGGACGATCTGGGACCCCAAATCCAACCCTCGAACGACAGTACTAGAAGAAAAAATCTTTAGTGCGCGCTCGGGTTTTGAACCTGGTCCTCCAGTTCATTAGTCGAGTGCTCTACCACTGAGCTAACCTTGCCCCTCCTTTACTAATAATATTGGACTTTTAATGGTTTGTACCTATGTGACCTTTCTCCATTAGAAAAATGTACAGCTAATAGCCAATGCTTGTTTCATTCAATGAACTATTCAAAATTTTCTGAAACGCTAATAATTCTGGTATTTTTGACAAAACGTGTATTTATGAAACCCTGTATCTCCTGATCCCATTGAGATCCCATGATAAAATTTTGCCATATGTATTTAGACATTACAAACCATTTTTGGTAATTTTTTGAAATTTTTAAAATTGCCACTTTTTGAGAAATTTAAATTTTAAGATTTAAATTTAAAATTTCCAATTTTTTTTTAATGCAACCACTACTTTGTGGCATATCACATTAAAGCCCCATTCAATAGCTTAAAAATGAAATCACTCCCAGGTTTATATCATCACTGGTTGTGGGCCTATAGGCATCTAAAGGTACCAAAATATGACATTTTTTCATAAAAATTTAAATCTTTAAAAATTAATAACATAAATAAGTAAGTATATACTTACATGTCTGTCCACATATATTAGAAATATACAAATCTCTTAGAACGATAAAAATAAACAAGCTATTGGACCTCTGACTCTAATTTTAATTTTAATTTATGCCCTAGTGCCAAAACAAATAATAAATAAGTTTTATATATATATTTTTTTTTTAATTTGTATTGTATTTATGCATATAGATATATGTGGTGTCATCATTTGATGGACAAAATCAGGGTCCCAGACCATCCCTAGGCTCATACATGCACATATATATACATTTGATGATGTTTGTTTTTCGTCGCTGGGATCATATTTTTGGATGGAACGGCATTTTTTCTCCTGCGGTGGAGGAAGTGAGCAGGAGTACCACCACTGGAGAAAAAGTGCCATTCCATCCACAAATATTTATACATCTAAGTAGTTTTGGTCTAAGTAGCCAAACTCTAGGAGGTGATTGTAGACATAATTTCTAACAAAAAAGTTCATTTCAAGTATGGTCCGATTCCGAAAGGAAAAGGAGCTATGCCCAATTTTCTGTTTTTTTAACGGAGTCATGTTTTTTAATGAATAAGAAAGGATTTCTCAAAAACTATTCAAGAAATTCTAATTATTCTATCATAAAATAGACAAAATTTCCTTTAAAAAGACAGTAAATTAATTCACTAAAATCATTATTAAAAGATACTTTCTGGACGTCCAAGAACGCACGTCTGTTTTACCAATGAATCAGAGTTTTTTCGCGATTTTTTTCCTCAGCCCCCTAACGGACTACAGATTCAATACATACACGAAATCTTCTACATTTAATAAGCATTAAATCCATGCAAATAAAGTGGAGGTTTATTCGGGGATAAATTGAAAGATTGGCTCCCATTTGTTAAAAAAATGTAAAATGTAGTTTTGTTACTTTCAAATACCTTGTGTGAAAAAATTAAAAATTATTCATTTTTTAATGGCCAAACTGTGAGCATCCATTGTCCAGTCTGGAATCAATAAAAAGTAACTGAAAGAAATGATTGGAAAAGTTTTTCATTTGGGAGATCTATTACATTTTGTGTTTTACAAATTTTCATTGATTTATCTTTTACATGATGTTTTAGGCACTAAAATATTTGCTAATATATTTGAAAATTTGCTAAATCTGCAACTGGGCCTTTATGAACTTGGGCAGCAGATCCATCCACTGTGAAACAGCTGTCCATCAGGAACCATGAATCTATGTGCTAGCGGAATTTCTTCCAATGCAATAGGTCGGTCGTATTTAAATTGTGTGGAGGTTTAAAAATATGTTGAATCAAACCTGTCAGGAATCAGGATTGGCTGAAGAAGATATTCGTCCTGAATTCTGCTCCACACGTTATCTTGGAGCTCATACTGATTGTGTGTACACGACATAAGGATTAATATGAAACTAAGTAAGCAAATTGGGAAAGTTAAATATTCCATTCCTTGTGAATGTGGCCTTGTCTGGTCCTCCAGTTCGTTAGTCCTGTGCTCTACCACTGAGCTAACCTTGCCCCCATGAAAATCCAAGGTGTTATATATTTTATAAATGAAGAATTATATTTTAAGATTTATTAATTATTCAATTTGCATTTTACATAATATAAATATATTTCACATTTTGTTTATTTACTAAGCAGTATCGGGCCTTTGTTGGATCCATTCCTTAACACCAGGTAACACTTCAACTTTCTCAATTAGAACTATCAAGGAGGGATATTTTGTTGCATAATCTGTTATACCAAGGTTTGAAAATGCTGTTTGACTACAAGGCACCATAAGGGAGTCAACTCAGCTGTAAAATGTAATAGTTCGTTTGATTAAAGGCATAAATACACACACACATATATTTATATATTTTTTGTTTTAAATTGCATCGCTGGGTATCACATGTTTGTGTGGAACATCTTCACTCTCAAGCGGTGTTGCTCCTCTCTTCATAGCGATGAAGACAGGAGCGACACCGCTGGAGAAAGAAGCTGTTCCACACAAACATATATATATATATATATATACATATATATATATATATATATACATATATATATATATATATACATATATATATATATACATATATATATATATATACATATATATATATATACATATATATATATATATATATATATATATATATATAGGTAGTTGGTAACAGCTTATTCCGCTTCAATTATTTTGTATTTTATATTACATTTTACATTTTTGTTGTGGAAACGTTTCAGCTATAAGCCTATTTCAATCTAATTATCTGTATGATTTTGCATTATTTTTTTATAAATTATAATCTTCAGATTATGTGCTTGTAAATTTGATCTTATTTAGTTTGAGGAGGAAATTTCATTTTTTTAAATTGTATGGTTCATGTCTCTATTATTACATGGATGATATTATTATTACTTCAATTATTACATATTATTTTATATATAATTTATAAAAAAATAATGCAAAATCATACAGATAATTGGGCTGAAAATGGCTTATAGCCGAAACGTTTCCACAACATAAATGTTATATAAAATACAAAATAATTGAAGACTGAATAAGCTGTTACCAACTACCTATACCAGCCCCAGTATATCGCCAAAGTTAAGCAATGTCGGGTGTGGCCAGTGCCTGAATAGGTGACCAACCTCGTGCTGTTGGTTTTAGAAATGGGTGGCAACCTGTAGATAGCCTGGTGCTAATAGCTCAATTTTTGAAACACCTTGAAAAAAAAATAAGGCCTACGTTTCAAGGCTAAATGAGGTTTGCAAGTAAATATCCTGCTGTCATGCATCTTACATCATAAACCAGGGTGTCAACGATTTAAATCAATTGATTTAAATCAGTGATTTAAATCATGATTAAAATCATTTGATTTTTTTAAAAAAATCATTGATTTAAATCAATTGAATTAATAAAAACAACCATTGATTTAAACCAATTGATTTTATTAAAAAAAATAATTATATATTTTTTGTTAACTTTAGTTTATTTTTTTAACATAAATCTAGCTAGTTCTGCTTTTTTTCAGCCATTTCAACATTTCGTCTTTATTTTGTCCCTAGGGCCTACCCTCACTTGACCGTTCTTATCTATTCAAAGTCTGTTTCTTTTATGACCCTTTCTTTGTTTTTAATTCTCCATATACACCTTTTAAGTTTAAGATAAAAGAGATTGGCAGGTAGAGGGCGAAGTGAATGCTTTAAATTGGTGGAAGTCTTCGTCGGCCTTAATATATTGTATTTCTTCAAAAGAACTGTTAATAATAGAGCAGCTTATGACAGGAAAGGCAACTTCTGCAGGGGTTGAAAGAATGTTTTTAACCCTTGGTTTTGTTCACAGTCAAATGAGAAACTACCTAATTAGTTATGAAAAGGCTGACAAACTGGCGTTTTTGTTCAAAGCTTTAAATAAATAATATTACTGTTGTTATACGTGGTTAATAGGGAATGGATGTTCATGTAATATAACATTCAAAATATGTATTTATATATTTAACTATTTATAATGAAATATGTAATAAAAAATTGAAAATATTTAGTAAACAAATACCTTAAAAACTATAAAATATTGAAAAGAAAAGCATAAATAATAAGTAGGAACTCTGTTATTATTAATGGAAAGAACAAAAGTATAGAACAAAACAGGGTGTCAACGATTTAAATCAATTGATTAAAAAAAAAACAAAAAAAAAAAAAAAACATTGATTTAAACCAACTGATTTTATTAAAAAAATTATTATTATATATTTTTTTTTAACTTAAATCTAACTAGTTCTGCCATTTTTCAGCCATTTCAACATTTTGTTTTTATTTATGTCCCTAGGGCCTACCCTCACTCGACCATTCTTATCTATTCAAAGTCTGTGTCTTTTATGACCCTTCCTTTGTTTTTAATTCTGCATTAAATAAATAATAAAGCTTTAAATAAATAATATTACTGTTGTTATACGTGATTAATAGGGAACGGGTGTTCATGTAAAATAAAATTCAAAATATGAACATATATATTTAACTATTTATAATAAAATATTGAAAATATTTAGGAAAAAAATACAATAAAAACTATAAAATATTGCGAAGAAAAGCATAAATAATAAGTAGGAACTCTATTATTAATGGAAAGAACAAAAGTATAGGATAGGAGGTAAATATATGAAAAGTCCCCACCCGTGGCCTTTGATCCGAGGGGGGGGGGTTAGAAGGTCCAATTTTTCGGGTTTTCACTTATATCTCGGAAACCCTGCGTCCTAGCGAGATGACTATTCTATAAGAAATAAAAGCTGATTAATAGAGCCCGGAAGTTAGGCATTTATTTTTGGTTAAAATAGGCAGGCAAAAAGGCACTTGAAATACTGAAAATAGGCAGTACTGTAATTAAAATAGGCATTTATTAGGAGTGAAGGAAAAAAGAAATCTTACTCATTAATGAAAATGTGTATTTTAAATACTCATTCATTTCTTTATTACCAATTTATCACAGAATTAGTGTACTTACTCTTACTTTCCCTTCTTACAAGCAATAATAAGATACTTTTTAAAGTATCAAATGTCATAGACCTTCTCAGAAAAAAAATGTTTTTCATCATGGAAAAACTTCCTCTGCATTATCCCATAATTTCGAAATCCGGAGTACCAGGTAATTACACCATTGTCACAGCAAAAGGGGTGTGAGGAAGGAGACGTACTTCTCTCATCCTCTCTCTATCCTACTATTCATTATGCTTGTGTATTCCTTCTACTAAGGAAGGTTCTGTTATTTACAGAGGTTAAATCCATGGGTTGGGAAAATAAGCTTTCGAATAGATATTTGTGATGGCAATATGTACTTTAATTTGTGCAACCTTTTTTGTCTTCGCTGAACGGTGCTTTTTAAAATGTTTAAATCGCAGAAAAAAATTGCATAATGAGCAAAAAAAGCAACGGAAGCCAAAATAGGCAAAAAAAGGCAAAATAAAAATTGCCTCTACACTTGCGAAAACATATTTCTTTCTATCAGATTCTTCATTATAGCCATTGAGATAAAAAAGGCATTTTGCCTAACTTCCGGGCTTTACTCATTAAATATGCTACAAGTTCTACTCAATAAAGTTTTTCGAGATATCTTTAGTTTTCGAATTGAAAGATTCAATGGGCGACAGTTGTCGCCAGATTTCACGATAAACACTGAAATTGTTTTTACGTTTGAAGGAAAATACATAAAATAGCAAAGTAATATATATAATTGAAGGGAATGCAATAATCTACAACCCTATAACCGACATTTATTTTTTGGGTTCATCGTTGAATAGATATCGGGTCGAAAATAAAAAAAAGTGTGTTTTTTTCCAAAATGACAGATTTTCAAGAGCGGATATTTCGAACTCTAAAGATATCTCGAAAAACTTTATTGAATAGAACTTGTAGGAAATTTAATCAGCTTTCATTTGTTATAGAATAGTCATGTCGCTAGGACGCAGGGTTTCCGAGAAGTGAAAACCTGAAAAATGGGACCTTCTAAACCCCCCCTCCCCCGGGCACAAAGGCTATGGGTGGGGACTTTTGATATGTACACCTCCTACCCAGCCCAAACAAAGTTACAAAGTCAAAAATTTTGTTCCAAAAATTTCCATCTATAACTGTTCGTTGCCTGTACTGTAAAGTCACTGGTGTGTATTTGAAGGCAACAATCAACTGCTCTGAAGAGTGGGATTCAGCTCAACTGTTAATCGTTTTGCCACTATGGATATCCCCAATAATGTGGATATTTTTCCACCCAGGGGTTTTTTCTAGACTGTCTTTTCACTTTATTTTTAATTTATTCCAAGTATCTCCTTCTAAAACCTGGATTTTCTCTATTCCTCTTTATGATTCTAATGCTATCCACTAACAACATGCCCTTTTGTACCTAGTATTGACATAGTATATATACAGCCACCTTCTTGGAATTAGAAAAATCACAGTTACCTAGACTCAATGGGTAAAGTTTTATTTTCTTTCTCGGTTTTCCTTTATTTCTTCAATTACAAAATAAAAAGAATATTAAAATATGTAGCAAACATATGTATTTATGGCAGAATATGTAAAGATATGGAGTTTTGACAAAATATGTAAAATAAAAAACTGTTTAAATACTTTTAAAACACTTAAAACGTGCAGAATTACATCAATACTAAGGATTTACGAATCAGAAAAGAATATGTAAATACTATTACATCTATTCCCTAGTGATTAATATTTCTGTAAAGCTTCATTTCTAAAATTGTTGTTTTAAAATTTGAAAATTAAGTCATTATATATACAGGAGTCAAAATTGGCCTATATTTTGAGACCAGAGTTTCTGTACATTTAAATTTAATCGCCGAAAATTAATGGTTTTTGTTGATTTAAGTCTTTAAATTTACAGAAATTACTGTTTCAAAATATAGGTCAACTTCAACCCCTGTATATATGATCCGTCAATTCTGCTATGCTCCCAAAATTATCCACTTAAGACTCACCACTTTAGAATAGTTATATTATTATTTGCATTGTAAATAAACAAATATTTTAGTTACAGGTTTATATAATGAACAACTAGGTAATAACCAGCTCTCTATATAGACTAGATACATTTAAGAAGTCCGATTTCTTTTTTAAAGCCGGGTTTAGTAAAAAAATTCAATTTAAATCAAAAAAATCCGATTTAAATCAAAAAGATCTGATTTAAATCAAATAAATCCGATTTTTTTGATTTTTCTAAAAAAATCATGATTTTTTTACACCCTGTCATAAACTAATCGTTCTCAAGCTAATGTTCAGATAGTGCTGAGTCTAGTTTGTGGAATCAGGGTATTTATTCATAAGATCAGGTTAGATTTTATCTTGGCTGTTATTTGTCAACTGATAAGGGTGGTCCAAGGTTATTTGTTTGTCTCTTTTGAGTGCATGGGTTTTGCAGGTAAAGTATTCATCTTTTTGTAGATCTATGTCTTTTGCAGGATCGAGCTGCTAGTCGTCAGTTCATTACTAAAGGGAAAATGGATAGTTATTTGTTGTAAACATTTTGGTGCTCTATGTGTATTACACACAGTGCTATTTTTGTCTATGGTATATTGTTGTATCCTATGTTCTTTAGTTTGTCTAGTCTGTTTCCTTTATGTTGGCTCTGAAGTAGTGTCATAGTTTTGTGTTTGTTGGTATGGTCATACTTTAGGTTAATCACATAGCAGGAGTTGTGTTTGATCATACTGAAACAAGATATGATGATAAAAGAACAACCTTTCAATTCATTGAAAGACTACAATGAATATTACAAACTAAATGAAACAATACAAATATTTTATTGTGTCACTTGAATTACTCTTACATTATTTTTAAAGGTGAGAACAATTACTAAGAATAGATGCAAGAACTTATTTAAAAATTTGAACTCACTTTCCCATTAGCTAGGTATCCTCCATTGTCTTTGATAAACCGATCAAATCTTTCCAAGTAGAAGGGGCTGTTTCATTCACAAGAGTTTTTCTATAGTCTTCCTTTGCTTGCTCTTCCTTCATCTTGTAAAGCCTTCGTATTTCTGAACAAATAATAAAATACATTTAAACTATGATTTTTTTTATTTGTAATTTTAATCTGACGAAGATACTTCATATTTCATGCTTCTGAAGAGGTCACATGTAGGCATGAAACATGTAGAGGGTACTGAATACATGATTATTGATTAGCTTGTTAAAAATATTGAGGAAGTGCGTCATCTAATTGTTTCCATAACGCTCTTATATTATGCATAGTTAATATTTTGGGGCTCGATAGAAAAAATGTCCTAACTGTAGAAACTGCGTCACTTAGTGCGGTTCCGTTCATATTTCTAGTGCCATAAGTAAAGGAATAATGAAGTAACTTGATACAAAACACCGTGCATAAGCTCAAAACTAACTTTCGAAGTTTTAAGCACTTATTTCTCATATTTACATCACAGCATTGAAAATTACAACAGAACCTTTTTATTAAGAGAATTTAGTACGCTTTTGAATAGTCAACTTCTACTTAGCATTTTTCTAATAATTTTTGAGATGCTTGAGAGAATATACCAAGATCAGAAAACCTATTGTGTCTATTAATACATTTTTTTTCTAATAATTCCTTACCTCTAAACACAACGAAAATTTAAATATTTTAGATTAGATGAATATCAAACATCTGGAACAAAATTTCAACTGAATCAATCGATTAAGAATACCCAAACTGAAAATTATTTTGGGAAAGTAATTGCATAAATGTTTCTCGAAAACGGTTTCAGATAATGCTTTGAAAATTGTTTCATTCATTTTCCTACGTAAAAAAAAAACCATAAAACGAGTACCTCTAAGCATATGAACTCTAAAATGTAACTATTTTGATTTTTCTTTTCACTCGAATTTTGCTCCAAAAACCATGTTCCAGAGGATGGATTCTGTTGATTCAAGAACTTGACCATTAAAATAAGACAAAAGATTTTTGTACCAAATTTCATGAAAATCAAACCATTTTGTGACAGTGAGAAAGAGAAGAGACAAATATATATATATATATATATATATATATATATATATATATATATATATATATATATACATATATATATTACCATTTTGTTTGAGGGGCGAGGTTAGCTCAGTGGCAGAGCACTGGACTAATTTATTAATGGGGCGAGGTTAGCTCAGTGGTAGAACACTGGACTAATAAGCTGGAGGCCTGAGTTCAAACCCCGAGCAAGCACTAAAGATTTTTTCTTCTAGTGTCTTCGTTCATGGGTTGAATTCGGCCTCCCTGACCGTCCCTAGGCCGCCTTTAATTAATTTAATAATGGGTACCTTGGGTGCTAATGACTCTAGCAGTCGAAGCGGCCAAGGGGAAAATCAGGCGGCCGGAGTATAGTACTGACCACACTAGGTCCTCGTGGCCTGTTACGGGACTGATTTTTTTTTTTTTTAATTTATTAATGGGTACCTTGGTGCTAATGATCCTAGGAGTCAAAGCAGCAAGGGGAAAATCAGGGGGTTGGAGCATATACTGACCACACTATCTCCCTAGTGTGCCGTATGGTCATGAATCAGATACCTCTATAATATCTGCCCCTCAGGGCCCTCCTGGCTTGTTACGGGACTGATTTTTTTTTTATTACCATTTTTTTTAAGGCTGACGTTTCCATATTTGATCTGGTAGCAAGAAATAATTTTGATGCAATTAGAATATATATCTATCTATATATATATATATATATATATATATATATATATAGAGAGAGAGAGAGAGAGAGAGAGAGAGAGAGATAGATGTTGTCAATTGCTTATAAATCACTGTACCATAGTATTACTCACAAAACCGGTAAGTACTTCTGATTTTAATGCTCTTGATAGCGTTCTCACTTAAAATGGTCACTTTCATGTTCATTGTCAATACTTTGGCCCATTGTGAATTAATGAATTTTTTAAGTTTCTCAAAAACCAATGAAAATATCTTAATATAACCTGAGGTCAAATCGATTAAACTTGCTGCAATCTGGTCGATTTGTGCAGCTAAGTACTGGCAAATAGCAGTGGACTGATAAATTACCCTTCCATCAAATTCAAGTATTGGCACGCTACCGAATGGTGTTGCTGCAAAAAGAATAATTTTTAATAATTATAAGATTATATATGCTACAATTATATGCATTTAAGAAAATTGTAATAATACCATAACAACTTAATGAGATATTCACTTGGTTTTATTGAAGGCCACTGGTCAATTTCTATTCTTACATCTTCAAATTGTTTCTCCATATAATAAAAGATACACCTAATGCTTTCTCCAAGTGCTTTCACATTGAAATATGTATTCTGGCATGTTTCCTAAAAAGAAACAAAAATAATTGAGTCTATAAAAGAGCTTAGTTATTAAAAAAAGTTTCATTGCAGAAAATTTTAAAGGGAGCTTCAGTAGAATTTACCCAAAAGAATAGAATGCTATACTTCTTTAAACAGGACACAAACTGCTGCCTGTCACAAGCACAACAGCTAAATAAGTAGGATTGGCATCAGTGAATCAATTTATCTTTATCATTGATAAACACTTCATTAATAGGATCGCTATTTGATCCTTGATATGGACATTTGATAACAGTTTTATATCAGAAGTTATTTAACACATTCAGTGCTCACGACACGCCAGGCATGTCCATCGTGGAATTCCTCTGGTGCCTCCAAAAAGCCTGGTATGTCCTACCCCAGTTCCATAAAGAGGTGTGCTAAGTGAGCACAGGCACCAGTGTTTGTAATTTACGGAGGCAGCGAATGAGTTTAAAAATATAATTGCCTATCAGATTTGAATAAATTCAAAGTTAATTCTATGTTACCAATTTTTTGTCAAAAGGATTGCAATTATTGTAACAATTATAGTCCCGTAACAGGCCACGAGGTCTCAGAAGAGCAGATACTGTAGAGGTATCTGATTCTTGACTATATGGCACACTAGGAGGATAGTGTGGTCAGTACTGTGCTCCAGCCGCCTGATTTTCCCTTTGCATGAACCCATTAATAAATTAATTAAAGGTGGGGTGAGCCTAGGGACGGTCTGGGACTCTGAATCCAACTCTCGAACGACAATACTAGAGGATAAAAATCTATAGTGTTCACCGGGGTTTTGAACTGAGGTCCGCCAGTTCATTAGTTTAGTGCTCTATCATTGAGTTAACCAATTGCCCCCATTGTGATAATCCTTTTTATAATTTGTTAATTTTATGACTCAGATCTTAATTATCAGGAAATTCAACTTCCCCCTAGGGGTGTGTGTTGGTATTTCTTTTGAAAAAAGAAAAGGGGACAGCCCTATACTGGCTAGAAAAGCCTGGTAACCTTTAGATTATCTGTTCTAAAAATCTGTGTTTTTTATAAGTGGATGTTAACATTTAAATAAATCATCAATGACGCACATCTCTATAAGATTAAAGTTTTTGGGCATGTTTTAAAACATGAATCTTCAGATCCGAAGTATGCAATTCTTTGTAAAGTAGTAGCGTTCCTCACATAAAGACCAGTAACATTCCCTCTTAATAATAATTATGTATTTATTTTATGACCGAATAATACACAGGACAATAAGCGCTGTCAATGGCTTAAATTGTTTTTTTTTTTTTTGTTTTTTTAGAAAAATTAACTCCCCAGCCAAAAAAACAAGATTCGTTGTCAATTATGCTACCAAGCTTCATATTCCATCCTTTTACCAGCTTCAAGTTATTATATGACAATAGATTAGATAAATACGATAAAATAGGCTCCATTTAACTACTTATGAACATATTAAAAAAATTAATACTAAAACGGTACATTATAATACCATGAAATGGGGTCAAATTAGAACAATGTGAAATTGGTACAACCATATACTGCTATGATATTTTCATTTCATTGATATCAAACGGTCAAACATTGACTAAAGAGTGCAAACAGACAAATATATATCTATACATTTGTCTTTTCGCTCTCAGATAAATATATCATAAGTATAGTTTTGTACCAATTTCATCACACTGTACTAATGTGACCCCATTTTATGGTAATGCATAATTTCAAGAAATAAGGTTCAATGACTTTATTGGTATTTGTTTCTGGTGTATTTCTTATTGCATTACAGTATAGTGCTAAAAAACCTCGTTTAATCTGTATGAAATAATACCACCTAAGAGAATGGATAGGCTAATTACATAAAACAATGTAGGTACTGGCGTAAAAACATGATAAAATGTTAATCACCACTAAATCCTGATCCTAATCCTCTTTTATTTTATTTTGGTATTGATCCCATTATGCGTCATTCAAAATATGAAACCATTTAGCAAAGCTAAACAGATTTAAATTTGAACTCCTTGCAATGGGGAAATAAGCAATAATTTTGCTCTTCATTTAGCTTATGGAAGGCCCATCTTTAGGTCTTTTCTGGGCGTAGTGAGGGTGTGTATTCTCCCTTCTTTGAGTTACGGATGCCAAACCTGCGATCTGACCTAGGAGCAAAAATCCAAGCTATTATAGTAGTTTGGCAAAACTCTGTCCTACGAAGCCTAATGAATTACATAATAAACTTAGGTGATCGGGAAACCATTTGGAATCCGGAAATATCAACTAAAAATATTCACGTTTCAGAACTCATAGGTCACGAAAATAACGGTGGCATATATATATATATATATATATATATATATATATATATATATATATATATATATATATATATACACATACATACATATACATATATACACACACATACATACATATATATACACAGTAGCTGTTACCCGGCGTATATAGGAAATCATTTCGGGGGGGGGGGCTGGGACCATTTCCGGGGTATGGAATACTAACAATCTAGAGCTTAAAATAGTTTTAGCCAACTAAAGCGCTATTATACCCAAAATAAAATATTTTTATGAACTAAGTGATCTTATTTGAAAGGGATTTATGACATTTTTACGTATAAACTCATAATTTCGGAGGGGGGGGGGCTGCAGCCCCCCTTATATACGCCCATGGGTTGTTCTGTGTCTGGTTTTAGCGCGGTATGAAAACGGATAAGAAATCAGGATAAATGGGAGGTATTAAGTGGAAAGCTTACTAAATTCTCTACAAAAAAAGGTTCTAAAGAAATTTTCGATTGCGCGATGTCAATCAGAGAAATAAGTACTTAAAACTTCGGAATTGTTAGTTCTGTGGTTTTTGTCTCTGTTTACCTCACTTTGTAATTGTTTGTTTGTTCTTTTTATCACATTTAACAGCAAGATCAGTATTTTAGTAAAACAATAGAAAGAAGAAATGAAAAACATATTGGTTGTAGTGTTTCCAAGAGTGAACATTGAGAAAGAGGATGGAGTAATTTCCGCTTAGTGTTCTGTCAGTTTCGTTTTATGGCGCCTAAAATCTTACTTATCTTTTAGATTTCATTTTAGCACTTTCCTCCGAAGGAAAGTAGCTATTGAGGTTGGACTCATGACGGAATTTTTGAAAAATTTCTTCAAATCTTTATCGATCCTACCTAGTAGACACCGAAAATGACCCCCGTTAAAATTTATATATATCTATATATATATATTGTAAAGATTAATTTTTTAAAAAAAAAGAAATAAAAATTTAATAAGATTTATTATATGAGTTTGACTTAACCTCAGGGATTAAAGTTCCGAGTGAATGAACGGTATAACATTTATCTCCAGACAATTCTGAGATACAAACAATATTAAACTACACACAAACAATAATAAAATAACCGTCAACTACAAAAAAAACAATTCTTACCTCTAACTCAATCCGCTTCCAACAAAACCTCAATATACTTGGTATTCCTTGGAGGAGAGCTCTGCCTTCCACCAACGCTGAGAAGCAACAGACTTCTTCTTCTCCCTCTGAATGCTGAGACTAGACTGACGCTTCGTTCGAGAAAGCGGGAAAGTTTAGCGTCCTTTTAACTTCCGCAGTTTACCGGATTATATATAAAGATAACAATTGTTTTTTGCAATACCAAATAATTAATTTATTGTTATCTGGATGTACATATAATATGGATATATTGTATACCAGTATTGTCCAAAAACATTATTAATTTTGATCGTATATAATACGATGTTATTTGTATATATGATTTGTGATTTGCGCGGGCTTTTCAAAATATCGATGGTTATTTGAATTTAAAAATATTTTCGTGAATGTAATATATCATTACATTTGCACTCCTGTCTAAAAAAAAAAATTAAAAAAAAAAAAATGATTTATGCTCGGTTTCAAAATAAAAAATAGAATTCAAAATTTAAATTTGGTTATCGAGATTAGATCTATTGGTCAGCCTGTTATTATTTATTCAAATTTTCAAAAACTTATTTCGTTATAAAATTTTTTATTCATTATCATTTCTCAATTTAAATTATCATTTTTCATTGTTCATTTTTAAACATTATCATTATCAAAACTATCTTATCCTAAACTAATCTGATTATTAAATTTATGATAAATTTTTAAATATATTATTATTATCAATTAAATCTTATATTAATATAAATCTTATTTTCTTAAAAAAAAAATGCTAAACTAATAAATTTTATAAAAACACAAAACTAATAGATGTTAATTTTAAATTTTTTCATGAATTTATTCCTGGTCGTTAATATTTTCTTTGCAGCAGTCCAATTTCTTTCTATAAAAGTGTTTTATTCTTTTCCTTGGAGGCCGATTTAGCTTTGAAATTTTTTCTATTCCAAGTTGTCTTTTATATTTATAAAGAATTTTTATTTTATTTCCAAATTTGACATTCAAAATCTTTAAATTATTATTATTATTAATAGTTCTATTTAGTTTCTTCATTGGTATATTTCCACTTCTTTTATTATAACTCTTTTCATTTATTTTGAATTTATAGTTATCAGATAATTTTTCAATTTTCTTTTGTTTCATCATTTTGTTTATACATTTTGTACTTATTTTATTTTTGAAATTATCATTTATTAGCTTATTATTAATTATTTCATTTGTACCCTCATTATCATTATTTAATTCAGTTAATATTTTTTCTTGCATTGTATTATCTTCATTTATTAAACAATTATAGTCATTTTTATCTTCAATCAATATTTTATCTTCTAATATTTGGTCATTACTACTATCATTAATATTTAAACTGTATTTTATAGTTTCATTTAAATTGTCATTATTTATTAATGTATCGTCATTTCCGGTATTTTTAATTAAATTTTCATTAACCTCAATAACCTCTTCACCACTTATATTATTTTTATTAAAAAAGTTATCATTCGATTTTTCCAACTCCATCGTCTCTTCATTCCGATTTTTACCCATATTATTTAAAGCATTACATAAATCGTCCAATTTTTTATTATTTTTACTTAATTCGAACTTTATTTCTTGATTTATTTCATGCTTAATATTGCAAATACTCTTACTTAAATCGAATTTCAGTTGTCCTAATAATAACCTCATCATTTCTTCTAAGCCTTGAGGATGCATCTCATTATCCCTTTCGGAAGTACGGTCATTGGATAGAATTTCCGTTGCTAAGGAACCCGCCGATTCTCTGAATGCTATTGCATCATCCTCCTGCAATTCGCTTTCACGTGTTTCGACTATATTATTTATTTCTCCCGGTGTTGTAAAAAACACGCATTCCGGCGACTCTATACCATCCTCCTCACCGTTATTTTGAATTTGTTCAATATTCACGTCAGACATTTTTATTACAAAAAAAAAATTATTTTTAAGTTTTATTTTTAATATTTATTTACTGTCTTTAATTTCAATTCACTCGGCCGTCTACGTTGGGCGCCATTAAATGTAATGATTAATTTTTTTAAAAAAAAGAAATAAAAATATTTTAATTATTTTAATAAGATTTATTATATGAGTTTGACTTAACCTCAGGGATTAAAGTTCCGAGTGAATGAACGGTATAACATTTATCTCCAGACAATTCTGAGATACAAACAATATTAAACTACACACAAACAATAATAAAATAACCGTCAACTACAAAAAAAACAATTCTTACCTCTAACTCAATCCGCTTCCAACAAAACCTCAATATACTTGGTATTCCTTGGAGGAGAGCTCTGCCTTCCACCAACGCTGAGAAGCAACAGACTTCTTCTTCTCCCTCTGAATGCTGAGACTAGACTGACGCTTCGTTCGAGAAAGCGGGAAAGTTTAGCGTCCTTGCTTCTTAACTTCCGCAGTTTACCGGATTATATATAAAGATAACAATTGTTTTTTGCAATACCAAATAATTAATTTATTGTTATCTGGATGTACATTTAATATGGATATATTGTATACCAGTATTGTCCAAAAACATTATTAATTTTGATCGTATATAATACGATGTTATTTGTATATATGATTTGGGATTTGCGCGGGCTTTTCAAAATATCGATGGTTATTTGAATTTAAAAATATTTTCGTGAATGTAATATATCATTACATTTGCACTCCTGTCTAAAAAAAAAAATTAAAAAAAAAAAAATGATTTATGCTCGGTTTCAAAATAAAAAATAGAATTCAAAATTTAAATTTGGTTATCGAGATTAGATCTATTGGTCAGCCTGTTATTATTTATTCAAATTTTCAAAAACTTATTTCGTTATAAAATTTTTTATTCATTATCATTTCTCAATTTAAATTATCATTTTTCATTGTTCATTTTTAAACATTATCATTATCAAAACTATCTTATCCTAAACTAATCTGATTATTAAATTTATGATAAATTTTTAAATATATTATTATTATCAATTAAATCTTATATTAATATAAATCTTATTTTCTTAAAAAAAAAATGCTAAACTAATAAATTTTATAAAAACACAAAACTAATAGATGTTAATTTTAAATTTTTTCATGAATTTATTCCTGGTCGTTAATATTTTCTTTGCAGCAGTCCAATTTCTTTCTATAAAAGTGTTTTATTCTTTTCCTTGGAGGCCGATTTAGCTTTGAAATTTTTTCTATTCCAAGTTGTCTTTTATATTTATAAAGAATTTTTATTTTATTTCCAAATTTGACATTCAAAATCTTTAAATTATTATTATTATTAATAGTTCTATTTAGTTTCTTCATTGGTATATTTCCACTTCTTTTATTATAACTCTTTTCATTTATTTTGAATTTATAGTTATCAGATAATTTTTCAATTTTCTTTTGTTTCATCATTTTGTTTATACATTTTGTACTTATTTTATTTTTGAAATTATCATTTATTAGCTTATTATTAATTATTTCATTTGTACCCTCATTATCATTATTTAATTCAGTTAATATTTTTTCTTGCATTGTATTATCTTCATTTATTAAACAATTATAGTCATTTTTATCTTCAATCAATATTTTATCTTCTAATATTTGGTCATTACTACTATCATTAATATTTAAACTGTATTTTATAGTTTCATTTAAATTGTCATTATTTATTAATGTATCGTCATTTCCGGTATTTTTAATTAAATTTTCATTAACCTCAATAACCTCTTCACCACTTATATTATTTTTATTAAAAAAGTTATCATTCGATTTTTCCAACTCCATCGTCTCTTCATTCCGATTTTTACCCATATTATTTAAAGCATTACATAAATCGTCCAATTTTTTATTATTTTTACTTAATTCGAACTTTATTTCTTGATTTATTTCATGCTTAATATTGCAAATACTCTTACTTAAATCGAATTTCAGTTGTCCTAATAATAACCTCATCATTTCTTCTAAGCCTTGAGGATGCATCTCATTATCCCTTTCGGAAGTACGGTCATTGGATAGAATTTCCGTTGCTAAGGAACCCGCCGATTCTCTGAATGCTATTGCATCATCCTCCTGCAATTCGCTTTCACGTGTTTCGACTATATTATTTATTTCTCCCGGTGTTGTAAAAAACACGCATTCCGGCGACTCTATACCATCCTCCTCACCGTTATTTTGAATTTGTTCAATATTCACGTCAGACATTTTTATTACAAAAAAAAAATTATTTTTAAGTTTTATTTTTAATATTTATTTACTGTCTTTAATTTCAATTCACTCGGCCGTCTACGTTGGGCGCCATTAAATGTAATGATTAATTTTTTTAAAAAAAAGAAATAAAAATATTTTAATTATTTTAATAAGATTTATTATATGAGTTTGACTTAACCTCAGGGATTAAAGTTCCGAGTGAATGAACGGTATAACATTTATCTCCAGACAATTCTGAGATACAAACAATATTAAACTACACACAAACAATAATAAAATAACCGTCAACTACAAAAAAAACAATTCTTACCTCTAACTCAATCCGCTTCCAACAAAACCTCAATATACTTGGTATTCCTTGGAGGAGAGCTCTGCCTTCCACCAACGCTGAGAAGCAACAGACTTCTTCTTCTCCCTCTGAATGCTGAGACTAGACTGACGCTTCGTTCGAGAAAGCGGGAAAGTTTAGCGTCCTTGCTTCTTAACTTCCGCAGTTTACCGGATTATATATAAAGATAACAATTGTTTTTTGCAATACCAAATAATTAATTTATTGTTATCTGGATGTACATTTAATATGGATATATTGTATACCAGTATTGTCCAAAAACATTATTAATTTTGATCGTATATAATACGATGTTATTTGTATATATGATTTGGGATTTGCGCGGGCTTTTCAAAATATCGATGGTTATTTGAATTTAAAAATATTTTCGTGAATGTAATATATCATTACAATATATATATATATATATATATATATATATATATATATATATATATGCATATATATATATATATATATATATATATATATATATATATATGTGTGTCTGTTAACACGATAGCGGCCAGAGTTTTTGTTTTTTCGTCACGAAACTTGGTATATAGCATTCAATTAGCAAACGATTGAACGAGTTCGTTAACCACCAAAGTCGGTCCACCGGAAGGGGGGGTTTACCCCGAACCCAAAACACTAATTTGACTATGTCAGCCGTAATATTTATTATATTTCAACGAAACTCGGTATTCGTAGTGGTAATATAGTGAGAAAAGTGAGATATAAAAATGAACTAAATCGGTTCATTAGAAGGGGGGGGGGGTTTACTCCGGACCCACAATACCAATTCGCCACTACCAGCCGTGATTTTTGGTATATTTCGATGAAACTCGGTATTCGTAGTGGTAATCCACAGGTAAATAACTGTTGTAAAAATAAACTAGATCGGTTCATTAGGAGGGGGGGTTTACTCCGGACCCACAATACCAATTCGCCACTACCAGCCGTGATTTTTGGTATATTTCGACGAAACTCGGTATTCGTAGTGGTAATCTACAGGTAAATATGTGTTGTAAAAATAAACTAAATCGGTTCATTAGAAGGGGGGATCCCAAATTCTTAATATACTCATACCGGTCGTAATTTCTGCTGTATTGTAACGAAACGTGGTATACCTCGTGGGTAACTCCTGAGAAAGAAGTGTTGTAAAAATGAGCTGAATCGGTCAATCGGAAAGCGGGGGATTAATTTGTAATATATTTCAATAGAAAAGCCCGTCAGACGTAGGTTCACAAAGCCGCCGCAAGGAGCGCTTTCTACCACTAGAGTGACTGTATCCTGTTCCTGCGTTAGATCAAAATACGATAATATGAGGTTTTTTGTATTTATTACGTAGTGTAATAGGTACCATGTGTAAACATAACTCTGGAAGCAAATTATTAATTGATCAGTTACTCATTACAAATTTAAAAGAGAACTATTCATGTTTTTATTTTATTTATGTAGGATATTTTAAGCAAATTGTTCTGGAAAGCAATCTACACTACCCAAATTCTGAGGAAAGTGCTTAGTTATGCAGCTCCTGCGTGACGGACTTTTGTATTTGTCACGAAAGATCTTAATCTAACTTTTGAACGGAACCGCGCTTAAATGACGCGAGTCGGACTTAGTAAACTTTAGTATAAATGCTCTAAAATTACAAACCAGACTCTGGACTACCTCAGCAGGGGATCAGGTAATTTGTTTGCCCATGGGCGTGTATTGAAAATTATTTCGGGGGTGGGGGCTGGGAGCTTTCCGGGGATATGGAATACAAACAATCTAGAACTTAAATAGTTTTAGCCAACTAAAACGCTATTACATCCAAAAATTAATTTAAGGAAATGATTTTTTCTGAACTAAACGATCTTATTTAATTCATTTTTAAGGTTTTTGTGGCATTTTTACCGACTAAATAGAAATTTAGTTTTTTTTTTTTTTTTTTTTTTTTTTTTTATTTGCTTATATATATATATATATATATATATATATATATATATATATATATATATATATATATATATGCCCATGACACCACTCGCGATGAATGTTCTAACTAGACTGGCTCTGATCAGGCGATCCTGCCTTAGGATGTATGTATGGATAGGGTTTTAGTACGAAGAACGTCTAAGGTTACCATCGTCTTGCCGCCTTAGGAGAAACATTTATTTTCCTAATAGAAACACAAGTTCCTGCATCTAAAAGGAAACATATGTGCCTTTATTGAGTTCTATTCAATGAAATACCACGAAACAAATGTTCATCTGTCTAGGAAGGGAAGGTTTCCTAGAAACCCTCCAGCCGGTCTAGCTCCAGCAAGTTCCGAGATCCGACACTTATTCCTCTCAGAGACCGTAGGATAAAGGAGAGTCTATTGTATATGAAAAATATTTTATACGCACAAGATGTGCCAAAAATGGCATGCATTGTACTGAAAAATAAAATCACTTGTCATATAAATACGATGGCAAGGGGAAAAAAGATACACGCAATTTTGAAATTTTCGGGGGAAGGGGGGTCTGCAGCCCCCTCGTATATACGCCGATATGTTTGTCTGTACAAAGTGTAACGGTTTAAATCATTTGTCACTGCAAAAGGTCTGTTGCCTTTCTTAACCCTCCGTCGACCAGGTGGGGTCTAGGCGGACCCCACACACTCTCTCAGAGTGTGATTGAAACTTTGAAAAGAAACTACGGGAAACAACTTTTACGTCGTTTACTGTTTCATGATGAAGAAGACGGTGACAGCGCCTATAGTGCATTCAAGAACCTTAATCTTAAGGATTGTTCGTACATGGTGGTGGATGCGTGGGAGTCAGTTTCATCAGAAACCTTAACCAGATCATGGAATAAGTTATTAAAACCATATTTCGAGTCAGAAAAGACAGAAAAAGAAAGTGATGACCCAACCTCTGAAGTCACCCAGGGGAGTATTGACGTGGTGTTCATGTGGCTTGAGAGACAAGAAGAGGCAGAAGCTGCATGGGTGTATATAAGGAGATGGGCTGAGGGGCTGCAGCCCCCAGGGCCGCCACATGGGGGGGGGGGGGAGGGCAACCGGGTACAGTTGTCCCGGGCCCGGGTGCCGTGGGGGCCCGGTCCGGGCCTCGCTGAGTGGAAAAATTGTATCGGTTATGAGCTTGTAAAAAGAACTACTGCACCGATTGTCAGCTTTTATTCTCATTTCGCTCAAAACTCAAGATGAAAATAATTTTAAAATGTCCAAAGTTCTTTAGCGAAGTATTAGAATTTTCAGTCTGGCTCTGAGAAGGGGGGGGGGCCGTGATCTGGTCCCGGGCCCGGCTCTGAGATGTGGCGGCCCTGCCAGCCCCCCCCCCGCCGAAATTTGGATTTGATCGGTAAAAATTTCATAAAACCCTTAAAAATAAATTAAATAAGATCATTTAGCTCATAAAACATATTCTATTTTGGGTGTAATAGCGTTTAATACGGCTAAAACTCTTTCAAGATCTAAATTGTTAGTATTCCATACACCGGAAATGGTCTCAGCCCCCCCCCCCGAAATTTTTCCGGCCCCCTCCGAAATTATTTTCTATATACGCCCATGAGAAGCTGTGCAGCTTCTACAACTCCAGCGACTTCGAGATATGGCGGCGTCCAAGAAATGGAAGGCGAAGATGCAAACAAAAATAATCGATTTTTTAAAACCTTCATAACTGTTTTAAATTAGTTTCTGTACTTATCTGTGAACATAGGTTATTACATATACATACATAAAAATATTAGTAACTAGTATATTGCTTTAAATTTTCAATAAAGAGTTCATAGTTTTGGAAACATTTTTAATATTCCATTATCCGGATTTTCGATTATTTTCAGGGACTGACCTTGGTCCCAATTAGGCCGGATAATCGAATTTCTACTGTACATTTACCTAACCCATTAGATTATTTAAAGAATATTGAACCATATCTATTCACAATGAGCAAGACAGGTTCCATCCATCATGGCCGACATAATCATAACTCTGAAAATATCACCGCACTGCTTCTCCCTACCATTACATGACCTTGTGATGTAATCGACTGAAGGCTGAATTTCTATTCATTTAGTAGCCTGCTCGGTGGTCCGCAGAATCCAATAGTCACGCCAGCAGTAAACATCCTGCTTACAGGGGGTAAATATCTGTTTACAGTAACTTATTCTTATAGATTATTTTTTGATTTTCATTTTATCCTGACGTATGTGATGTTATTTATAATCACCAAGCAAAAAAGGACATATAAAGGGTGTGCCGTATATGTGGGGCACAATATAAATGCCTTTTAAACCGTTTGAGATATCGCAACATTGTAAAGATCCAAAGTTGTAACTCCCGTCGAGATGTGTCAGATGCGTTACCCCCACCCAATACTTTTAACTCGAGTTAACTCGGATAATGTCATTAACCATTATAAATATCTTGTTTTTTTTTCTCGTAAAGAAATGTTTTATTTCTTTACGCAAAGCTAAGTCTATTGAGCTGTGTCTGTGGGTTATAAAAACAATCCGGTATTTTCGTCATAATTTGTAATATAAATTCGAACATTAAGCAATTTAGAGAGCAGAATTTACCTACCAGAAAGCAGTTTTCTGCTGAAAATCAAATAAAGACAAAGCTGTTCTAATCTTAGTCTTTTATGTTTTGATACAAGGAATTGAAGCACACAGGCAATTGTAGCATCTAGGCATTTGGGGTATAGGAAAAATTTTAAATATTTGAGTGTAAAATGGTGACTTTAAGGTCCTCTAGACGCCTAGTAGATCTGGGTAAATCTAAAAGACATTTTTCGTTTTTATAGGCTTCTTTTACATGAAATGTCTTCACCAAAACAAAATTTCGGGGGGCAGCAGCCCCCCTTATATACGCCCATGCTCTATAAAACTGATATCTTTCTCGGTTATTTGGAAAATATTTGATTTTTACTCACTGTTCATCAAGTAAACATTTAATAATATCTTTAATTTAAATATATTCAAAATGGACAGATCGGGTAAGTGAAAAGAAAGCTTATTAAAGAATTTTATATTGAATGATGATACAAAATTTTGGTATTGTTATTGTTATGTTATGCCAAGGACCTAATATTTTATATGTGTCTATGTATGCTAGTGGTTTTATGCTAGTGGTAGTTCTTTATCAATATTTAGCCAAAATTAAAGCTGAAAACAATTTAAACTAAACGTTCAAATAGAGGGTTTTGTTGGAGGGAAATGGGCGTGTCCCGGGTAGAAAATTGGCGGTAAAAAGTCTCTCTGTACCTAAGGATTAAGTTAGTATTAACCTAATAACTCATGGAGTCTTTCTGTTATCACTAGAAGATTTATAACGTTTTTATCCTTAGCTTTTGCTAAGTATTGGTCAATATTAAACACCATCTCCCTTGCCTGACTTCTCGAAGCCTCTAGGTACCAGTGTTAAATCATACATGATCAGTTTGTATAGTGTTTCACGTATCGTGTTGTTTCATAAAATTATAATTCGAAAATTTTGAAACCTTTGGAAGTATATCCTTCAAAACGACGTGCTTGCGAAATTGAACTTTCCGTCTATCTTAACGGGCTATAGTTTGGTTTTATATTGCATCAATTCTACACTATTTAAATGTTGATCTGATTTTTCTTGTATGTATCTTAAACAAATTATTTATTCTAACTTTTAACCACCTTTTTAATAACACAGCTTTTCTGTGACGGATTTTCTAATTATACGATAGAAGTGATGCCTTTTCATCTTTCGAGAGAAAAGGCAACAGGACTAATGTGAATCGAACACACAATCCTTGACATGGAGTGCTAACACTTTAGACTAAATTACGTGCAACACCTAAGACAGAGGACGGAAACTGTAGGGAGGAAATTGTTACTAACAAAAAAGGTCGGAGGGACATCAGAGCCCTTGCCTAGCCTGCGCCTGCTCTAAGTTCAATATGCAGCTCTCAACATGGGCGTATATAGAAAATAATTTCGGAGGAGGCTGGCAAAATGTCGGGGGGGGGGGCTGAGACCATTTCCGGTGTATGGCATACTAACAATTTAGATCTTGGAAGAGTTTTACCCAGCTAAAACGCTATCTTTTTTTTTTTTTTTTTTTTTTATTTTTTTTACGGCGCATCTACATCTAGGTCATTAGCGCCGACATCCAGGGTGCAGCGAGGAATTTTACCAGCGAGCCTTGGGATGATAAAATTCCTGCCGGAGGTTGGGAATCGAACCCACTATCTCTCGCTTATGAATCCAAGGCGCTAGCCATTAGACCACGGGAGACCCCTAAAACGCTATTACCCCCAAAATAGAATATTTTTTATGAACTAAACGGTCTTATTTAATTAATTTTTAAGGGTTTTATGAAATTTTTACCGATCAAATCAAAATTTCGGGGGAGGGGGCCTGCAGCCCCCCCTTATATACGCCCTCTCAATTAGGACGCGCTCTCAATTAGAACGTGTGTTTTGCAGAATCGTCCCAGCCTATATTTCATCTCAGCTCTGTCTGCCCTGGGCTCAATTTGCGCCCGGCCTTACACTCTCGGCCATCGGGCCTCTAAAACCATATACAATTACAACCGATTTCTTCCGATTTGCAAGAAATCCGTCACCTTAGCGAGCTTACATTACGACCAAATTCCTAGTGTCATTTGGATAATTTAGAGTAGATATTTTGTAAACAATTCAAACAACTAGACTAATGAAATCTTGAGGAAAGTGATGTAAGGGTTCTATTACATGAAATCTTATCGGCGCTTCAGGATTGCGTCATCGTGTAAATGCACGTTTCTTCTCTATGATGGGAGGGGGGATGAAACGCGCTAACAAAAAGCGGGATATTCGTCGTGGGTATCTAATGAGTAAGAAGTATTGTAAAAATGAGCTAAATCGGTATATCGGCAAGAGGGGTTTACTTCCTACTATGTGTCAATAGAATTAGCCCGCCAAGGTAGGCTCGCAAAGCCGCCGCAAGGAACGCTTTCTACCTCTAGGGGAGGGGAAACTGTATCCTGTTCCTGTGTCAGAACAAAATACGAAAATATGAAGTTATTTTGTATTTGTTAAGTAATGTATTACCATGTATAAACATAACTCTCGAAGCAAATTAATTACAAAATTAATAATTTATTTATTTAAATTTTTAAACTCCATTATTATTTAATAAAAAAATATTACTAATTGAACAGTTTTACATTACCAGGAGCTGCATAACTAAGCACTTTCCTCAGAATTGGGTAGTGTCGAGTGCATTCCTGAATAATTTGCTTAAAATAACCTAGATAGATAAATAAAATAAAAACATAAATACTTCTGTTCTTTTGAATTTATTATGAGCACCTGTTTCAATTATAATTTTGTAATTAATTTCCTTCCAGAGTTTTATGTATGTGGAGTACTACACTATGTAATAAATACACAAAGCTTCACATTTTCATCTACTGATCTTGATGAATAAAATATAATAAAAATTACGACTAGTATTGGCAAATAACTACTTTGGCTCCAGGGTAAACCCCCCCCCCCTCCTAATGAACCAATTTAGTTTATTTTTACAACAAATTTTTCTCTTCAGTTGACCACAACGAATACCGAGTTTCGTTGAAATATAACAAAAATTACGACTGTTATTGGCAAATAACTACTTTGGCTCCGGAGTAAACCCCCCTCCAGATGGACCGATTTTGTTGGTTAACGAACGCGTTCAATCGTTTGATTGGGGAATACTATATACCAAGTTTCATGGCGAAAAAACAAAAACTCTGGCCTGTATCGTGTTAACGGACACATATATAACTATGTATATATGCATATATATATATATATATATATATATATATATATATATATATATATATATATATATATATATATAAATTTTAACTGGGGTCATTTTTGGTGTCTACTAGGATTGATAAATATTCGAAGAAATTTTTCAAAAATTCCTTCATGAGTGCAACCTCAATAGCTACTTTCCTTCGGAGGAAAGTGCTAAGAGTAAAAGAGAACTATTCATGTTTTTATTTTATTTATATAGGTCCTTTTAAGCAAATTATTCAGATATGCAGTTATTATTCAGTAAAATAACTACCCAAATTCATGAAATGAAATGTTTGATTCAACTAGTTTTCCCGACTAATTTTCAGTTTGGGAATTCAGAAAAGATTGATCCACTTGAAACTTGTTCCGTATGTTTGAAATTAATCTAATCTAATGTAAGATATTTAAATTTTGGTTGCGTTTCGAGTTGGGAAGAATTCGAATATATATATATATATATATATATATATATATATATATATATATATATATATATATATATATATATATATATATATGAAAAGATTTCGAATCTTCGAAAACTGTTGGAAATCGTGGTAAGTGGAAGGTGACTATTCATAAGCTTCATAAAGTCTCTAGAAATAGGTTTTGAAGGGAGCGATGCCAATCGGAGAAATAAGTGCTCAAAACTTCGAAAGTTTTAGTTTTTTTCTGTGTTTACCTCACTTTTATATTTTTTTTTAGCACTTTCCTCCGAAGGAAAGCTATTGAGGTTGCACTCATGACGAAATTTTTGAAAAATTTCTTCGAATCTTTATTGATCCTACCTAGTAGACACCGAAAATGACCCCTGCTCAAATTTATATATATATATATATATATATATATATATATATATATATATATATATATATATATATATATATATATATATATAGTTATATATGTGTCCGTTAACACGATACACGCCAGAGTTTTTCTTTTTTTTTCACCATGAAATTTGGTATGTAGCATTCCCCCATCAAACGATTGAACGAGTTCGTTAACCAACAAAATCTGGAGGGGGGTTTCCCCGGAGCCAAAGTAGTTATTTGCCAATACCAGCCATAATTTTTGTTATATTTCAATGAAACTCGGTATTCGTTGTGGTCAATTGAAGAAAAAAATTTGTTGTAAAAATAAACTAAATCGGTTGACTAGAAGGGGGGGGGGTTACTCCGGACAGAAATTATTGATTTCCTTATACCGGTTGTAATTTCTGTTGTATTTTTTTTTTTTTTTTTTTTTTTTTTTTTTTTTTTTTTTTTTTTACGGCGCATCTACACCTAGGTCATTAGCGCCGACGTCCAGGGTGCAGCGAGGAATTTTACCAGCGAGCCGTGGGATGATAAAATTCCTGCCGGAGGTTGGGAATCGAACCCACCATCTCCCGCTTATGAATCCAAGGCGCTAGCCATTAGACCACGGGAGACCCCTTTCTGTTGTATTGTTACGAAATTCTTTAAACGTCCTGGGTATCTAATAAGAAAGAAGTGTTGTGAAAATGAACTAAATCGGTCTATCGGAAAGGGGGGGGGGGGTGTTACTTTGTACTATGTTTGAATTGAATTCATCCGCCAAATTTACGTTCGCGAAATTCATCAAGATCAAAAAATCAAAATGTGAAGCTTTGTGTATTTATTACGTAGTGTAGTACCCTGCAAACACAAAACTCCGGAAGGAAATTAAGTACAAAATTAATAATTGAAACAGCTGCTCATATCCAATATAAAGGAGCAGAACACTTTATGTTTTTATTTTATTTATCTATGTATATAGGTTATTTTAAACAAATTATTTAGGAATGCACTTGACACTACCAAATTCTGAGGAAAGTGCTTTGTTATGCAGTTCCTGCGTGAGGGACTTTTTTAAATTCCATTTAACAGTAAAATGACTATTTTAGCAAAACAAGGTAAGAAAATGAGAAAGGTATTGGTATTAGTGTTTTCCTAGGACGAACATTGAGAAAGAAGGTGGAGTAATTTCCGCTTATGACATTGTCAGTTTCCTGCAGTGCTGCTTAAAATCTTCCTTCTCTTTGAGATTTCATTTCAAATTTTTTACATAAGATCAAAACCTGCCAATAAATTTTACTAAGCCTTTACTAATTGAACCAGAGATATGAATGGAAACAGGCTCAGTTGTCGCACTTTTCATCATATTCTGTTATTGTGTGAATGTCTCTTGAAAGAAGAGACCAAGGTTGTTGGTAATTTCTTTTAGTATTTCTTATTTCTAATTGTGCATAATTACATCTAGATATCAATTAGAAATAGGATGAGAAAAAAAATAAACATTCTTTGTCTTACGCTGGACGATTTTATATACTACATATATATTGTATTGTCTTTGTAATATTTTATGAACCATTTATATCTTGAATTGCTTTCCTACTCTGAAGATCTACTCTATTGTTCTAGTAATTTCAGAACATGTTTACTCATTTAGTAATGACTTTCTTTCGTAATAGATAAATGCCTTATCACCAAGGACTCCTATCTTAGTATTCGTTAGCATTTGCTGTATCATAAAGGCTTGCACATTTTGTATAGGCTGATTTAAAGTACTCTGCTAAATGTTTTGTGCAAATCATTATTAATTGTCATATAGTCGGGTGACGGCAAGGAAAGACATTCGTGAAATTCAAACCAAAAGGTTAGTATTTAAAATATGGAATTCAATTATTATAGTATTTTTAAAGCTTACATTTGGGGGAGTGTTTTAGAATTAAAAAACAATACAAATTAAAGAACTTAATGTTTAAACTTCTGAACAAAAGGTTTAAATGTATACACTACACTTTTATTCTATGTCAGTTCTATATATAACTTACTTATGCACTCTCATTGATTTCCTTTAAGATCTGTTTTCATTCCAAAAAATGTAACTAGGAAAATTTGTCAGCTAGAAATGTCTAAAAAAAAATATTTTCTGGTAAATACTTTCTTTTTAGCATGTTCCGAAGAAGTGTAGTTAGTTTGCACAAGTGAAGAATTTATTCTAATCTTTATTGATTCTACCAACTAGTATCCAAAAATTACCCTTGTGTTTGGGTATATATATATATATATATATATATATATATATATATATATATATATATACCACAATTCCCAACCGTCTTTGGCATATTTAAGAAAATATAGGATAATCCCAAAACTTCTGTTAATTTTTCCCTTATTAAGTTTTATCTTAATCCATCCTCTCTAATTACATTAACCAAAAATTAGTTAAGAAATCTGGTTTTATCAACTTTTTTCTAAAATACTACAGATATCACTTTACATATGGTTTCATTTGTTTTCCTGCGTTATAAAACCTATAAAAAGTAGTCAGGAGGCTATTAAACACTAAGCCGCAAGCGCAAATATTTTGCTTGAGCGAATTTGTCGAAAATATCATGTTCCAGCGGGCAGATTTTGCTGGTTAAAAAACTAGAACATTTAAATCAGGCAAAGTATTTGTTTACCAGATGTTCATGGTCAGAACAATCAGACCATTCTTGGGCCAACATGAAAGCGAACATATATATATATAATCAAAAAGCTCATTGATATGTTAAATTCATTGGGATAAGCAAATATTATTTGTTATATTTGTCTAGCAGTCGATATAGGTAGCATTGGATACCGGTAGGACGCTCCCGCCATGAAAGTTAGTTCAGTCTGTTGAAACGAATACGTGCAGTTCAGTTGAATGGAAGATCTACTCTCATGCGGTAGTGCAGATCAAAAGAAGCTACAGTCCAAATCGTGATCCAGTTAGATGCAGTCCTAAGGCAGCTCTAGTTCATTGCACAGCTAGTCTCATATAGTCGTCAGTTTTCATGAAGCCTAGGCTCAGTCCGTTAATGGAGATACTGTTGTAAAGAAGATCCTGTCCTATGCAGTTAATACTAAGCTGGTTTTATATCAGGTAATGCTTGTTTATCCATATGCCTGGATGTAGCTTATCCATGAGTTTTTTATTTATTTTTTTATTATTTAAAATTATCTCTGTTCTACTTTACTGGACTCGAACCCGACCCCTGAGATAAAGATTTTTTAAAATTAAATATTATACATATTGGCGACCCAACATGGCATTCTTTAATATCAAAATATTTTCAATCATAATTTTTATTTAAATTATAACATTTTGGCTCCCGACGTAGAGGCGTAACGTAAATAAATTATTACAAATAAAATTTTTATTTTAAATTATAACAATATATATGAATACTTATGTATGTCAATCAATATAACTCAACCGTCAGACACACAAACTTTTTCCGGTGATATTCGTGGCACTTACAGTTTTACGTTGATAGACTTCCATGTACATTTTTGTAAATATAATATTGTAACTTTGGGTCGAATCAATCGTTGCAGGTACTCAAAAACGATTGAGTTGAATTGTATTCAAACGTTTGAGAAGCATCTAAACTAAAAGATGAATTTGAGTGGAGGAAGGATTAAAACAACAAAATTAGCTTGAGACGAGTAGTGTGGGACTTTCCTTATGCTTTTTTTAAATAGCTTGAAATGGTTGCGAAATCGTATAAAGTGTTCATTCAAAAGCTCAATAAATTTTCTACAAAAGTTTTTGTTATGCAGATTTGGTAGCACAAACTTAGGCAGCAAAAATTTCTAGTGCCTTCATTTTGAGTAAAATGAATCAGTCAACTTATATGCCTAGTGTAAGTCGTGAAATCAGTTTCTTTAAGAAAAACATTAGGTCCTCACTTTTTTTTTTTTAGATTTTTCTCTAAAAGATATTTAAATACCTTCAACAGACTGCGACATTAACAGACCTTGATTCTGCTATCCATATGAGTTTATCGTTACAGTCACAAACTCATAATTAATAAAATAAAATAAAATAAATAAATACCTTCAAATTCCAAATGTTGAAATGAATTTATAAATATAACTTAAAATTTCCAGCAAGACATTTCAGAGAAAAATATTAAGGGTACCTATTCTAAGAGCTTTAAATTAATCAGGAGTAATGATTCTATGCTAGGAAGCTAAGATGATGCAGTTCCAGTGAGTCCAATGTTCTTGAAGAGATATATTTGCCAGGCACATGTCATAACATCAACAAATAAAAACATTATGTAATGGATTACCACGATAATTCTAATACATTTTAAGATACAAATCTAATTTTGAGTTTACGTTGAATTCATTGAGATCGGATATGCAACATTTTTTTTTAAGTTGTTATCAAATGATCAGTAATCTTAACGATCCTCTTATTGAAGGGTTTTTCTATGATAAGGACAAATGATTCATTGACTCTAATACTTCTTATATAGCGGTCGAGCTTGTGTGCTTATCAGCAGCAGTTTGTGTTCTGTTTAGAGAAGTGAACCATTCTATTCTTTTAGGTAAATTCAAATGAAGGCCTCTTTACAATTTTCTGCACTGATACTTTATTTTAATAACCAACCTTTTCTTATGGACTCATTCATTTTTCTTTCCTTTTAGGAAAAATGACAGAATACAAGTTAATATACTTCAACGTGAAAGGACTAGGAGAAAGCATTAGATATATCCTCTCTTATTTAGGAAAGGAATTTAAAGATGAACGAGTAGATGCTGATCAGTGGGCTACAATAAAAAACAGTGAATATCTGATAATTTTTTTAAATATATTATTATAATTTTCTTTAATTAATATAAACATAGTAGTATCATTATCAAAGAATAATTTTATCATGTTTTGTGCCACATTTGAGACCCAGTGCTCAATCAAAGCCCTGAAGAACAATTTCCGGCCATCATGATACCACCTCATTGGAACGAGCATTTCCAGTCAATAGAGACACCTTTGGTTTAAAGAAAAGTCATGCGCTTTTAACACATCTTTTCTTGAAAGCATATATTCTATTTATTTTTAGATTATAATATTTTTTATCTTCACAGTATGAACATATAATGCAGACATAAAGGGATATTTAAATGAGGGGGAGAATGAAATATTACTCCAGGGTACATTAGGAATATGAAAATTACATATCATTAGTGGTAATACTTGTTAAAATCTCATTAAAAATGGATGAACAAACTGACTAGATATTCTAGAAATCTGTAAAGTGTGTCCTTATAAAAAAGCTCATATTATTATATAAAAAAGTTTGGCAAGAAGCAATGTTCAACAAATCCTGTTGCGGACTCTTGGGCAATCCTGGGACTGTGTGACGTAATACATGATAAATAACGTTAAAATGAATGATGTATGATGACGAATGAGGAATGTTGCACAGGATAAATACTGTGGCATACTACATGATAAATAATGTTCAAATGAATGATGTATAATGATGAATGATGTACATAATAAATACTGTGGCATAATGCATGGTAAATAATTCAGGATGATTATGGTCAAATAGGTCTAGAATGTAATTACCATCTTCTGTGGGTAATTAATATTTATTTAAAACTTAGTCAAAAATTAACAGTGGGAATTGAACCCATGACCTTAGACGTGGAGTGCATACACCTTAGCACTCATGGCCCGGGCCTAACAACTAATTTGCATTGAAATATTTTGGAAACTTTATATTATCTATTGTTTGCTCATTAAAATTATTCTCTTTAAAGGGGCACCATTTGGTAAAGCACCACTACTTGAAGTAGATGGAAAGGTACTTCACCAGTCCACTGCTATTTGCCGGTTCTTAGCTGCCGAAACAGACCTCATAGGAAAGACACCTTATGAAAATGCACAAATTGACCAGATAGCAGCAAGCTTTATGGATTTGACCTCAGGTAATATTTAGGATATTTTTACTTTCATAGATTTCTCATTGATTAGTGAGGAAGTCATAAAGCTCATTGTTCACTTATGCTTATAAAGATCAGTTTAATTTAATTATATTAACGCATTTAATAAGGAAAGGTATGTGAAGTTTTAACTACTCAACATTATTAGGACTATATTTTATTAATTAATCATTTATTTTTATGTACGGTTTTTATATGTCCAGAAGTAGCAAGGCAATTCAAGACGGAAGGAGAAGCTAAGGAAGCCCTCAAAAAATCCCTAGTGAATGAAACTGTCCCCTTCTACATGGAGAGATTTGAGAAGTTTATCAATGAAGGTGGATATCTAGCCAATGGAAAAGTAAGTTCTTACTTATCTACTTACTTGTTCAAAATTATTTTTTTATTTCTTGGGTTTTAGAGCCGGAGACTAAAGCGATTTGGCCTATAAACATAAAGGGTGCTTGCAAAATTAAAGATATGTAAAAAAAAAACATATATATGCAATAAAGACAACTATAATTAATAAATTCTTGCCACAGCAGGAAACTGATTGAATCCTAAGCGAAAATTACTCCATCCTCTTTCTCAACATCGATCTTGGAAACACTATAACAATGTTTATCATTTTCTTACTATGTTTTACTGAAATAATCAGTTTAATGTTAAATGCACTTACAAAAATATAAAACAATTGAAAAGTTAGGTAAACAGAGACAAAAGCCAGTTCAAAAGAACAAAAATATCACTTTATTTATTACAAGTTTTAAGCAATTATTTCTCCTATTAACATCGCCCCATCTAAAATTGCTTTAGAATCTCTTTTCCATAGAATTTAGTGAGCTTTCGAATTTGTCACTTCCTGGAAAAGGGTTGAGAAATTGTGGTAATTTCTCAACCCTTTTCGACATACAGGCTTCAGAATGACAAGCTTATGTTGAAAGTGCTTGGCTACAGAACTTCAATTGACTCCAATGATGGTAGTCTCTACCACAGGCTATGAAAACAGTATAATTACTCTCCTCCTACATGTCAGTATGTATCTCCAGTGGTGCGGTTTCCTTAACCACAAATTTTCCCCGGCATTACAGCCGGCTTCCTCAAGTGGTACACGATGCTTGTTCTTTATCTGAAGCAAAATGCCGTTGCTTTCAGATAAAGAACGAGCATCATGTACCACCTGAGGAAGCCGGCTGTAATGACGGGGAAAATTTGTGATTTAGGAAACCGCACTGCAGGAGATACATGCCAGCATGTAGGAGGAAATGAATCACCCAGTGACGAAGTTCAAAAGAGAAGTATACTTACTGGCAAAACTAACCTGTGAGATTATTTTAACTTCTCTTTAGAATCCAAACTTAGGTCTTATTAAATTATTTTATAATAAGTAATTTAATGCTTTCGTTGTGCCTTTTAATGAACAAACTATTATTTTTGCAGCTTTCGTGGGTTGACTTTCTTATAGTGGGTTATTTTGAAACTGCATTTGCACTTCTTGGTATAACAGATCATGCAACAAAATATCCTACTTTCAAGGCTCTAACGGACAAAATTCATGCTTTACCTGGTGTTAAGGAATGGATCCAGCGAAGGCCCGATACTCCTATGTAAAATATAAAAAAATGTTTAATATGTTAATATTATTCAGAATGTAAATTTAAAATTTAATAAAAATAAGTTTTTTAATTCATAGATTGTGTATTGTTTTCTATATGTATACAATAAATCATAATTAATAAAAAATATGAAAGCAACATGATGATGTCACCAAAATATAAGAAAAATAATACTCTATCAGCAAATATTACATTAAAAGGTCTCCTATTTTGTTTCAACCTGGTTAGTGTTGTTGTTATGCCTTGTCTGTTTTAACAATTTAGACTGGAAACTCTAAATGTGTTATTCAAGCTTCTCGCTTATTTTTCCCAAAACATACATTATAAACTCATTTTAATGTGTTGTATTGCAATAAAATGTAAGGGCCCAGAGCAGTGAAAGCTCTGATAAATGTTTTTAAAATTAAAAATCACCATAACTTATAATTCTTCAAAAATAATCAGTAATTTTTGCTCAAACACACAACACACTTAAAGAAAAATTGCAAGTTATTTTTAAATAAAGGTAAAAATATTGACAAACAAAGTCAATGGAGAACTGCTTTCATAAGTATGGCATATGTGGGTGAGGCCCAAGACAAAAACAAATTTTATCTGGATAGTGGTGCGACTAAACATATCATCCCTACCATGTCAAACTATCGAATATGCAAATCGGAGCAAACTAGAAAACGAACACATTCTATCCATGGATGAAGTAATATATTGAAAAATGGTCTTATTCGATACTTTATTTAAGGCATTAAAGGCTGTTCTAAAGGGCTTAGAGTTGTGACAATTTGCGACAAGCCTTATCGTCCACAAGAGCAAAGTCTCAATTCTGAAAAACGAAATTTTGCATATTCAATAGTTTGACATGGTGGGGATGATATGTGCCCTCTGAAAGAATATTTTGTCGATTTGAAACCATGCAAAAAGTTTGTGAAAATAGGTGGCGGTAGTTTGTTAGAGGCAACAGGTATAGGAAACATTAATATAACTGCTATTGTCAATAGAAAAGAAATACCTAGCATTCTAAAGGATGTTTTACATGTTCCTGACTTGAAAATCAACTTATTTTCTCTGACGCAGGCCATGTCACAGGGCTACTCAATGAACGGCTGAGGTGACACTTGCCAACTTGTTAAAAATGGTGAAATAGTTGCAGAGGGAAAATTGAAAAATAAGATATTTGAATTAAATTTGAATAGTAATTATGAGGAAGTTGCAGTTTCTTTGTCTAAAAGGGAGTCTCTTCATAAAAGGCATCATAGATTTGCTCCAAAATGTTCGGCATGTAAAAAAGGTCTTATCAAATTTTGATGTTCAATATCACAATGATATGGAATTTAAAGATGTTAAGGATATTCATTCTGTGAGGTTTTTAAATGAAGTCAGCACTGAATCTGTAGAAGTCAGCATTGAGGAAGGACAAGTTACTGAAGATTATGAAGAATATGAAATCATTGAAGAGACTTCAATTGAAACTTTAACAAGTTCTGCACTACCTGAAGAACTAATTGTTGACATTGGGTTAAGTTCTGGTGTTGCCAAAAATTATGAAGTTATTAAGTCCTCAGATTCTAAAGGGGGTGTTTGGAAAATGAAAAGACTGAGATATTGTCTAATGATTTGAGTAATAGTGATCCTTCATGAGAAGACAAGATTGAAACAATCTATATAAGTGATAATCCTCATAGATTACTAGTGGTTGATGATGCATCTGAAATACAGAAATATATTCAGAAAGAAGATTATTTTAAAGATGACCCTTCTCTTTACATGGATTACCAATCTAATAATCCAGACAATCCTCGGCTTGAAAGCATGGGTGTATATAGAAAATAATTTCGGGGGGGGGGGGGCTGGGACCACTTCCGGGGTATGGAATACTAACAATCTAGAACTTGGAATAGTTTTAACCAACTAAAACGCTATTATATCAGAAATAAAATATTTTTTATAAACGAAGTGATCTTATTTAATTTATTTTTAAGGGGTTTATGTCATAAACCCCTTAAAACTTAACATAAAAAAGTGTCATAAACTTTATGACACTTTTTTACCGATCAAATTTCGGGGGGGGGGGGGCTTTAGGGGGAGGGTGTTGGATTGCAATAAAATTTGTATATAATTATATTGGCAACACTGCCTGTGCCGACGTTTGAAAACAAAGAATGTAAGCTCCGACGCCATAGTTGTGTATTCTCCCGGGTTGTTATTAGATTACAATTCTTTTGTGTTACTTTATTTGTGAGTTGATAAAGTGTGTTTATTAAGGACTGAAATAGTTCTCTGTTGCTTCTTCTTTACCGAACATAATGTTAATAAATACTTATTGCAACGATATCTTCAAGATTTTATTATGAAGGGAACATTAGCAGATTGTAGGCATAAGCAAGCCTCAGTAACTCGACTTTACAGCACATCATTAATGAAAGGACTATCAAGAACACAAAAAAGGTAATTTATTATCATTTTAATACCTAGTTTATTGACAAAATCATTTTAAGGGTATCTAAAAACATTGATTGAAAAAACAATCAAAACTTTCTATGGAACAAAACCAACTTGGCGTTTTTTTTTTCTCGGAGATTGACTTATCAAAATCACTAATTATAGTAAAGCATGAAGAGACAAAAACTTTACTCACAGTCGATTGTAGAACCAATACAAGAACTAACTAGAAAGCAGGATAATTTGTCTAACAAAGGTAAATTAGAATAAAATGTAGATTTAAAAATATAAATAGCGAAATTAAAATATGTAGAATTTGCTTATTTCTTAAATAATGAAGTGTGTGTGTATATATATATGTGTGTGTATATATATATGTGTGTGTATATATATATATATATATATATATATATATATATATATATATATGCATACACAGTGGAACATGGGTAATTCCAACCTCCATAATTCGAAATCATCTTTAATTCGAATATTTCTTTCGGTCCCTAGAATTTATTACATAAAAAATGTAAAAAAATCGCGGTTAATTCGAATAAAATGTTCGATAATTCGAATTTTGTTCTAGTCTGAACCTTTAATGGGAAGTCGACAGAGAGGCATGGGCTTATATAAGGGGGGGTATCTGAGGGGCTGCAGCCCCCCCCAAATTTTGATTTGATGGTAAAAATGTGTCATAAAACCCTTAAAAATAAATTAAATAAGATCACTTAGTCTATAAATAATATTATATTTTTAATAACGTTTTAGTTGCCTAAAACTATTTAAAGTTCTAAATTGTTAGTTTCCCCCGGATACCCCGGAAATGGTCCCAGCCCCCGCCCCCAAAATTATTTTTCTTTATAAGCCCATGCTTATAAAGAAAAATATTCCCCCAAGGTGTCAAAATATTCCCCCTCCGGTAAAGCGGAGAGTACGCTACATGTGCTAATGACCTTAGCAGTAGATGCACCAAAAAAAAAAAAAAAAAAAAAAGAAAGAAAAAAGTACGCTAAAAGTGGATGGGTCCCGGGACAGGAAGCGTGATGGTCTCATAGTCTAAGCTCTGGACTCTAGGGGTTCGGCGAAGTGGTGGGTCGCCCTTCTTCCCGGGGTTGTCATAGTTACATACACACCATCCTGTCGTTTTTTCCAAGAATCCTGCAAAAGAAATTTAAGAGAGAAAAACGTAAGGTTCTTTTGTGAATGATGAAATGAAAAATGTGAAGAATGTTTCATTATTTAAAAAAATGTTTCTGAATAAATAACTGAGGGTAAATTTAAATAATTGATGGTAAATTTCAATTATACTTTTTTATTACGGACTTTTCCATACCCGCGCATGCGCATTTTTACAGATACGTTGTTTACGCCAGTTTTTATAACAACCATAACGGTGAACTTAATAAGTGCTTAATAACTTCTTTCCTAGTTGAGAGCGAGTTTTTTTTTTTTTTTTTTTTTTTTTTTTTTTTTTTTTTTTTTTTTTTTTTTTTTTTTTTTTTTAAACAGATTTGTGTTTAGTGCATCAAAATACATTGTAGTACAAAATTTGAAAATAATCGGTTCGGAGGACGCTAAACTTCAGTATTACCCGATTTTCTTATAACAATCTATTGTTTTTTTACGATATACCAACGCCTGACTATATTGACCTTCGTAATTAGGCTTTAGACCTTAGGACGATTAGTTTTCTTACCATGATTTCACAACAGCTTTCGAGATATTTATCAAAATACGTGAAAATTCCAAAACAACATGACCTGTGAAATTCTTAATGAGTAATATCACCGATTTGTTGAAAGCTTATGGCAAAGAGCTCTTGATAAGCTTCGAGAATAATCTCATGAAGGCATTTCTGTAAATTGTAAAATATGAGTTATGACCCCCCAATGAATGCCGTACTAAATACACAAAGCTTCACATTTCATCTATTGATCTTGATGAGTTTCGCGAACCTTCCTTCGTTTGGCGGAATAATTCAATTCAAACATTGTACAAAGTAACACCCCCTCCCCTTCCAATAGACCGATTTAGTTCATTTTCACAACACTTATTTCTTATTAGATAGCCAGGACGTATAAAGAGTTTCATAGCAATACAACAGAAATTACGACCGGTATAAGGAAATTTGTAATTTCTGTCCGGAGTAAACCCTCCCTTCTAGTCAACCGATTTAGTTTATTTTTACAACACAACAAGTCCATGCGGACAAAGTCGCGAGCACAGCTAGTAATAAATATAATTTTAAAAGTGAGAACCTCACTGCCTTCTCCTCGACTTACTTATAAATTAAATTCGCTCGTTATTCTTCAAGTCTACTATCTTCTAACAATCTGCTACTTTTCTTTAGGATTTTCCAGTATCGACTGACAAAAAAACAACAGCAATAAATTGATTTGTCGATTGAAATTGTGTTTGCCTAATTCCATTCAATATTGATACATAATCAAATTGTTTGAAGATTTTCGAGATCCTGTACATTCCACACAGATTGGCAGCCCAGGACCTTAAATGTTAATTTGATTAAATTATTTATTAAACTTAATTGGCTCATGTAACAATACTAGTTGCTTATTTATTAGTTGTTTAGTTAGGCTCTTATTGTTTTAAGGAGGAGGGTAGATGCTGAATAGCTGAAGAGGGAATTTGACCTTAGAGGGGTTATAAATTTCTAAGAAGTATTTATAATCCAGTCAAAAAGCCCTTTTCTGACGGATAGTACAAACGCTTGAAAAATGTAATGAAAATAAACATTTCTATATGTAGTATTCATGTAGAAAAATTTTAAGTTGTTTAATTACGATTTAATTTTATTGTAAAATTAAATAATAATTTCATTAAATCTCATAATCTAAAATACAGAAAGAACTATTAAGCCCACAACTAAACCACGGGTAGTACCGTCAGATGTAATCTACGTGAAGATGTGGTTTTGACAAGGATGAGAATAGTCCTCGTAAACCTGACTCATCTCTATATTATCGCAAAGAACCCCCATCCTGTGTTTGAAGCCTGCCAAGTCCTTCTCAAAATCTGCCATATTGAAGAATTGCTCAGCATTCGACAGATACTTTGGACGAACTGCATCAGCTCTTTTACAGTAATCGTCAGACAAGATCAGTGTTGTAAAATACCCAGGTATTTATTCTTAAGGGTAAATACCCAGGGTATATACCTAGGGTAAATACCCCATTTCATAAATACCCGGGTATTTAAGGTATTTAACTAAACCGCGACTTAGTAATTGAATATTGTAAAATGTCATGGATCTTGCCAGTTTAGAGCTATTGCAACACTGAGAAACTATTAAAACAATAATAAATTATAAAATAGGATCACTGAGAGGTTAATAAATAATAAATTATTACCTGAAAATTTGCCATGGACCTTCCGACTACCAATAAAACAAGTTGTTTGCCTAAATTTGATACTACTGTACTGCATTCACAAAAATGTAGCCTCAGCTAAAACTTTGGACTAGGATTATCTCAATTTCTCAAAACACAAATTAAGTTTGATTTGATTCATCAAAACACATATACCTTTCAAGCCTCTCCACCATAACATGGGACTTATTTTGTTATTTTCTTTGTCATTGTCTTCAAGACCGTCCCAAACAAAGGATCTTTGCCATAATCCCTCTTGGTCACTATAGTCAGCTATGTCTTTCCGAAGATCAACTGATTTCAATCCCATGCTTCTGCCTAACTCACACACAAAACAAATGGAAGAGTTCAACAAGTCTGCAGCAAGATGTGCGTTTCCAACACCAAAGTGAATGCGTTTCTCCTATTTAGTTAGCACAAGTTTTTCTTCCGTTTTTTGAAGAGAAGATTCTGGGATTTCTTCTTGAAGAGTTTTCAGTAATTCTTAAATCTCTTATGAACTGTGTGGATCAAAGGGGCATTTAACTGATTGGCAGTGATAAGTTCAAGGATGTTAACTAGTTTCCCAACTCGGATCCAAAACACTCTGTCATCAAGAAGCTACCTTTTCATTTCTTGTGAGATTTCCGCTTACTGTAAGGTTGTTACTACTGTATGAGCATAATTTCAAATAATATTAACAAGGATCACAAACCACTTAAAATGGTTTTGAA
This sequence comes from Gonocerus acuteangulatus, assembly GCA_946811695.1. Taxonomy (NCBI): domain Eukaryota; kingdom Metazoa; phylum Arthropoda; class Insecta; order Hemiptera; family Coreidae; genus Gonocerus; species Gonocerus acuteangulatus. Next base: position 80,152,216 of record OX328125.1, read on the forward strand.
CTATTATACTAAACATTAAAAATGTTTTTGATTTTTTTTTAAATTTAAATAAGTCCTTAATAATTGAATAGGCTTCATTAAAACCTTTTTAAAATTAATTAACCTTCCCCACTGTAAAAGTAATCATGAAAATTCATAGATATAGATTAAGTTGTAAATACTCATAAATACCCGGACCGACTTTTAACTTTCTTTAAAATATTACTGGGTAAGTATTAATGTTTATTAAGTTTTTATGATCAAATGGGTAAGTTTCAGTCCTTTTTTGTACCAAAAAATATTCAAAGAAGTTGTATCAAGCTCAAAAACTGAAAATACCCACTTTTTGGGTATTTTCCTTCCCTGTGGGTAAATACCCGGGTATATACCCAATTTATATTTACCTACCCACTGGGTATTTACCCGGCCCACATCACTGGACAAGATAAACAAATTGATAGAAATATTAGAGTATAAACCTGTACAATAAAAAAATAGCACACAATATTAAAATTAAAAGAATAGCTCCACAGTTGTGTTATTGATGTTCAACCACCCGAAGTATCCTGCAGTTGATCGCTCAGAAATAAAAAATCATATCTAATAAAATACAGTTAACCTTTTTAGTATAGCCACGTTTACCATGCAGATTTCCAGGAATGACAAAAGATTCTGTTTGTCGTACAATCGCGGATGAAGAGGTATACAGTGGCTGGAGCAGTGAGTCGTACTCGGAATGACCGGCAAGCGGACGGAACTGCCGCGTCCACTCTCCCCATGTGTGTCTGCTCCTTTGAAGATGATGTCTTCCTGAAGAGAGCAGGCCGTCCGCGTCCACCTGTCCCAAAGGATCACGATAGGTCGCCCGGCAGGAGCTTCGGTACCAACCGTCGGTGGTAAGTGGAAAGTAACCGTTCGAAACCTTAGTAAATTATCTATAAAAAAGGTTCAGATGTAATTTTCGATGTGGCGATCTCAATCGGAGAAATAAGGACTTAAAACTTCGAAATTGTTAGTTTTGCTCTTTTGAACGGAATTTTGTATGTGTTAAAACCGAACGTTTTAACTGGTTGATGTTGATTTTAATTGCATTTAACAGTAAGATCAATATTTTACTAAAATAGGGTAAGAAAATGTGAGACAGTGTTATAGTGTTTCCAAGCGCGAACGTTGAGAAGGTGGGGAAGTCGCTTATGATACTGTAAGTTTCCTTCCTGTTGTGGCGCCTTAGATCTATTTCGCCTTCGAGATTTTATTTTATACTTTCACGAAAGATCAAATCCTACCAATAACGTCTACTATTTCTTTACTGATAGCACTAGAGATATGAACGGAGTCGGACCTGTATAAAAAAAGTTATTGTTGCTTAGGTTTTGGTTATTTTTTTTATTTCTAGCATTTGAGCTGAAAATTTTTATTGTTTTTGTATATAAGACATTCAGAATAAAGCATTAATTAAATAAAACTATCAAATTTTTACGAAACAACGGCTGGTAGGACTCAATACCTAAAATTTACATTATTGTTTTCTAAAACCTGTAACTTCAACTCTATCTCTAAAAAAAAAATAATAGTAACTATTCCTGCAATTTATAATAATAAGGGGTTAAAACTGTTTGTTTTGAATAAAAAATTATCATCTCGCGATGGATGTGAATCTACATACCAGTAACCCTGTATAAATAAATGGGATATTTGTTGGCACAAAGTTGGAAGAATCGCGCTAAAAGATAAATCTCAATGACACATGACATCTAAAGCCAAAAAATGTTGACCTATCTTAATGCAAGAAGGAAGTAGAAACGTACTTTATTATCAGGTGTCTTGAAATATATTTTCCCATGTTATACATTATTATAATAACTCTTAGACCATGTATTTTAAAAATTAAAATGATTTTTATTAGATTTTAATAATCTGGCCAATGTGTTTATTCCATTCTGCCCCCACTGACCTTTTTCAATATCTGAAGCAAACATTTAGAGCGTAAGCTATCCTATAAAGAATCTAAGCAATTACATTATGGATAGTCATACATAGATACAAAAAAAAAAAAAAAAAAAGGAATAAAAGAAGAGGTAATTGCTGGTAGTGGTTTATTCTCCGTGTAAACAAAATTTTGTTTTTCCATCAAGGCTTTAATATTCCGTTTTCCTCTATTAATAGTTGAATAGTTGTGAATGGAATATGGATGAATAAATACAAATATTAATTTTTATTAGTTACAATTGTATTTACTAAAATTAAATACAGGTTAATTAATCTAAAATAAACCAAAAGATATATCCAGAAATGCTGCCCTAAGTCCATGCGGACAAAGTCGCGGGCACAGCTAGTAACAAAAATAATTTTAAAAGTGAGAATCTCACTGCCTTCTCCTCGACTTACGTATAAATTAAATTCGCTCGTTATTCTTCAAATCTACTATCTTAGACTTCTAACAATCTGCTACTTTTCCTTAGGATTCAGTATCGACTGACAAAAAAATAACATCAATAAATTGATTTTTCGATTGAAATTTCATTTTTTCATCCAAGGCTTTAATATTCCGTTTTCCTCTATTAATAGTTGAATCGTTGTGAATGGAATATGGATGAGTAAATACAAATATTCATATTTATTAGTTACTAATGTATTTACAGAATTAAATACAAGTTAATTATGCTTGTCGCAAAAGCAAACATAGATTACTACATTATTGTTTCAGGTCTTCTTTCGATCCATTGCTTAATTCCCGACAACGACTGAACTTTGATCTTTAATTTTCCAAATTGAGGATAGAGGTCAGCAAAGTCAAAGCCAAAAATGCCTGGAATGGTTTCACTATATGCTACAACATATAGATCTGCCCAAGACAGCTGTAAAACAAAATAAATAAATTATAAGTCAATAATAAATTATTAGAATATTGGTTTATTATTTATTTATTTCAATTTTAACGTCCATTATTATTAACTACGAATTTTAGGACTGGTTATCAATTGGTTACCACACTTTTCTAGCCAAGGTAGGGTTGATGCCTTTTCTTTTTTCGAAGGAAAAGCCACCACCCTATAGTGGGAATCGAACCCTCAACCCTTGGCTTGGTTAATTACGAATTGTCATTAAGCAATCGTGTGTCAGTCGAGTATGTCGAATCTATAGTTGGGCCAGAACTATTTCTTCAGGGGCGATATGTAGGGTGCATCGCAATTAGACGACAACACTTAAGGGGGGTGAAACTAAAAATGTAGTTCGATGCTGCCAACCGTACGTTTCTATCTGTCTTTGTTCCAGACATATGGTGTTCTAATGATTATTTGGGAAAAAAAAGGTGTTTTTTTTTTGTTTTTTTTTAGAAAACTTCCATTTTTCTCTGATTCAATTAGTATTAAATTTTCTTTAAGACGAATGCACTTGCAATGTTCACAAGCGTCTTTTTTTAACGTCAATAACTGTTCAAAAAGTTGATATTAAAATAAATGTCTAGTAAACGAACGATTTTCGAGAATTGTCGAAAATTTTTGTGGAAGCGTCGCAGTTTTAAGGAATTATTTTTTCTTTCATTAGTACAAAGGTGTTACGTGTAAACGTTTTTGCACTAATTAAAGAATATATATTAATTACTAATAAGTGAATATAAAAATCTAAAGAAAACTTATTATACGTAATTAATAATTTTAGTTTAAATTATTTGGAATCAATCTTTTCTTATTGCTCATGTAATAATTATAATTTTTAATTAAAAAAAAAAGGTAACTGGGCAATTTTTAAATTAAAAATAATAGAGAGGAACTAAATAAATGAGCTAGTAATAGCGTGGAGTGTTGAGCGAAAATCGGAGCGTCTGGGTGCTAATACAGCCCCGTCTGAGGAGAGAGACAGGGTGAAAGCTGGGCCGTCTGAGTGCTAATACAGCCCCGCTGAGGGGAGAGACAGGGTGGAAGGCTGGGCCGTCTGAGTGAGTGGGTATTCCAGCCCGGAAAGTTATAAGCTAGTTTATATACTAGAAATAGAGAATTTAGAAGTTATCTAATGGCTGTCCTCAGTGTGTCATGTGGCCTATACTTAGTTATATAATTTTGTTATTTTAAATTATAATGCAAGTAAAACAATTACGCCGGTCCCCCCTGAGACCACGTGCCCCTGGCCAATTTTCCACCATACCCCCCTCCCCAGGGGAAGTCCTGAATATGTATATATATGTGTGTATATATATGTGTGTATATATATATATATATATATATATATATATATATATATATATATTTTCACTTTTTCTTGTTTCTTTTTCTGGCAGGGGGTCAATAAAGTAGTACACACTTTTTTCACTTTTAACTACTTTATTTTGTATGTTTCGCCCGACATGTTTCGTGCCTTTTCGCACCTCTTCAGGGGCTTTCCTATTCAACAATAATTTTTGTAAATCTCAAACTTATAATTTTTGTATACCAATAGTATATCTATCCTTTCCTTAAATAAATTTACATATGAACATATAATATTTAATCTTAATCCTACCTTATCAGGAAGTCCTCTCGTCGTGTTGTCTAGCTTGAGTCAGGCGTAGTACTAAAAAATCATCTGTGGTAATGAATATGGCTGGTTTGTATCGATGTTTTAGCTATTTCAAAGGTATCGATTATTGGTAAAAAGGTTTTTGTGAGATTTAATTTATAATGCTATGAAAAATTTGGTGCACATTCTTTAAATCTGTTTTTTTATTTATGGCGGTGTTTGAATTTTTAATTATATAGATATTTTCTTTGATTTTTCTTTTTAGTGTGTTCCTTTCTTTATTTAAAATGTGAACGTCCCTAAAATTAAAGTTATGTTTTAAAGTTAGTGCGTGTTCTGTCAATGTTGTCCTGTTTTCGTTTGTGTCTATGCTTTTTGCGTGTTGCACAATTCTCTTTTGCAATAGCTGTGCCGATTCCCCAATGTACATTCCCATGCTACATTGGGGAATCGGCACAGCTATTGCAAAAGAGAATTGTGCAACACGCAAAAAGCATAGACACAAACGAAAACAGGACAACATTGACAGAACACGCACTAACTTTAAAACATAACTTTAATTTTAGGGACGTTCACATTTTAAATAAAGAAAGGAACACACTAAAAAGAAAAATCAAAGAAAATATCTATATAATTAAAAATTCAAACACCGCCATAAATAAAAAAACAGATTTAAAGAATGTGCACCAAATTTTTCATAGCATTATAAATTAAATCTCACAAAAACCTTTTTACCAATAATCGATACCTTTGAAATAGCTAAAACATCGATACAAACCAGCCATATTCATTACCACAGATGATTTTTTAGTACTACGCCTGACTCAAGCTAGACAACACGACGAGAGGACTTCCTGATAAGGTAGGATTAAGATTAAATATTATATGTTCATATGTAAATTTATTTAAGGAAAGGATAGATATACTATTGGTATACAAAAATTATAAGTTTGAGATTTACAAAAATTATTGTTGAATAGGAAAGCCCCTGAAGAGGTGCGAAAAGGCACGAAACATGTCGGGCGAAACATACAAAATAAAGTAGTTAAAAGTGAAAAAAGTGTGTACTACTTTATTGACCCCCTGCCAGAAAAAGAAACCAGAAAAAGTGAAAAAATATATATCGGGTCATCATTCACCAGAATTAATATATATATATATATATATATATATATATATATATATATATAGTATATGCATGTATGTATATACACACACACAAATGTGAACCGCAGTTATTTTCGTGATGTATGGGTCCTGAAACGTGGACATTTCTCACGGCCGCACGGATTAAAATATATAAATGACCAGATTACGTCATCTCGAGGACTTCATAAGTTGATTTCCTCCCAATGGAGTGAGGAATGGCGCTAAAATGAATAGTTCCCGGCCGTCTACCATTGAGCCTTTTTGTTAAGTTCAATTGGATTTTGTGTAGGCCCTTAAAAACAGTTTCCAGAACAGAAACTTCTAAGCTATGAATAAAATAACGATTAAGGAGTGGTTTTGTAATGAGTGAATTAGTAAACTCTAATTAAAACCTCTCGATATTATCTTTCTTATCTAGATACCTGATCTCATGGCTTTATTATGGGATTGGGGATAATTCCAAAAATAGACAATCTCGGCTAGTAATAATACTTGAGTGCAATGTTCTTATAAATGTATCCACCATATAAGGAGCACCTAAAAAATAATATATATATATATATATATATATATATGCATATACATTTGTCTGTTTGCCCTCTACCGTAAACTAAAATGGTAATTTTTTGATGGAATTTAGCAAAATAAGCTTTGGTTGAAAACCTTTGGTATGATAATAAAGGATTCATTACTTACTTAATTGAATAACTTCCGAGGTAATATTTTATATGTTTTCTGGCGTAAAAAAAGCTTGTCTTATTACCTTTTCGTTTACTAAAAACCCTCCATTAGCTTCAAGTATTTTTTCAAATCTCTCCAAATAAAATGGTATGGTTTCCTTAACGAGAATTTGTTTAAGGTTTTCTTTCAAAACTTCTTCTTTTGTATTATACATTACGCCTACTTCTGTAAAAGAAAAAAAATTATGTATATTAATAAAAAAAAAAATGTTTTAATTCTCGTCGCCGGTTCTTCATGTTTTCTGAACCCACGACTTGTTGCACCCACGGTCTCCATGTTGCACTATGAAGTCGAAATTTTCCAGATTTATTTGGTTTTTATTGTATAGGATGTTTAAATACTAGTTTGATATGGCAAAAATACATTTTGTTCGGCTAACCCGAAATAGGACTTCATGAGTTTCATTAGATAAAAAGTTTCACATTGGAGCAAAAAAAAAAGATCAACCTAAAATTTTGACTAAATTTGTTTCACGTGTACCAACACATTCCCAGAAGATTTGGGATGATTGGGCTCAAACATTGAAACTCTGATGATGAAGCAAACATTGTTGTAAATGAATGTTGTCCATTATGACTAAAACTATCGCATTAAATGAATACAAATAAATTATTTTACTTACGGTTTGTGAGATCGTTGAATGCACCTACTATCTGATCTATTTTCAAATTCTCTGTTTGATTTCTACCCGAAAGGCCAGCTTCATGTGCAAGAAACCGACAAATAGCGGCCGATTGATGATAAATTTGCCCGTCTATTTCTAGGATTGGTAGTTTTCCAAAAGGCATTTCTGGAAATTATAATAATATTTGTGAAAAATATTGCAAGAATTAATTAGAACTATACGTATATAAGGCTTGGGGACAAGAAAGAGCCAGTTACAGGATACAAGACACCATTGATATTAAAAAGATAACTTATGAGTTTTTAAATTGATTCTTATGATAAAAAATGTATTAAAATATTGGAAATGGTAATGGGCCGTAGTCAAGAAGTAACATTAAACAAATTCGTCTATTAATACTTTCAGTAATACGGATTGCGATTAGGAAGGCATTTGTTCTAACGATAGTGCTAATCGGCCAAAGATTACGCCCAGTATAACAGGGGATTTCTACCTGTTATAGTACTCCCACTATAACAGGTAGAAATACCTGTCAACCGATTAACGTGCGCTTAACGATAAGGTAAATTTTTAGTCAATAGAAATTTGTTCTTATTTAATAATTATAATAAAATTAAGGGATGAAGAAGATTTTAAATCGCGATTAAAGGGTTAGAAATATTTGTTAGAAAAATGCTGAAGTAATTTCGTTAAGTCTTATCATCCTGCAAGCATGGCCTTGTGCCAGCCAAGATATGCGCAAGAAGAAGAATGATTTTTTGCCAAAATGGATTATAAAGGTTCCAAAAAGTCCTGATCAAAATGTACACTTTCGTGTCCCAAGTCATGAAAATATGCTATTTCAAATGTTTATTCACATATTTTTTTATAACCTATGTTAAGGAGTCAACTTTGTTTTATGCTGTTTTTAGCCTAGTTTAATAAGAGGTTACCACGACTTGCGTCTTGTATAAAAAACAATTTAAAAAAATCTCAAGAACGGTACAGCAGGTTGGTTTTCCCGAGCGATTATATTTTTATTTTAATCCGTGGCTAATATTTTATTTATATGATCCTGATGTGAGTTTCTGAGGGATGTAAACATGAGCCGAAATAAATAATGTGGACCATAGTGACTTTGTTGTTAACCTTCTACCGTTATTTAATTGGTGAATAACTGATGTATTCCAAGTAAAGATAACCTATCACGGTTAAACAAAGCTATTATTTTTGTAAACACAAATATTATTTGTTAGTATCTTACATGACTTACATTCAACTTCGTTTTATTAAGATAGAAATTAAAATAAGATTAAAATACACTTGAATTTTTGTTACCAATGGTAAACTACAGTTACACCAGTTTCCAAAATTTCGTCTCTTTAGAATTTAAGGTCATTTTTATATTATTTTCAAAAGGGGGAGGATTACAGCTTACGATTTAAAACGATCATAAGCAATTCTTGAGCTTTTAGGAGTAGGAGGCCGGAAGCAAATTATCGATTTGACGTTACCGGCCGTAAATTTTACTCTCTTGTAACGAAATTGGGTATCTATCGAATGTATCTAATGAGAAGAATGTGTTGTAAAAATAAGACTGATATACTCCGAAAATACCTAAATACATAATATTATAATTATGAATAGCGGTCAGTCCGTAACCCAATTTTTAATTTAACCTTGAAGGTCGGAATTATTGCTAACGAATACATAACTCAGTGTTTATCGTATGCAGCAAATGATTTTTATTTATTGTTTAATTATTGATCCGCACATCTTGTCAAACGATAAATTCAAATATGTAAAATGTTCGATTAATTTTCAAATTTGCCTAAGAGGTAGACAATATTAAAGCAGATTTAAAAAATAACCGCAGAAACCAATGAGAGACCTTTTAGGAAAAACTAGAAGTGTTATATATAATCTGTAGACAAATATAAAAATTAACCATGAACTAATTTAGCAAAATTACGCGCATGGAGCCTTTGATCTTTTCACTGCTTATTACAAAAATGCCTTTTAGAATATGAGAGCATTAAGGAAACAAATATGGAATTAGAATAAAGCTAACTTTTATGGTCATAAGAAAACGCAGTAATGGCCATAGGTTTTAATGGATAATTATTTTATAATTTATTTGTTCTAATCTAATAATAAAATGCATAGATTACTTGTCTTCAAACTGAGCCAATCGTCTTCTCCAACCAGGCGGTTGTCTGTGAATTCCTTTCCCATGTAGGATAGAATGTACCTAATAGGCTCACCCAGAGCCTTAACATTGAAGTATGTTAGCATATACGAAGACATACTTCTGAAAAAAAAAATAAAAAAAAATTTCCAAAACTTAAATAATGTGAGCGATGAAAAATATATGCATAAGGCTCAAATATTTCCATTTTTAGTTAAAATTAGAGGTATTGTGATGTAATTGCTGTGTGATGGTCATTTCCAAGTCTCTATAAACTAAGGATAAGTGGTCCAACGCAATAAAGATGCCTGCCCAAGTAGTCCTGGAGAAAAATCATTATATTACACTGTTCTGCAAATAAAAACTTTTCTCCCCTCCCTTGAACAATTTTGCCTGTTTCTCATGTTTTCAGGTGTGCTGAGTCCGAATCTGAACTCAGAAAAATTCTATTACCCTCTGATTTTGAGAGAAAAGAGGAGAAACTTGGAAAAAATGAAAAATGGTATTTGAAAATTATTGTCTTTATTATAACAGATTTTTTTTTCTTTTTCAACGGTAAAATATAATTAATTGAATCCTGCATGCTATCAGGTATAATACTAGATATGACACAACTCAAAAAATATACACACATCGTCAATGAGTATTTTTTTTTCTTTTGTACTCTTCCTCCTCTGTCTCCCGCTGCAGTGTCCAGCAGTAATCCGCCAGCATCTTCTCATTCCATTTGCCAGTATATCTTTTTTCCATTCTGGATATGTCTTGGTGGAATCGTTCTTCATGTTCGTCCGAAACTGCACCCAAAATTGGGGCGAAAAAGTCTAGGTGACTATGCAGGAAATGTATTTTTAAGGACATATTGCATCCCAATGTTTTATATGAAGTAAGCAGTTCTTGGACTATTTTTCGGTAGTCTCTAGAATTTCCCTAGAGTTTCCCAAAAACTTAGCACATACCTCTCGAAAAGCAATCCAAGCCTTTTTCTCAGTAGTATTTAACTTTGCTTCAAAAGTGAGGTCCTTGAGTAGATGTCGAATTTGGGGTCCTACGATCAAAAACTGAAAAAACACTTTTAGCCATATTTCTTCAACGACTTGTAATATTCCCATCAATTTTTTTTCCGTTCAAATATACTTCATTGCGCTCAAAATCATCGGGCTTTTGAATTTTTTCACTATGTTTTGATGCCAAAAAAAAATTCGTCAAATTTACAAAAAACTCACATTTTTGGATAAAAAACTAGAATTTCTCAAGAAACTGTGCGTGATAGACAGAATCTGACTTCAAATTCGTCTTCAGCACATTTGAAAACAGTAAGAAAGCATGTTTTGGTTTGAAGGAGGATTTTCGTGCAGAACAGTGTTATTAAACATATGTTCAAAACAACCTTTACATTTTGTTTTTCGTCTAAAACTTCTTTTTCCTCTATTAATAACTAAAGAGTCGCCAGTGTTGTTAAAAACGTACGACTCACAGAAACTGTATCATCTTAGCCCGATCCCAAAATTCTTATTCCTATTGCCATTTGGAATATATATATATATATATAGTTATTTTTTTTTTTAAGTTAAACCCTAACTCAAATAAAGTCTTGAAGAATAGTTAGATTTTAGGCGGCACTACCTTAAAATAGCGGAAATTGCTATCTCGGCCTCTTCGACTTCCGCGCGGATGTTACGATTTCCTTGCAAGAATTTCGGGATCTGTTTGCCAAGGCCACATGCAGTTACTTTATTCATCTTATTCTTAATACGAATAAATTCATAATTTATTTGCGAATTTTTGTGTGAATAAACTTGTATTCACAAATTATAATGTGAATAAATTTATATTCATATATTTTAATCTGAATTTTTTTGTAATCAGGTAATTATTTGTGAATATTCACATTTTTTGTGATTATTTAAAATTTTGTCTGTGAATTTATTTGTATTCGCAGGAAATTTTAAGAATAAAATTTTATGTGTATTTTCATATTTAATGTACATGAATAAAAATAAATTCGTATTCACACTTATGAATACGAATTTATTTATATTCCTATTTACAAATATATGAAGTACGAATAAATTCGTATTTTTATTTATAAATAAAATTATGCCCATCTCTGAATACTTGTAACGCATAAATGAAAATAAGCAGCAATATTTATTAATAAAAAGGTTAATATTATAAAAGTCCGTCACGCAGGAGCTGCATAACTAAGCACTTTCCTCAGAATTTGGGTAGTGTAGACTGCTTTCCAGAACAATTTGCTTAAAATATCCTACATACATAAATAAAATAAAAACATGAATAGTTCTCTTTTAAATTTGTAATGAGTAACTGATCAATTATTAATTTGCTTCCAGAGTTATGTTTACACATGGTACCTATTACACTACGTAATAAATACAATTATAATACATATACTAAATACATATTATCGTATTTTGATCTAACGCAGGGACAGGATACAGTCACTCTAGTGGTAGAAAGCGCTCTTTGCGGCGGCTTTGTGAACCTACGTCTGGCGGGCTTTTCTATTGAAATATATTACAAATTAAACCCCCGCTTTCCGATTGACCGATTCAGCTCATTTTTACAACACTTCTTTCTCATTAAGAGTCGTGGAGTTACCCACGACGTTTACCGCGTTTCGTTACAATACAGCAGAAATTACGACCGGTATGAGTATATTAGGAATTTGGGTCCGGAGTAAACCCCCCCCCCCCCCTGTAGTATCCTGTAATGGTAATAACCATATGTTTTGTTGCTTAGCAACCAAGAGTTAATTGTAGCTAAAAATAAAGGACAATCAGTCTAGTGTTTCATTTCAATGAGTATACATTAATTTAAGTAAACACTACATTTTGGCGCAGTCGGCAGTTACCGAATTGTTGTTCCTTACAATTGGAGGTCGGTGGTCCAACTGGCCGGGTTGTGAAGGCTCTTGGAAATATTCCAAGCCTAGTTTAGTACTGTGAATGTAAAAATCATCTTCGGTAAGTCTATCTATTTTTTTACCCCAATATGGAGGTTGCTGTAAAACCGGGGCCATTCGATCCTCATCTGGATGAAAATGCAGCGAGTCGCTGGTCATCTTGGTTGAGCGAATTTGAAATTTTCTTAGTGGCGGCTGATGTTACAGTGGATGTACGGAAACGCGCACTAATGTTGAATTGTGCGGGTCGTGAAGTTCAGGAAATATTTCGAAATTTGCAAGATGTAGGCCTTTCTTACGAGGAAGCGAAGGAAAAGTTGACTAATCATTTTGCCCCCAGAAAGAATGTTTTATACGAAATTTACAAATTCCGGAAAACCCAACAACAACCGTCTGAGTCAATTATGGAATTTTATATTCGTTTAAGGAAAATGGCGGCAACTTGTGATTTTGCGGAAAGGACTGATTTTGAAATTAAAGTCCAAATTTTACTCGGTACAACATCTGATAATTTGAGGAAAGAAATGTTGAAAAAAGAGAATATGTCACTTCAAAATGCTTTGGATTTTGGTAAAACGGAAGAAATTGTGAAAACTCAAATTTCTTCGTTTTCCGGGTCTAATTCTGATTTGGTGCAAAATGTCACTCGTTCTTGCTTCAATTGTGGTGGTTCTTGCCCACACAAAAGAGGGCAACATTGCCCAGCAAGGGGTAATCTTTGCAAGGCCTGCGATAAATATAATCACTTGCCGTACACGAAAAACTGTTCGTTATATTCGAAGAAGAAATCGGAAAGGGTTAATAAACGAAAAAAGCGTTCAATGAATCAGACTGTAGATAAAAATTCTGAATCATCTTCCAGTGATTCTAATGCTGAATTGTCCTTCAATTTGTTAAATATGGCCAAAAGTAGAGGCATTCCAACAAAGAGATTGAACATTTGTGGAAAGTTTATTAACTTTATAGTAGACACTGGGTGTTCAGTGAACATAATTAATCGAAAAAGTTATGAATCTTTAATTGATCCACCTCCATTGAAACGTACTCGCTGTTCTCTCAAAGCTTATCAGGGCCGGGCCGTGAAGGTGCTCGGTGAATTTAGATGTAATTTTGTCGTCAAACGTTGCACTGTGAGAGCTAAAGTGGTTGTCGTAGAGGAAGGGGACTCGCTATTAGGCTGTGATACTGCCAGAGATCTGGGGATTGTATCACTGGCACTTAGAATAGCCGACAGGAAGGATTTGATCAAGAAACAATTTCCAAAGATTTTTGATGGGATTGGCAAATTAAAAAATGTTTGCGTTAAATTGCACGTAAATCCTGATGTTGAACCGTCCGCTATCATGTATCGTCGTACTCCTTTCCACCTCAGGGAGAAATTAGAGGAAGAGATTGATAAATTGATAAAACTTGACATCATTGAGAAAGCTGATGGACCAACATCTTGGGTTTCACCAGTTGTAGTTGTACCTAAAAAGGATGGGAGCGTGAGAGTTTGTGTTGACATGAGGAAACCAAACAAAGCGATTCAAAGAGAACGCTACCCCAATCCTACGTTTTCAGAAATTGCGGCACTAATTAATGGGTCTACTGTCTTTTCAAAATTGGACTTAAACAAGGGTTTCCATCAACTTGAATTGCATCCTGATTCACGCTCCATCACTACATTTGCTACCCACTTGGGCTTGTTCAGATACAAAAGACTAAGTTTTGGCATTAACTCAGCGCCTGAAATTTTCAACGCTGTTATACAAAAAACTATAGCTGACATCCCGGGCTGTGTAAATGTTAGTGATGATATATTAATTTTTGGCGAGTCAGAAGATAAACACGATCGTACTCTGAAAGCTGTTTTAAAAAGGTAGCAGGACACAGTGCCTTACTTGGGCTTCGTGCTTTCACGTGAAGGAATTTTTGTGGACCCTAAGAAGAAAAAAGCCATTCTTAAATTGAAACCGCCAACTGATGTTCACGGCATTAAAAGTTTCTTGGGTATGGTAAATTTCCTTACTAGATTTATACCAAATTTAGCTAATCTGACAAAACCTCTTCGAAATTTGGAAAAGAAGGACGTTAAGTGGAAATGGGGAGGAAAGGAACAATCCTGTTTTGAGCTTATAAAAAAAGAAGTTAGTAATGCCATTTCTATCAAGTATTTTGATAAAGGGAAAATCCTACATTTATACACAGATGCTGGACCCGAGGGTCTTGGAGCCATCTTAGCACAACCTGGTAATAAGAAGCCTGCAATAATAGCTTGCGCGAGTGTCAGTTTATCGGACGTACAAAAACGATACAGTCAAATTGAGAGGGAAATGTTGGGAGTTTCTTGGGCAACTCAATATTTCCATGAATACTTAGCAGGGTCTCGGTTCGTCATTCACACTGATCATAAGCCACTAGTGTCGCTACTGACCAAATCGGGTCACAAGACCTCGCCACGTCTGGAAAGGCTTATTTTCAAGTTAATGGGCTATGAATTCACAGTATCCCACATTTCTGGAAAAGATAACCCTTCTGACTATATGTCCCGTCACCCTTTCAAGAAGAGAGTCACATCAAGTGAAGAAGACTACATCAACCTTGTGACGACTGCACACTTGCCATCTAGAATATCCCGGAAGGAAATTGCAAGTGAAACTCTCAGTGACCCCACTTTGAGAGAGGTTATTGATGCTGTTCGCACCGGAAACTGGTCAGATTCAATTTTGACTCAATACCGCCCAATCAAGGATGAGATCGCAGTAACTAGCGATAACATTGTGGTGCGAGGATCTTGTTTAGTAATTCCTCAAAATTTGCAACAACGGGTCGTTAGACTTGCCCATCGTGGTCATCAAGGGATCACCAAATCAAAGGAGTTGTTGAGAAGCAAAGTTTGGTTCCCCAAGATGAATTCACTCGTCGAAGAACTTGTCTCAAAATGCATCCCGTGTTGTGCCAACAATCACACTAAGAAAAGAGATCCAATTCGGCTCCAGCCGATGCCATTGGGCCCTTGGGAGTCTCTTTCGGTGGATTTTTCAGGACCTTGGCCAAACGGGCGTTACGTTTGTGTAATCGTGGACGATTTCAGCAAGTTTCCGATCGTTGAAACTCTGAGTTCACTGAAAACTGATGTAGTGACTAAACTCTTATTCAAAACGTTTTCACTATTCGGATTACCAAACACTATCAAGACTGACAACGGGCCACCCTTCAACAGCATAGAATTCGAAAGATTTTGCATCAATCTTGGAATAAAACACCATCGAGTTACAAGCCATTGGCCTGAAGCTAATGGCAGGGCCGAACACTTCATGTTCAATTTAAATAAAACCATTCGATCAGCCGAAATCGAGGGTCGTAATTGGGAAGAGGCCTTACCCGAATATTTGCTGCAGTATCGGGATACACCGCATAGCTCGACTCGCATCGCTCCCGCCAAAGCTCTTCTGAGGAATAACTTCAGGTCTTATCTTCCAGGCATTCCAGACAACATTTTAGACGATGAAATCGATGAAAAATTAATCAAAAATGAAGAGACTAATCGCCAGAAAATGAAAGAGTATGCAGACCAGAGAAGACATGTCAGAGAGCATAGACTTGAAGAGGGGGATACGGTCTTGGTCAGACAGGAAAAACGGAACAAGTATTCAACACCTTATGACCCTTCCCCCTATCAGGTGAAGGATGTCAGCGGAACGAAGATTACTGCAAGCCGAGATGGATCCGAGGTAACTCGCAATTCGTCTTTCTTTCAAAAGATTCAGCCAGAAGAATCGTTAACAGAGAACAACCAGGAAGAGCAGTCTATAAAGTCTAATGAAGAATTGAGTGGACCAGAGCTTTTGCAAGAGAGAAGTACTAGAAGCGGAAGAATAGTGAAAACACCTGTCAAGTTCAAAGACTATGATTTATACAAATAATTTCGTAAGGGGGGAAAGATGTAGTATCCTGTAATGGTAATAACCATATGTTTTGTTGCTTAGCAACCAAGAGTTAATTGTAGCTAAAAATAAAGGACAATCAGTCTAGTGTTTCATTTCAATGAGTATACATTAATTTAAGTAAACACTACACCCCCCTTCTAATGAACCGATTTAGTTTATTTTTACAACACATATTTACCTGTGGATTACCACTACGAATACCGAGTTTCGTCGAAATATACCAAAAATCACGGCTGTTAGTGGCGAATTGGTATTGTGGGTCCGGAGTAAACCCCCCTTCTAATGAACCGATTTAGTTCATTTTTATAACTCACTTTTCTGTCTATATTACCACTACGAAACCCTAGTTTCGTTGAAATATAACAAAAATTAGTGTTTTGGGTTCGGGGTAAACCCCCCCTTCCGGTGGACCGAATTTGGTGGTTAACGAACTCGTTCAATCGTTTGCTAATTGAATGCTATATACCAAGTTTCGTGACGAAAAAACAAAAACTGGCCGCTATCGTGTTAACAGACATATATATATATATATATATATATATATATATATATATATATATATATATATATATATATATATATAAATTTTAACATGGGGTCATTTTCGGTGTCTACTAGGTAGGATCGATAAAGATTTGTAGAAATTTTTCAAAAATTCCGTCATGAGTCCAACCTCAATAGCTACTTTCCTTCGGAGGTAAGTGCTAAAAATCAATGGTAATTGTGAAGTTTAGGGGCCTCCTCACCGATTTTTTTGTCCGGTGGTTCTATAAAACATTTATATTTATTTCGCATTATGGGCATACGTGCGATGCGCTTCCGCTCGCTACGCTCGCTCAACAAGATATCTAAACTCTAGTCAATCCAACTCGCTAAAATTAATAGAATTCTATTAATTTTTTGCGAGTTGGATTGACTTGAGTGTTCAAACGTTAACACTACCAGCAACAACCAATAGAATTGCCCATAGGAATAGCCAAACAGACCAGAATTTCGCTCAAAAAGACATGTTCTTGTGCGCAGATATCGCTGGTTAACGACCATGACATTTCAAATTAGACAAGATATTTTTGTACCAAATTTCACCAAATAGCTGCCAGGAGTTAATAATTTCACGCTAATGGTCAATGTTGACGATACGCTGCATATTAAAAGAAAGAATCTAAAATGAAGAGTTAATAATATACATAATAATATAGGTACCTTCATCTGGGGTGAGTTCGGACAGGTCATAAGATATCGTACAATAGCACAGGAAATCACCAGCGATGTGATTTCCTGTGCCATACACTATACCTGTCCGACCTCACATCAGATGACGCTAACTACCTTATATTTATTTATATGACTATAGAGTTCCGCAACTTATGAGACAAACTCCTTAAACACAGTTAACTTTAAAAGTGAAAAATATATAACAGAATATATGTACCGTAAATATAGGTACTCACCTAATACAGAACCTATGGGTGTCTAAGCGCTGAAGAAAGATTAAACCAGACAGGAACAACTAATATTCGTGAGGATTAGCAGAATGTTGGGTATACAAGATCATCTTGTGTTTAATTTTAATGCTACATATTTAAGCATATTCCAAAGGAATTAGTTCATTTGCAATTATAATAGAATTTATGAAAACCTCATTTCTTCTTCGATTCTTCCAACTTGGTGATATGCTTTACGTAAATTAAAATTCATATATAGTGTCTAAGATTTGCCATTCCTCGCCCCTTTTCTCGATATCATTCCGTTTCGGGTAAAGAAAAAAAAAATTTCCTGATAATTTTCTATTTACGCGTAGTACCTTAATTGCGTAAGTCAACATTTGATAAAAAAAAAAAAAAAAAAAAAAAAAAAAAAAAAAAAAAAAAAAAAAAAAAAAAAAAAAACGCTCGGAGCTGTGTGATCCTTATAGGGTATTTAGGGTCGTTGATTACGATGAGCGGGTTGGCTAACCTTCATCACATCGGATTCAATGTCATTTGAAGGTCAAATAGCGAAAAAACCGTAGGAAAAATCTGGAAAACTTCATGCGTATATTTTTGACGCCCCTGAGCCCGAATCCGTAGTTTGTTTGACCTTAAGCCATTTCCTAGAGGTAATTTGAAGCTCAAATAGAGAACAAATTTAGTAAAAATCATAAAAAAAAAATCATTCAAAAATTCAGACAGTGCGGGTCAAACAAACTACGGGTTCGGACTTATGGACCTCAAAAACATGCGCATCAATTTTTTCAGATTTTTTCCTCTATTTGATCCTCACGTGACCTTTAGAAAAATGCGAAAAGTCAAACAAACTACGGATTCGGACTCAAGGAGCTTAAAATCGTAAGCATGAAGTTTTCCTACTGTTTTTCTCTATTTGACCATCAAACTACTGTGATGAAGGTTAAGCAACCTTCTCATCGTAATCAACGACCCCCAAACCCCATAAGATCTTGTCCACTTAGTGTTTTATTTTTTTGATCAAATGTTCAACTGTTATTGTTATTTAACGTTATCCAAAGATATTCACGCCCTGGTCTCCTATTCAGTCAAGAGAATGTAGAGAATGGTTATAACTATCGTATCCAAGTTGAAAAGGAAACATAACAAGCTATTTAATTTTGACGTAAAAACGAAAACATAGAGGATACAATCTCAAAATATCTACGAGACTGAAATAGCATTTAGGAGATTCGTTCAAGGTTTTTTTAGAAATAAATCAAAATTAGAACTGCCTTCAGATAGCCTCGCTGACCCGCTTTTCCTCCAAACCACAGCTAGGTCTGAAGTTGACATCTCGATTGCTTCTTCCTAATCTATGGCAACTTATTTTAAAAGAAATAACTGAAATTGGCCGAACCCCAGACTTGAATTTATTACCGAACATGGTCATGACCAACAATCCCATCATCCCTCCCCCATTTAAAAACAGGTCACTTCAAAATCGAAGCCGAAGTTTCACATACAAAACAGTAAAAAACAATTTGCACACCTCCTTTTCCTTGGAAAATCATTCAAAGCTGAAAAAAGCTTAAATGAAGGATTTTTTTTTTCAAATAACTTATTTAATGCTCATTAACAAACAATCTGTTTATTTAATGTGTTACTACAAATAACATTATATATATGCGAAATACCACTGGCATTTAATTGAATCATTGCTTCCAATTAATTAAACTGTAGCTTGAATAATGTTTATATTCCCTAACCCATTTTATTTTTAAGAAATGGTAATTTCAGGCCATTAATTTTTATTTATAATAGAAAATGTAGTTATAATATTGTAAAAGCTATTTGGTTGAAATTAGCTTATTAAATAAAATGTTATTAGTTTTGAAATGTAATGTTCCAACGCCTTGTTCTGTATTCTCTGTCTTATAAACGTGTTCCCAAATGAATAAAAATAAAAATATAGGAAGTCGGTGGCAGAAACAGTCAAATATTTGCACTCTTCAGAAGAAAATATAAGAAAAACAACCTCACTGACCGTCAAGTATACCAACATGGTTTACTGCGGGAGATACAGTATACTATGGTGCGGGAGATGGGGGTTCGAGTCCCACCGGCAACAGAGATTTTCTCATCTCACGGCTCGTTGAGAAAATTCCTTACTGCACCTTGGATGTCGGCGCTAACGGCCCAGAAGTCGAACAGTGGGCCAAAAGACATTTCGTGTTTCAAAAAAAGCTACAGCCTCTAAATCTTATCCGATTGCAACGCAATTTTTTTAAAATGAAAGCTAATAAAATTTAAAACACGTTTGTGTGGCCAGATTTTTGTTTTTTGTTCCTCCTCTTTATTAAATTACGTGTAAATAATTCACGAACTTTCACGGTTGAACATAAAATAATTTTATTTTTCATCTAACTTAATATCAGCACTGATATCGTGAAAACAACATTAAAATCCTTATTAGACTTTTAGAAAGAAAACTGGCTCATCTTTAAAACATAAATTTATCTTCATTTTATAATGACAATTGAAATATTTCACGTAAGGGGAAACAACAAACAAAAATCTGGCCAGACAAAGCTTAAATTTTATTAGCTTTCATTTAAAAAAAAAAATGCATTGAAATAGGATACGATTTAGAGCCTGTAGCCTTTTTAGAAACACGAAATGTCGTTTGGCCCGCTGTGCATCGGTGCGCAAAAACAAAAATAATAAAATTAAGTTTTACTTAATTATGAAACGACGATTATTAATGTGTCGCAATCTAGGTCATTAGACCTGAGCTATCTAAAGGTTACAAGTCACAATTTTTTTAGGTTATTCTTATTGTTGTATAGCAATTTTAATTAAATAAAAAGTTTAATTCATGGCTTGTTTCGTTGTTATTTCTTAATTTTTATTGGGATGTTCAACAACATTTTGTATTAGGAAGGCAGTTGTAGAGTTTTTGTGAAATTATAATATTTATATGAAGTACACATACCAGAATAAAACTGTCCGACCTGTGTGAACACCGCCCGTAGACTGATCCCCTTCTTGTGAATCGGATATCAGCATTAACTTGACACTGATGGAATGTTGAGGCTCTTCTGTGCTCATCAAGAATCAGAATCCCTGCTCATTGTGAAGGCCTGAATCCTAAACGGATATTTTGAAATGAAAAACTTTAAAAAATCCTGATAATATAGAAAAAATTCTCCTAAGGAAATAAGAGCGATTATTGATGAATAAAAGTTTTTTAACTATCGTGAAAATAAATGATATTTGCTCATTTATAAAAAAACAAACCTAATAGTAATAATATCATTGTGAGATTAGATGTTCCTTAATTAGGATGCTCTGGATTAATTTTCGTTCATGTAGCAACATTGTAATGGATCAATAATTATATGTTGTGTATGCTAATCGTATCAATTAATAGCCATGAAATTACATATTGAATACACATTTAGTATCGTGCTGTAGTTTGCAGACATGTATTATGCCGAAATAAGCATTCTGCAAGATTAGCTAATTGGTTAAGCAGTCAGCAACTATAGCGTATGAATATTTTTTTGAGCATAGATATGTAGGTATTTCTTCCTAAGCAAACCATACTTAGTTATGTTTTATCATTCTATTCCACATATTTCTGACCAACTACGTATATTACTGTTTTGTAAATATATGACCTAGGTGAAATAATTCCGTCTTAACATGGGTAGGGAGCGGACCACACACGGCTTACGATTTTGCCGCAATATGGAAACATGTATATTTGTCTAGGAAGGGAAGAAATGGTTGGGATATGGCTAAGAGAAATAAATTAAAAATTAGTTAAAAAATACTGTTACATCTATGCTTTCGTGCATCTCTGCCATTTTTTTGTTAGTGCCTTTGTTAATTTTGTTTACATACTCCTATATTTGTTTTTCCTGTTTTTGTTTCTTCTTTACGTATGTTATATTTTTATGTTAAATTAGTTTATTCAACTGCATGAATTTATTTTATATTCTTATGGGACGAACTCCCAGAATAAAGTATTTTTTTAATTCATTCATTCATTCACTACTGAGTTTCTACTTCCGTTCAGCCCTGCTCTTAAAAACTGAGAAATACAATGCCGCAATGAGCCTCGCAAAGAAATATGTCGGAACAAAAATGGGATGCCGTTCTGTAATGCATTAAAATGTGTAGCTTCTTCAGCTACCCTGATTAATTGAATTATAAATTGAGAAGATATGGTCGACCGTTCAGAAGTAGGAAGCGTAGATCGTCGGGGTTTCGGTCAGTGTTCTTATTCAATAAAACACATTTTATTTGCTAAAATGTATATTTATTGCCGCCAACGTTTCGGCTTGCTATACAAGCCATCTTCAGGGCTGTAAAAACATATATGGTGTAACAATCGTAAGGACAGAAACAATAACAAACTAGCCTTTTTTTTTTGTTGTTTTTTGTTATTGTTTCTGTCCTTACGATTGTTACACCATATATGTTTTTACAGCCCTGAAGATGGCTTGTATAGCAAGCCGAAACGTTGGCGGCAATAAATATACATTTTAGCAAATAAAATGTGTTTTATTGAATAAGAACACTGACCGAAACCCCGATGAATTATAAATTTTTTGTTTGTATTGTCATATGAGCTTCCTAAATTATTTATTTAAATTTTAACGTTCATTATTATTAAATATGAATTTTGGGACGCGTTATCTTTAGCTTACCACCCTTTTTTAGCCAGTACAGGGCTGATGCCTTTTCTTTTTTCTAAAGAAAAGCTACCACCCCATAGTGGGGATCGAACCCACGGGCTTTGGCACGGAGTATTAAGTGCTCACGCCTTAACTCTCTCGGCCACAGGGCCTCCCATCCTAAATAAAAATGTGATTAAAAGCAAATTTTGTTCATTTTAGTAGAAAATGATTTTTTTTTTTTTTTTTTTTTTTTTATTTTATTTATAGAACGTGGTGCAATAAGGAGGCTGCTCCAAATCATTAAATCTGACAACACTACTCTAAAAAAGGTAAAATATGGTCCTTATGGATTTAGTTTAATAAGGAGGTCAAGCAACTAAATTTATTGTTGCACGCCCTTTAATTGTTGAACTTCTTTCTTTCGTTATCAAAATTTTGATTACCGAACCGTTTCGTTGTATATAAACACATTCGTCTGTGCATACAAATTTTAGAGAGTGTCGTTTTCGATACCTATCGACGAAGAATTGAAAACGTGTCGATGAATGCAACCCCAATGGCTACATTCGTGGGTTTGATAACAAGGTTCGTTTCGAATTCTGGAAACTTTCTCAAATCTCTCATACCTTGATATTAGTTATTGACACGAATAGGTAAACTTCACTGCTTACTGACCTTTACAATACCAGTAAACTTACTCAACCGCAACGCCAAGTTTTGGCACGGGAATATTAGTTTGTTGAACGAATGCAAACTCAATGTCAACTGGTAATCGAGTTTCTACGGAGTTAGATGAAAATTACAATGTAAACGTCTTTACTGGATGTAGAACACCTCAGAAATTTGGAAATAAAATAGAATATATGCATAGTATATATGTATATATATATATATATATATATATATATATATATATATGTTTGTTTGTGTTATCTATATATATAAAAATCACGTGTCTGTTTTTCTGTTTGTTTGTTCCTTATACAAATCCACATCGTTTGACTGATATTGACCAAACTTCGCACATAGATACGTCTTGATCCGGGAAATCTCGTAGGCTAGCTAAAAATCTTCTAGGATTCATAGTTTGGAAGTAACGAGTTCGAAACTGTCATATACAGAAGAGTTTATAGTCAGAAATCGGCATTTTCTTTCCAGTGTTGCCCCTCCTTCTAAGAAGAAGTGCAATAAAAAAACCTTTGTTTGTTTATCTAAATAGTAGGTTTATATTCTCAGAGTTTGGACAAATATCATATAAGATATCATATAATAAAATATCATATCTTTTAAGATTAATTTCCTTAATATCAGATCAGTTTTCTTCATATCAAATCAAATTTCATTTGATTGCCTAGGGCAACACTGCTCTAACCAGAATATAGACTAATATCGTATAAATAAGTATATCATAAAAATGTTCTGTGTTTATCTAATCATAATTTGGACTAATATAATATAATTAAGTGGCCATGTTTCTATTCAGAACTATAATAATTTCAAAACTTTTGTTGAGAGGTAGTTTTTTCTCTTTAGTAAAGGAAGGTTGCAATGTCGGTTATAGTATTCGGTTGAATAATCTCTCACTCGCTTTTCTGTTAAATGAATATGTTTGTACTGGTATTTGATGGAGAGGGTTTTAGTATGTGGAAAAACACTTAACTTTTTTTTTTAAACTGATGAGGTGTGTAAATGTCATTGAAAAGGCAAAGGAGACCAAAGTTAGTGAAGATTGGGATCAGCAAGATCAAATAAACTGTTTGAATTTCTTTGTGATTTGACAACAGCCTAAGACATAATTCAGAAATTTGATAGATTATACCTAAAGGAATCAACAGCATAGTAAATTGTACATAGAAACTTCAGATTATGTTAAAAAAATAAAATTCAAACAACTGAAATGAAACAATCAGTTTATCTGGACATGTTATAAATTTATAAAACTTGTATTGTAAAATGGACCGTGTCCCTTTGGAAAACAATAAGAACAAGGCTAAAAGTATTTTGGAATTGTTTACACTGATGTGGACCTTTTTTTAACTAGGAGTCTCAAAGGTGAAAAATATTTTGTTTCATTTATAGATGATTATAGTAAGATTGCCCTAATGTTAATTACTTCATAATTGTTCAGTATTGTTTATTGTTATTTAAGTGTTTAGTGATGAATTCCCTTTGTCGCGGTCTCACTGATGTATAAATAAATAAATAGTAAGATTGCTAGGATTTAAACTATTAAACCTAAAACAGAAGTTTTTCATTCCTTTGTTCAATAAGTAAATGAGGTTGAAAACTTAGGAAATTGGTATTATGAGGTGTGACATTGGTAAGGAATATTAAATAGTAAGAATTATGACTACCAAAAAAAAGGGTATGAAAATTAATCCCTGCCCCATGAATTCATGAGTTAAACGGTGTGATTTACTAGAACAATTATGAATATATCTCATTGCTTACTGGCAGAAGATATTGTAGAAAAAAATGTTGGCCAGAAATGGTATGTGCAGCAACTTATTTGAAAAATCCCTCTTTAGCTAACACCATTGACAATAAAATACCCTATGAAATCTGTTTTGGAAAGAAACCAGATGCTTCTAACTTTAATTTATATGGTAGTAAAAATTTTGTTAGGAAACCAGAACAAATAATAACTTCTAAGTGGGATAAAAAAGTGAATATGTGCATTTTAATCGAGTATAGTGAAGTGGGATATAAAGTACTTTTGAATAATAAAATCATTGTCGCTAGGCATGTTGATGTTATCCAAGAAAACATAAGCTGTATTGGATTGGCTGAGGGCGAATCTGATAAAGTTCAAGCGATTGTGATTTTTGGGATAGAGAAATAGATAGTTTGAAGCAAAATAATGCTTGAGATTTTGTTGAAATAAGAAAGTTGAAGATATCAAATGGGTCTAAATGTTGAACAGATGGATGTAGAGACTATATTCTTAAATGATCATTTAGAAGGAAAATCCACCACTGGTTTTCTTATTAGGTTATTTGGTAATGTATTATACTGGAAATCGAGAAAGAAAAAATATGGTACAGAAGAGTCTCCTTATGCAGAATATGTAGCTTTAAGTGAAGTTTAAAGTTCCAAAAAGATAGAACATTTTGTTTTAAACATAAAGATTTTTTTAAGCATTAAAAACTCCTTTGTCAACAATGTCATTTTGTAAAGGACTTAAATTTATGAACTTGAAATTAATTCTCTCACATACATATGCAAATATTAATAAAATATTATATTAAATGTTGTTATATTTAACTTATTGTTTTATTCGCATATAGATAGATGTACATAATAAATTATATAAATGTTTATAATCATACAAATGAATGTATATAAATGAATTAATTTTCACCACATTTTGAAACAATATTTTATTATTATAAGAGCTGTGTGGTTTAGCAACCCTATTAATTTGGGCAGCCTCACTTTAATTTTTTTTTTAATAAAGTTATTCTTCTTATAATATTTCTTTTACATGCTATTTTTGCAGATAAATTAATGTATTAAAATATTATTTTTATAAGAAGAGGAAGTCACGTGAATTGTGGTGTTCTAATAAATGAATAAGTAATTAAATTTTCCATGCAATTTTTTATTAATTTAATATCCATAATAATTTAATCATTATATTCTGCCATATGCTTCCTTTTGTCTGGGATAGTTATATCCTCTGACTGTCACCATTTAGTCGGATAGCTGGTAACGCACATTTCATGAAGTGTTTTATGCACCTTGGAATTTTGGTGTATTGCATGTCGTAATTTCGTTTTTTTTTTGTTTGGTGGGATGAGCACCAATCATCTGGACAGGGCAGTTGTGGCTGTTCTAGAAATAAAGCAACTTGCCTTAATTATACATTAAAGATTGTTGGCTTCTGAATAAAATACCATTTTAGTGACATATTTTTTTAACACCTTTCCCCTATGTGCAGTACCTGGTGTTTCAAGGTATGTCCAGCAACCACATACTTAACTTTTTATCTACACTAGAGACCCACTATAGCACAATTTCAAGGCCCATAAAACACTTGAAAAGTGTGTTACCAGCTCTTGGACTAAATGTTTAAATACGGTTGCAATTCTGGTAAAAATATTGTTGCTCGCCAAGTCAATGTCGTTATTGAAATTCCCAAATACCTTTAATTCATTGTTGTCCATAACTGCAAGAAAAATATCTTAAATTTGTTTTTATTCTTAGAGGCCGCTATTTCCTATGATAGAAGGACTATCCTTATAGAAGAGCCCATGAACCATAAAATTTGAAACAGAAGCTTTAATAGAAAGGACTATTAACAAACTATGTTTTTAAAACTTTCCTTTTGGTATAAATAACATACACCCTGCACGACTTACCTACTTTTTCATTCATAAAAAAAACTCAGTTACGGATTATTACATGAACAGGTAAACAATATAACATATTAATATTATATTTGCGCAAGGTTGAGGTTTTAGCTTTAGATGCGAAGCCCTTAAAATAAATAAATATTATATTTAAAAAAAAATCAATGAAAATAAAGAATATAGTTTCAGTTGTAGGTTATTACAACTTATAACTAATCATAACCTTAATTAAATGCCTCATTTGTATTGCTATTTTTTATGAATATTTATTTATGGACCACATATTTTTTTTTCTTTAAAAAAATTAAACACAGGGAGTTTGGTTTGGATTTTCTTTAAAACGGTATTGCAATTAAATTATTTGGAATCATTTAATTGTAATACCATTTTAAAAGTAAGGGTACTTTTTAAAATAAGGGTACTTTTTAAAAAATAAGGATTAATTTATTTTCCACCCCACTTTCTCTTAAAAAAATGGAAAATAAATTTTTCAGCCGAGCTCTCAATTTATTATCTTATATTCTCATAATTTGGACAAATATAATATAATCATTCATTTTTTTAAATATATAATATAAAGTAGGCGTACCATGGAAGCTGGGTTACAACTATTTAATATGAAGCATGGTAAGCCCGGCTACAGATATTTAATATAAAGTAGGTGTAGCATTGCACACCGGGTAACAGCTAGTAATGAATAACAATTAATGATCATTCAAAATAAATGTATACTACTTTAACATGATTATGAAGTGGAGTTGCGCCTGGTTAAAGAAGGTACAGATACTAGGATATTTACTAACTACGCGAGCAATTAGATCGACTCCTGTAATAACCATGGAACAATCTTGCTGCCAATAGAATTATTCGCTGAAATGGAAGCAATGAAATCGGTCTATAGGGTGACAGCACAAGATATCATCACAAATTCTAATAGGGTGAGCGGGACACTCTAAGAATTATACTCAAACGAAGAAGATTTCAGAGCTAGGCATGCTATGACGAATACATTGAAACAATATAAGGTCAATACGTCAATATAAGGGTATACGTACAAATGGTATTAGGTTACAAATCGCCCTAGGAAGAACCCCCACAGTATTTCAGGTTGAGATTTATGCCTCCTTAGCTGCGGCTTATTAATTAAATGTGGAGAGTATATCCTGACTGACATCCAGGAAGCCTTTAGGGCACTAGAACGACATGAGATGAACATAAAAATTGTTCTAGAATTCCAGTAGAGGCTACACGAATTAGAATAATAATGTTGTAATTTACTGGGTACCCGGACATGAAGGAATCCTGGACAATGAGAGAGAAGAGAATTGGTCAGGATTAGGGTCGGAAGTGGCACCAATAGGCCCAAAGAATTTTGTCGGATTGTCAGTGGCCTGCGCTAAAAAGGTGCCAAAGGAAAATTTGATAAACTTTGGAAGGGACAGAATATTACAGATACAACGTCCTTCAGATACCTTTGAAGTTTAGGCAAGAATGAAATCTTCTTGAGTATGGCCAGAAGCACACCAATGATGATCAGGTCAACATCAGTCCACACATGGTGTAGGGACAAGGATGATACGCCCAAGCATGTTACATTTAAATGTGTATAGCACTGGGAAAAAATAAGATTCCTACGTTTTGCAAGCGTCAAGGAAGGCGAGATCAGGTCAACTGAGTAATTCAAAATTGTTTTATCGCTGTTCAATCTTTTTTAACTTTTTATTTTAAGAAAATTCCCAACAGAAATGTTATTACTTCTGGAATGCATACTACAATTCTGAATGCCAAGGAAATCAACGACATTGTCATGTGAATCAAGCAGCACATTTTTGAATGATGACGTCAAGTTTTGAAGGAAAAAAAATTGGTATTTTTACGGGATTGTTTTGGACACCCGGTGTGTATACATATGAATGTCACGATACCGGATCGTATAACAAATAGAAGACAGTTTAAATATGAGGCCATACATGGTCGAATATGACGGGGAGTGGGTACAAATGTGTCAGAAAAACCTTAAACATTTAAATTTCGTTCAGAAAAAGTATTTTGTTTTGGACGTAATAGCGTTTTATTTGGCTAACTATTCCAAGTTCTCGATTGTTAGTATTACATACCCCCCCTCCCCAAATGATCCCAGCCCCCCTTTCCGAAACGCGCCCGAACCTCCCCCTCCCGAAATTATTTCCTATATATGCCCCTGAGGCCGTATAAACATTTAAGAGGATTTGACCACCCAGGAGTGTAAGACTGAATTTAATAAAATTAGACCTTGAATTGATACTGTATAAATTGATACTTAATTATTTTATTTATGCTGAGTCTGGTATCAATTTAATATAAACTTTCCTTCCATTGAAATTGCGGTAGGTAGCTCGGCGTTTTTTTTTTCTGTAATTCGGAAACTCCTAGGAGCGAGTGGTTTTCTGCGGAAAAGAAAGCTGTATTGTAGTTCATAGCCCGGAGGTATTCTAGATAGAAAATTTCGAGACTTCATATTTTTCTTTTGTGAAAAATAGGAAAAAATCAGAATCCCTGCAGTAGAAAATATTTCATTTCTCTTTCCCGTACTCTTTGTTTAAAGTAAAGCACATTTATTGGCTCTCAGATAGTCCAAACTGTCAAAAGTTCAAGGATATTTTCTTTTAGTTAGAGCGATGAAAAGGGTATAAACTTTTAGAAAATAAAACTAGACTTCAATCATTTGTGTATTTCTTTTATTAAAGAGCTTCGCAACAATGTTGATATGTCCTTATTTAATACATTAAATTATTATAATTGTTTGACTTATTAATTATTGCTGTGTGTAGTCTGTTGAAAATCTTTTTCAGTCCTCTATTAGCACTTTCCTCTGAAGGAAAGTAGCTATTGAGGTTTGACTCATGACGGAATTTTTGAAAAATTTCTTCAAATCTTTATCGATCCTACCGAGTAGACACCGAAAATGACCCCCGTTAAAATTTATATATATATATATATATATATATATATATATATATATATATATATATATATGTGTCTGTTAACACGATAGCAGCCAGAGTTTTTGTTTTTTCGTCACGAAACTTGGTATATAGCATTCAATTAGCAAACGATTGAACGAGTTCGTTAACCACCAAAGTCGGTCCACCGGAAGGGGGGGTTTACCCCGAACCCAAAACACTAATTTGACTATGTCAGCCGTAATATTTGTTATATTTCAACGAAACATGGTATTCGTAGTGGTAATATAGAGAGAAAAGTGAGATATAAAAATGAACTAAATCGGTTCATTAGAAGGGGGGGTTTACTCCGGACCCACAATACCAATTCGCCACTACCAGCCGTGATTTTTGGTATATTTCGACGAAACTCGGTATTCGTAGTGGTAATCCACAGGTAAATATGTGTTGTAAAAATAAACTAAATCGGTTCATTAGGAGGGGGGGGGGGTTTACTCCGGACCCACAATACCAATTCGCCACTACCAGCCGTGATTTTTGGTATATTTCGACGAAACTCGGTATTCGTAGTGGTAATCTACAGGTAAATATGTGTTGTAAAAATAAACTAAATCGGTTCATTAGAAGGGGGGGGGGGGTTTACTCCGGATCCAAATTCCTAATATACTCATACCGGTCGTAATTTCTGCTGTTTTGTAACGAAACGCGGTATACGTCGTGGGTAACTCATGAGAAAGAAGTGTTGTAAAAATGAGCTGAACCGGTCAATCGGAAAGCGGGGGTTTAATTTGTAAAATATTTCAATAGAAAAGCCCGCCAAACGTAGGTTCACAAAGCCGCCGCAAGGAGCGCTTTCTACCACTAAAGTGACTACATCCTGGTCCTGCGTTAGATCAAAATACGATAATATGAGGTTTTCTGTATTTATTACGTAGTGTAATAGGTACCATGTGTAAACATAACTCTGGAAGCAAATTAATAATTGATCAGTTACTCATTACAAATTTAAAAGAGAACTATTCATGTTTTTATTTTATTTATGTAGGATATTTTAAGCAAATTGTTCTGGAAAGCAGTCTACGCTACCCAAATTCTGAGGAAAGTGCTTAGTTATGCAGCTCCTGCGTGACGGACTTTATTGAATTGACATTGGATGGCAAAATAAATTTCTTTCTTCTATTCAGTTGCACTTCTTTTGTTTTTTGTTCATTCGCTTTTATTAGTATTAACTGGATTTAAAGGGGGGGGGGGATTCAACATTAACTTCTTAAGAATAAAACATGTTCTTGATATTTAAAAAAAAAACAAATTCCGCCTTTACATAATCACATCTGACTTTACAATCAGACCAAAGAGTTCGATGCAAAATAAAAAAAAATAATTTAACTAAGCGTTTAGGCAATTATAATAAGAATACATTAAAAAGATAGGTATCATATTTTCGTCTGTAACATATTTTCCATCTAGGAGTATATTTCTTTATGTTGTGTACTACCATAAAGTTAACACATGTTATGGTGTTATATTTTCTATTATGTATGCATAGGATTAATTTCACATTGATTATATTCTATATTGTAAAATATAAGTTACAACATAGAATAATAATACAAAAAAGTGTATCTGGTATCAGGAACAGATCGTTATATTTTTTCTTAATAAATAAATAAAAGATAATTTGACCACTTTATAATGAAGCTTTTTGAAATTATAGGAGTCGATTTGGTTAGTAGTTAAAAAATAAAATTATTCTAAATTTTGTTTAAAGCTTTTCGATTCTTCTTCTATTAATTCGTGCTCATACGAGTTCAATGAACATTGTTTTATTTATTGGATTGAAACGTAAAATCATGTTTTACCCTTAATAGGCAAATTTCGGATTTTGCAATACAATTGCGGTTCCTACCATTATATAAGCCTCTGGTGCCCCTGATAACATTCCTAGACAACCCTACAAAAAAAGAGAAAAAAAAATAAACCCTAAGATAAGAATAGGATAAACCTTAACCCTTTCTTGCATCGTCATGCCTGCAGGCATCATATTATATTTTACACTCCCAGAGCACTATATTGAGTTTTTTCAAGTTATATTTCGGTCCCTGTAAGCATCAACAAGTGTCAAAGGGACTGGAAGATTTTGAACTTTGTACTTGGTTCCCGAGAAGGAATAAACAAGTTAATGTTGACAAAACCAGGAGTCTCGTTTCTGACCCCGAGGGGACCTGTTTCGCAAGGCCACAATATTATTAAAAAGTCCGACTCGCAGGAACTGCATCCCCTACACAGAGTCTAAACATTCTCTTTCTGCAGGAACTGCGTCATTTTAAGACGTATCTATTCTCATCCATATTGTCATTTCGAAAGTTTAAAATAGAACTAATCTTTTTTTTTTTTTTTTTTTTTTTTTTTTTCATGAAAACTGTTAACACCCTCAGGTCAGAAGCGGAAATTCCTCAATCTAAAGCAAGACTCTCAAAGTCAATTCAAAATACAAACACGCTTCTCAATTACTTGTCATGTTTTATTGAAAAAAATGCAATCAAAATAACAGCAAGATATTAAAAACTAAAGCAAACCGAGAAAAAAAAACAATTAAGAACAAAGGTAAACAGAGATAAAAAAAATCTCTTTCTCTTGGCAAGCTATATTTCTAACAATGAATTGTTTTTCTTATTTTACTTAATCTGTTTTATTGTCAAATACATTATCCAACTATAAGCAATTAAAAAAAAAACAAAACAAGGAATAAAAACAGGCCAAAAGAACCGTTCGAATAAACTAAATCAATTACTTCAAAGTTTAAGCACTTATTTATCCGATTGACATCGCTTATTCAAAACTTTCTTTAGAACCTTTTTTGTAGACCATTTAGTAAGCTTTCGAATGGTAACCTTTCGCTTCCCAAGATTGTCAACGGTTTTCGAGATACTAACGAAAGTATAAAAGGTTACCAAAACTTTTCTTGTCTGTTAATAAAATATTTTATTCTAACCCTTCCTTTACTCCAAACGTAACCAAAATTTCAACATATTAGTGTTGATAAAATTCGAACAAGCAGAAAATGTTTCAACTGAATCCCATAATTCTAAGTACCAAAATCAAAGACAAAAATAACAGTTCGAATAAGCGAAATCAATTACTTTTGATAAGTTTCAAGCACTTATTTCTCCGATTGACATCGCCTAATCAAAACTTTCATCAGAACCATTTTTGTAGAGCATTTAGTGAGCTTTCTAATGGTCATCTTCCGTTTCCCAAGATTCCCAACCTTTTTCGAGATATTAAGGAAAGTATACAAAGTAACCAAAACTTTTTATGTCTGTTAATAAAATACTTTATTCTAACCCTTCCTAAACTCCAAACGTAACAAAAATTTCAACATATTAGTTTTAATGAAAGTAGAACATGCAGAAAATGTTTCAACTGAATCCCATGATTCTAAGTATCCAAACCAAAAACGGTATTCAAAAACTATTTTTCTCGAAAACGGTTAAAGCTATCGCCTTGAAAATGGTTTCATTCGTTTTCTCAGCCCAAGAAGCCTATAAAACGAGTACTTACAAGCTTATGAACTCAAAAACATAAGCGTTACGATTTTTTTTGCGCGAATTTCGCCCCAAACGCCATCTTCCAGTGGTCTGCTGGTTAACGAACTTGACCTTTTAAATTGGACGACGGATTTTTGTACGAAATTTCATCACAATCGGACCATTAGGGAAGCCAGAAATGAGCGAACAGACAAATATATATATATATATATATATATATATATATATATATATATATATATATATATATATATATATTTGTCTGTTCGCTCATTTTTATATATATATATATATATATATATATATATATATAAATATATACATATATATATAAATATATACATATATATATAAATATATACATATATATATATGTATATATATATATATATATATATATATATATATATATATATATATATATATATATATATACAAATTTGAACCACCGTTATTTTCGGTCTCTAGGGGTTCTGAAACGCGAAATTTTCTAGTCGGCACTTCCGGATTGTTTCATTGTATCAACCTGATAAGCGGGGTTCCTCCCTATGGGGGAGGGACGCAAAACGTCCATTCTGACCTAAAAAAAAATCGTACTCCTTAGTACTAGTGGTGTATTTTACAAATTGAATGTTTGTTTTATTGAAGTTTTATTTTTTGTGTCAATTTTTGTGGTTGTTCATTTGTTTCCTGTGGGCACCATCATGCATCTGGTACTGAGGTCCGAGCGATGGATCCCATTATCTGATCGATAATGACGAGAAGAGAAACAGATTTTTCATATAATCACAGCACCAGATGATAGTGAGGATGATGAAGATGTCGACGACAATGTTCTTTCTGAACCTCGGCGTATTTTCAGCCAATGTTTTAGAGGTAAATGGCGACGATTTGAATATTCCCTTCTCAGATTTGATTGAGGATCTACTGCGTGATGTATCTGAGAAGATGAGATGCAGGATGGAAAACTGCAAGGACCAAACTTGTGGTTACTGTGATAAATGTGAACTTTATTTTAACTTTTTTTTAAAAAGAGGTATTGGCTATGTTAAAAAACTAAAAGCTAAAAGAAGAGCCTCATTCACTAAGAACTGATCTATCATCTGTGAGTACACAGTATTTATAAATTATTGTAAAAATCCAGCTGTTGCGAGCTGCCAATTTTTTGTTGCAAGGGATTCCAAAATCATGGAACACTGACTGGACAATTGGTTATTCTTCTATAAGATGGATGATAGTATGTGGAACTTGACATGTTTAACATTGTGGTTCAGGGTCCTTCGTAATTAAGTGAATGTGGGTGAGGTTTGTATTTCCTAATCGTAGTCGTATTTATGTATTCGTAAACCATTGAGATTCCATATAAAAATAAGTGCCATATTCAATTTTAGAGTGTAAAACAAGGAATGACATTTTTAATAAAACTGAATTTGAGATTCAATTTACTTGAATTTCGGAGAATAAAATTGTTTTTAAATTTAGTTGTGAATGCTAAATAAAACTCTATTCTTTAATGTATATTGAATAAATGAAAACATATATAAAAATAAACATGCACATGATGCACATTTGTGGCACCGGTATATTTTTTTTAGGTGGCTTACGTAATTATAATGTGATTAAAATATAACCCATGTTTCGTAGAAGGTAGAAAAATAATGTCTCTCCACTGTTTTTCAAAGTATTTATTAGCAAAAGCTTTTCGAGAACATGGTTCTCATCGTCAGTGCATCTACAATTTTCACAAAAACACGCATATATTAATTACAGAAATATTTATAAGTATTCTTATTACTAAAGCTATGACAAATATTAATTACAGAAATATTTATAAGTATTCTTATTACTAAAGCTATGACAAATAGTAATTAGAAATTTAGTAATAAGAATACTTATAAATATTTCTGTAATTAATATTTGTCATAGCTTTAGTAATAAGAATACTTATAAATATTTCTGTAATTAATATATGCGTGTTTTTGTGAAAATTGTAGATGCACTGACGATGAGAACCATGTTCTCGAAAAGCTTTTGCTAATAAATACTTTGAAAAACAGTGGAGAGACATTATTTTTCTACCTTCTACGAAATCGAGAACTCCACAAATAACGCTGCATACATCACAGATATAACCCATGTTACTTCAGTGAACGTATATATTATGAAACGTATAAAAAACATAAATAAGATTCTTATCAGAACAGGAAATAATTAAGATATCTTAACTAAAAAAAAAAAAAAAAAAAAAAAATGACAATAACTTCATGTTTGACAATGAGGAAAATAATGCTAAAAAAAAAAAAAAGGGAAGGAAAATATTGGTGGTTAAAAAATAAAATAAAATCTGTTATTGGATTTGTAAGGAAAATTATTTTCAGAAATATATAGATAAACGAAAAATGTAAATATTTACCTCGTATGTAATAATTTAAAAACAGCTCACTGAGTACCTCTTCTCGATAGGATATTTATTTGAATAATATTCCCAGAAAGAGTATAATCATAACCTTTATATACCTGGTAAAGACTTTTCCCATTAAGAGCTAAAATGATTTTAATGAATGGCTTTCATTTCCCTGAATCCCTTTAAACCTATTAAATTGTTAAAAATGATTTTAGAGAATATACTGTTTGCATTTCTGTTTAAAATTACAAAAAATATGGCAAACAGGTTCTAATTAACTCTGATAAATCTTCGTCGAGGGCATACGTAGGGTTGGGTTATCCTATCTCACAAAAATTTCGCCCTTTGGCTCTTTTTATTTGAAAATGTCCTTAGTTCGGGTGAACAGCATTATGTGTTAAATATCTGATGTAATATTTTTAATTTTTTAATTCACTCAAAAAAATATATGAAAGCTTCAACCAGTTTTATCTGGAAAAGGCATAAAATCTTTCATACCTTTATCATTACAGCGTTATAAACTAAGCTATAAAGTGCGGGAACCAGTAAAAAACCTGTACAAAATCATTTTGCCATTATTAAAAAAAAAATTAACTATTAAATAGCTTTATAGAAGCCCTGGAACGATTGCAATAGTGGTAGAAAATTGCTTTGAATATTTCATCCTTAATCAGATCTGCATTTTCTATAAGCTCTAGAATTCTCGTGACTCATTAATCATTGTCCATGACTAATAACTCCTCAGCTGGATTATTCATATCAGAAGAAAAAGCGATTTTAGAGAAATGTAATTTACACATTTACGGACATTACAGTATATAATATTACATAAATATGAAAGTCTGAAGAGTTTTTTCTATTTCTCGGCCCATTAAAGCTTATGACCTCCAATGTAAGCCACGTTTTCTGACAAAGCTTCCACAATTAGTGTATGTTTTCCTAATTATTAATTACAATACTTATACACAAAATTCACAGAAGGTTGAAGTATTACGAAAATCATTTACAATGGCATTAACCAGAAGGATCTACCCTTGGTGGGATAGTTAGTATGTCTGCCCGTTACGTAGCAAGTGCGGGCTTGAATTCAGCTATTGACAGTGCGTTAAGATTTTGACGAATTCGGTTATATCGGTAAGCGAGTAACACTGTACAATACCCCAATGGCACTCCAAACTCATTTTTAAGTTTTATTGACTAGCTGGGGTTTTGCTGGCAACCCTTCCAATACATCCGGTGGAATTGTATCTCTCCTTCTTATGTAGCTCTACAGCCCGGGGTGGGCCTTGGCTTCCTTGACAATGAGACTCCACGTTGCTCTATCAGTTGCTTTGTCTCTCCATCCTGTCACACCTAGCCTACTCAGGTCCTCCTCTACGTCATCCAACCATCTTCTTCGTGGTCGGCCGATCCTCCTCTTTCTTCCAATCACCTTACCATGCAACATTTTGCTCGGCATTCTGTCTTGTGGCATTCCTTCAACATGTCCCAGCCATTCAATACGTCGGGCTTTAATGAAACATATTGTATACATGGTGGAATTGTATAGTATTTATAATATGTCTAGTTCTCTTTTTCAAACAAGTACTAGTTATACGATGTCTAAAATCGTGTAACTATTACAGACGTGTATCTTGTGTTAAGACTTTTGTTTTCAGTTATTTAAATTAAATCTTTATATAATGAAAGGCGTGTTAGGTATATATCGGGTTCGATTCCCACTAGGGGAGGTGTATTTTTGGAAATAAAAAGAAAAGGCATCAGCCCTATCTGGCTAGAAAATGGTGGTGACCTATAGATAACCCGTCCTAAAATTCTGAGTTAATTATAATGAACGTTAATATTTAAATAAAAATAAGCATTTTCAACTTCTATCAGTACTTTTCAAGAATAATAAGGGAGACATTAGTGCACGAAGATCCGTATAAAAGGAACATTCAGTAGCAACCTGGCACTAGACATTGAGTATTGGGATCAACAGATGTTCTGCGGATCTTATGCGGCTTAGGGGCTTTAGTTATCTACTTGATTTATTAAGATTTAATACGATATGAACTTGAAGTTAAATTATAACTGGAGAAACAATTTTTATTCCAGTTAATATAAATAAAAGATTTAGGAAGCTTAGTTCAGTAGGTTAATTAAATATGAAATTATTATGCCACTCTGAGAAATCCCCTTACTTTTTAGTAAACTGTTCCTTGAGAAAAAATATCGTTGAATTTTTTGTTATTAATTCACTATTTGAGGGTGCCAGTAATTTAAATTGCGCGTTATCTGTAATTATTGGCATGTATTGCGCTAAAAATATATAACTTAATTATTTAAAATTGGAGCAGACTGAGAAAATTTTTCAGAAACACAACTTCTAGAATAAGCATATAAAGTGTTTTCACTTATTTCCGCTTTAAATTGTTTAGGCCTTTCAAAGAGGCAGCGCCTTATTTTCTTTTTGAACCAATTATTGCCCTACATGTTTCGTGCCTATCTTACTAGCTCTTTAGAGGTTATCAGAACGGTGCATGTGGTAAACATGTCAGCCGTATTAACCATTGAGGCAATTGGGCGAAACATGAAATGAAAACGCACTAAAACGGTACATGAAAAATTAGGTGGAACTTATTTTAATTACCTACGCGGTATACAACAGAAAAAAAAAAAGTTTTTTAAATAATGATATATAAAGAAAATATTTGTCATTAAGAGATAACAGCACTTTTGAATTTTCGAATATTTTCTTAAATGTCTCGAAATTGAAAATAGTTGTGAATAGGTACTAAAATAGTTGCAAAATCGTGATACGTGGATGGTGACCCATAACCTATTAAATGAACTAGAGAAAACAATTAGGGGAAAATTTTGAGAGAAACCTGTACTTGACGCTTTGAAATTGTTGACCCATTCATATGGTCTCCAAATTATTAGAAATATAACTGTTACTTTATATTAAATAGCTGTTACCCGACGTGCCATTCTACACCTACTTTATATTAAGTAGCTGTTACCCGGAGTGCCAACATTATATTATATGCTATATCTACTTTTTATTATATAAAAAAAACGCTTCCGTGTTTGTAGTTGGCATGTCGGTAGACATGAGAAAGCAGCAGTAGAGTGGATCATATTTATCTTTGGACTCCACTTGTCAAACAACTGACAATATGCCAGAGATGATAGAATGATGTTCCGGTACGTTCTATCTTGGTGAATACATATATCATTTTTCATAAGTGACGATTTCTGAGAATTCATTCTTCTGTAACTATTCCGGTTCACAGTTTCGAACCCGTGACCTCCGAACTGTGAGCCTTAGACTATTTTGACCTAGCAAACACATGGCACTGTTTGGTTCAAGACCTACCTGTATGCCAAGTTTGGTCAAAATCGTTCAAACGGACATATATATATATATATATATATATATATATATATATATATATATATATATATATGTCCGTTAACACGATACAGGCCAGAGTTTTTGTTTTTTTCGCCACGAAACTTGTTATATAGTATTCCCCCATCAAACGATCGATCGAGTTCGTTAACCAACAAAACAGGTCCATCTGGAGGGGGGGGGGGGGTTTACTCCGGACCCAAAGTAGTTATTTGCCAATAACAGTCGTAATTTTTGTTATATTTCAACGAAACTCGGTATTTGTTGTGGCCAACTGAAGAGAAAAATGTGTTGTAAAAATAAACTAAATTGGTTCATTAGGAGGGGGGGGGTTTACCCTGTAGCCAAAGTAGTTATTTGCCAATACCAGTCGTAATTTTTATTATATTTTATTCATCAAGATCAGTAGACGAAAATGTGAAGCTTTGTGTATTTTTTACTTAGTGTAGTACCCCACATGCACAAAACTCTGGAAGGAAATTAATTGCAAAATTAATAATTGAAACATGTGCTCATAGAAAATTCAAAAGAGCAGAACTATTTATGTGTTTATTTTATTTATCTATCTAGGTTATTTTAAGCAAATTATTCAGGAATGCACTCGACACTACCCAATTCTGAGGAAAGTGCTTAGTTATGCAGCTCCTGCGTGACGCACTTTTCTGATATAACGATAATAACATATATCATTATCAAGCAGGAGCATCTATTAATTATAATACATTTTCAATTCTTCCTAGCTTTCTTATGTTAGAAAATCAAATAATCCTTCGAATTTAATAACTTTTTATTTAATGTTTTGGAGATGAAATTTGCATCTACTGTATTCTTTTTAATATCAGCCATCGGTGAAGGAAACTCGTAAGAACCCTTTACAAAGCATTCATTTCTTTTTCATTTCTATTTTATGGATATTACACGCAACTCTTCAAAATTTAATAAAGGGTTTTTCTTCTAAACTAAATTAGCTAATACTTTGGAATTATTATTTTAGGTTTAATTTTATAAAATATTGTATTAAAGTCTACATCAAACAAAAGTAAAAATTTTTAGGTCTTAGGAGAATAGTTTACAGTAAAAATCCTTAAAAACCTGATGAACTTCCACTTTTATTGTATTTACATATTCTATTTTAATTAAACTTGATATATATCTAATGATTTGAGTATTTCTTCAAGAATAAATTTTATTTTCACAAAGATAAATATGTTTAAAATTCTCTAAAAATGTGCTTACATTTATAATGTGTGGTGGCGTGCCCAAAGTAAGAGGACTCAGATTTATCTTCTTCATGATTACCTGAATCTATTAAAGCTCCAACATGTAATACAAAGTTATTTATTTATTTATTAAAAGATTCGCAGTTTTTAGCGATATACTCTATAACAATAAACGATGATTACATAAATGATAATAACAGTGATTACAATAAATGATGATTTAACAATAAATGGAGATATGATGATTTGACAATAAATGATGATGACATGATTACAGAATTCATACACATACACACACATATATACATATGCGTATATTATTGCACTATATCTATATTGTTTATCTTTACATTATACATTATTATTATCTATAGACTTATAGCGTACATTATTATATCTATATAATTATTTTATTCATTAATATTATTATTATTACATTTATTCCTTATTATTATATATATATATATATATATATATATATATATATATATATATATATATATATATATATATATACATACATACATACTTATATTACAAATTATTATTATTACATTATTCCTTATCATTATCCATACACTTATATTGCACATTATTACTACATTGCTTGTTTTTATTGTTATTGTTTTTCGCTGCACAGTAATTTAACAATTAAAATGTATTTAATGCTGCAATTTGTTCATAGCAAACAGTTTAGTTTGTGTCTGTATTGTTTATGTTCAGGTTTAGTTAATGCTTGAAATAGATTGGTGTAATGTTATTCTCAAAGATAGATATATCTGCTTTTAGACAGATACGTAAATAGAGGATCTTATTATGTGACGTATCGTCACAGTTTGTTAAATATATTTGTATTTTAGCGCGGTTCCTCCCTCCCCCATAGGGAGGAACCCCGCTTATAAGGTTGATACAATGAAACAATCCGGAAGTGCCGACTAGAAAATTTTGCGTTTCAGAACCCCTAGAAACCGAAAATAACGGTGGTTCAAATTTGTATATATATATATATGTATATATTTATTTATATATATATATATATATATATATATTTGTCTGTTCGCTCTCTAAATAGAAGACGAATGGTCCGATTTTGATGAAATTTGGTACAAAAATCAGTCGTCCAATTTGAAAGGTCAAGTTCGTTAACCAGCAAAATCCGCCCACTGGAAGATGGCGTTTGGGGCGAAATTCGCGCAGAAAAAATCGTAACGCTTACGTTTTTGAGTTCATAAGCTTGTAAGTACTCTTTTTATAGGCTTCTTGGGCTAGGAAAACGAATGAAACCGTTTTTAAGGTGATAGCTTTAACCGTTTTCGAGAAAATTGGAAAAATAGTTTTTAAATACCGTTTTTGGTTTGGGTACTTAGAATCACGGGATTCAGTTGAAACATTATCTGCATGTTCTACTTTCATTAAAACTAATATGTTGAAAGTTTCGTTACGTTTGGAGTTAAGGAAGGGTTAGAATAAAATATTTTATGAACACACATGAAAAGTTTTGGGAACTTGGTATACTTTCATTAATATCTCGAACACCGTTGGGAAATCGTGGTAAGTGGATAGAAACTATTTGAAAGCTTACTAAATTCTCTACAAAAATTATTCTAAAACTATTTTTGATGAGGTTATGTCAATCGGAGAAATAAGTGCTTAAAACATCAAATACGTCTGTTTTGTTCTTATGAACGGGTTTTTGTCGTTCTTTTTGTAATTTTTGTCTCTTTCCCTTGGTTTTTTATTTTTGTAATTTCTTATGTTAGGAAAATGTATTTGTTTGTAAAACAGGATCGGAAAAATGACTCTATTTTTTATTTTAATTTTATTGATCAACAGGTCTTTGCATATATTTAAAAACTCTGTTGATATAACCTCTATATCGTTTTTTACCTATAACCCCCTCGAAAAGGGTTAGGAAATCGTGGAAAAATGTTTTGAAGAAATGTTTGATGGGGTCGTCACATTAGGAGAAATAAGTGCTTAAAACTTAGTCTCTATTTGTGTGTTTCCCGCAGTTTTTTTTTTCACTGCTCGTTATTTTTGTAATTTCTTATAGCAGTCAAATGTATTTGTCAGTAAACAGGATACGTATAATTAGAAGCAATATTTTGTTTGTTAGAATTCGAAGATGCCTTATGAATATCTAGATTACAGTACTGGTGTTGATTTCGTTCTTTAGAATTGTTCTTGGTATTCCCTATTTTCATCTGTTACCCATAGTTTTTTATTGCTAGTAGTTTTTCTTATTGATTATAGAATATAAATCTATTTGATTTTAAAACAGGGTACGTAAAATTAGTAAGAATATTTCGGAGATTTCTGAGCGAAATGCCTTGTAAGATTTTCTACCACTACGAACGGCGTTTTTCCTCTATTTTTCAGCCAGATAGGCTTTATTTGGCATATTATTCTATATAGGTTTTATTAAGCAGGGGATTCTGATGAAATGTCGTGTTTTTGCTGTGGATTTTAATTACGATGTATCTAAGATTGGGTAACATTAGCGAGTCTACATAGTGAAGAACCGACGACGGAGGTAGACTTCTTGCTATGATTTAGTCTACATATGTATATTAAGTCCTAAATCCAAAAAAATAAACTTCACAACGGTTAGATACTATGAGCGAATAGAGTCGGTTCACTGCCCGGACTGAACCCTCCTAGCAGGAAATTTACCTGCTTGGAGTTAATCCTCAAGAGTTGTAAATATACCCCAGGTATCTGCCGACACAAATACAAAGCCTAGCTACGCAGTCCAGGCAACGAATGCTTGAAAACAGCTATAGGTAGAAATGTTTGGAACACAATTTTTGACTTCGTAACTTTGTATGGGCTGGATAGGAGGTGAACATATCAAAAGTCCTTACCCTTAACCTTTGAGCCGGGGAGGAGGGGGGGGGGGGGTTTAGAAGGTCCCATTTTTCCGGTGTTCACTAATATCTCGGAAACCCTGCGTCCTAGCAACATGACTATTCTATAACAAATGAATGCTGATTAAATTTCATACAAGTTCTATTCTACAATACAAGTTCTGGAAATAACACAGTTCCATACATAGGTTATATACTAAATATTCATAAAGATTACTTAGTTGTAACCAGATTCATCAATTAGCAATCAATAGTTTTCAACGCAGGTTCTATACTAAATATTGATCAAAAGTATTTAATTAGAAAAAAAAAACAAGCTTTCTCAAGACTTTTTTTTGGTCCATGTTGGACCAAAAACCAACATGGTTTGTTTGTATCTACTCCTTGGACTTAATTAGGTATATTATTCTATATCTTGACTTGTTATTCGTCAAGACTTGTTATTTGTCCTTCTATATCTACTAGATAGGCTTTATTCGGCATATTATTCTATATAGGCTATATTAGGCATGGTATTCTACTCAATCTTTCTTGTACTTCTTCTTGATCCTTCTGTATCCACTAAAAAGGCTTTATTAGGCATATTTTGTAGTGATTTATAGAGCTTTGCTTTAGAATTAGAGCCGGATTGTGTAATTTCCGCTTCTGTGTATAAGTTAACTACTGTCGGTGTCCCTGACGCCTTAACATCACTTTTATTCGAGATGTTCGAGAGGATTTCAACAATTTTCACGAGATATATTAAAAAAAAAGTTTATTTCTTTTCTAAGCTTTTCAAATGACACTAGGGATATGAACGGAACCGCGCTAAGATGATGCAGTTCCTGCGAGTCGGACTTTTTTTAAATATGTGTATATCTTGTCTATGTACTGGCTTTTATCTGAGAGTAGTTCAGTCATGTTGTCCTGTAAGTCATAGTTTTCTCTCAACCGACATTCAGTCAGGATGTGTTTTATTGTCAGTGGAGTGTTACATACTTCACATGTCGGTCTGTCCTGTCTCGTCATGAGGTGTACGTGCGTCAGCCGTGAATGGCCTATTCTTAGGCGGCATAAGACAACTTCTTCTCTTCTATTCTGCCTTATGCTGGATGACCATTTACCGACTCTTAGTTTGTTGTCTATTGTCATGTGCCAGGATCTCTGCCACTTCTCTATAACTATTTTCTTGGCTTCATTCTGCATATCTCTGTACGTTATGTGGTTTATGTCCTGATGTTGTTGTTTTGTTGCAGTCTTGGCAATTTTGTCGACTATTGTATTTCGTTCAATGTCTTCGTGTCCTGGGAGCCAGTATATT
The DNA here is from genome assembly GCA_946811695.1 of Gonocerus acuteangulatus. Lineage (NCBI taxonomy): Eukaryota > Metazoa > Arthropoda > Insecta > Hemiptera > Coreidae > Gonocerus > Gonocerus acuteangulatus. The sequence goes on from OX328125.1 coordinate 80,196,371, forward strand.
GTGATCAGTTTCTTCGTGTCGTAAATCCGTTGTAGTATTTGTATGTTAAGTGGATTTGGATTGTAAGTGTTCTGTAGTCCTGTTATTGCGCTGAATGAGTCAGTACATATCGTTATCCTGTCTTGTGTTACGTCTTGTATGTTCTCTAAGGCGAGTAGAATGGCATGCAGTTCAGCTGAATAGCTGCTTGTAAGGTCTGGCAGTTTAATGATGACGGTCTTTTTATGAATTACAGCTGCTGCGGCCGTGCTTAGTGAAGTCTTAGATCCGTCCGTGTAGATGAATAAGGTATCTGTATTTTTTTTGTAGATGTGCTTTGAAGTTGTGTTTGTAAGTATGTGTAGATAAGGGGTTTTTCTTTTTAAATGTTGTCAGTTCCAAGTCAAATCTTAGGTTGTGTATAGTCCATGGTTGGTAAGTCGGTGAGGGTCTAACGTAAAGTTCAGTTCTTTGTATATTCGTACCATGGGAGTAGGATTCGTATCTAACTAGCAATGGGCGTTGCCTAGATGGTTGTGTTTGGCATTTCCGCACCGTTACTTCGTCAGTCCGTCAAGGGGTGCATGCGCTGTTCATTGATGCAGATTTTAATGTGAATTTTAAACAGTTTAGCATACGTCTGAACTCCAGAGGAAGTTCTCCGCATTCCACATGGAGACTGTTGGCCGGGCTTGATCTAAAAGCTCCAGTTGCAATCCGTAAGCCTAAATTTTGTATCGGGTCTAGTATTTTAAGTGTACTGGGCTTGGCAGAAGAGTACGCAACACTTCCGTAGTCCAGAAGGGACCTGGTATATGAACGGTATAGTGTCAGCATTACACTTCTGTCTGCACCCCACTTGGTATTGCATAGAATCCTTAAGAGATGTAAAGATTTTTTACATCTATCAACGAGACTCTTTAAGTGGGGAACCCAGGTTAGTCTAGAGTCAAATATGAGTCCTAAAAATTTAATTTGGTTAGTCAGTTTAATTGGGGAATTTTTGAGAGTTAATTGGATTTGTGGGATCTGTCTCTTTTTGGTAAAAATGATACTTTGAGTTTTTAGGGTGGAAAGGTTGAGTCCGTTAGTATCGCTCCAATTCTCGAGTTTATCTACTGTCTCTTGTATTAATGTAGTGGCATATTCAATATCTTTTGTTCGAATGTAGATAAGCAAATCATCCACATACAGACGATATCTTACAGGTGGTGTAATATGCTCGCGGACGGTGTCCATAGCTATTTTAAAAAGCGTTGTACTTATCACACTGCCTTGAGGCACTCCGTTTTCTTGTTGGAAGATGTGGGAGGCAGTGGTTCCAACTTTTACACGAAATGTTCTATTCGAAAGGAAATTTAATACAAAATTGAGGAAATTTCCTTGAATATTCCATTCGGATAATTTTGATAGAATAGGTCGGCGCCAAACTGTATCATAAGCTTTTTCTATATCGAAAGAGACGGCTATTATGGATTCCTTATTAATGAACAAGTCTAATATTTCACTTTCTAAAGTAACTATGTGGTCTATAGTCGAGTGATTCGATCTGAAGCCACATTGATACTCTGAAAGGATTTGATTCTGTTCCAGGAACCATAGTAGCCTCTTATTCAATATTCTCTCGAAAATCTTAAATATACAGCTTGTCATAGCTATTGGTCTATAATTATCAGCTGATGATGCATCTTTATTGGGTTTCTGGATGGGAATAATTAATGCTTCATTCCATTCTGACAGGTAGATGCCAGTTTCAAAAGCATTGTTATATAATTTTAACAAAATAGATTTTCCAGCATTGGGGAGGTTTTCAGCATCTTATAGCAAATCCTATCACTACCAGGAGAAGTGCACTTCACTTGGGAAAGTACTTGGCTTAGTTCATTCAGGGTCAGAGGTTCGCTTAGAGGATGTTGGTTTTTTGGGGTTATGAGAAAAGGGGTACTTTCTAAATTAGTTTTGAATTGAAGCGAGTTTAATGTGAGCTTTTCGTTGCTCGATATAGATACAAAGTTATATTTATACTCAAATTAACCTAAGGTAGTATGTACCCTTAGGGTAATCTAGAAAATACAAGAAAAAGAAAGAGACCGACTCGCAGGATCTTAGCGCATTTTGGTTCTTATCCCTAGTGTCTTTTGGACATCTCAAAATTGAACTGATAATGATTTGTTTTGATCTTTCGTGAAAAATGTAAGCACATGCATAAATGTAAAATGACATTTCAAACAGAAGCTTTTTCAACTATCGCTCTAGAAAAAAAATATTACAAATATGTTTCTCAGTTTCTTACCTTGTTTTACTAAAATAAATAATAAGTATTGTAGTCAACAAAAAACTACCAATTAAAATCAAACAGACAAAAAAATCGTAACCTCATAAACGTAATTTTGAACCTGCATGTTTAGTTCGTTCTTAGCTTCAGTGTGTAATTTAATTTTTTTAAAAAGGCTTATGTGAATTGTATAATACAACGATTTCGCTCATTCGCAAAGGTTAAAAACAGATAATATAAAATATATTGTATGACGATAGCTTATAAAATAAGTAGGAATCTTCCTGAAGTAAGCTAAACTTAAATTTTCTAACTATAACTCCGAGAATTGGTCCAAATATTTCCTGAAACATTACAGATATCCTACTGTATGTCATCTTATATTATTAGTTTTGATAGTTTCATTTGTTCAATAGAACCAAAAGTATCAGCAGCTCCAGAAGTTTTGATATTTATTTTCGCCGAAGAAGTTACTCACTTATTAAATTATATTCACGCTATTTGGTTTTCTACCTGTTAATTATTTAATTCAACTTTATTTTAGCACTTTCCTCCGAAGGAAAGTAGCTATTGAGGTTGCACTCATGGCGGAATTTTTAAAGAATGTCTTCAAATCTTTATCGACACTACCTAGTAGACACCGAAAATGACCCCCGTTTATATATATATATATATATATATATATATATATATATATATATATATATATATATAGTCCGTTAATAGCCAAGGCAATTTGGAGCTAAAGGGTAGCCACCAGGGTATTTGTTTTTTTCGTCACGAAACTTGGTATATAGTGTTTACTTGGAAAATGATTGAACGAGTTCGTTAACCACCAAAATCGGTTCACCGGGAGGGGTGGGGGTTACCCCGGACACAAAACACTGATTTGACCATGCCAGCCGTAGTTTTTGTTATATCTCAGAGAAACTGGGTATTCGTTGTGGTCATCTAAAGAGAGAAATACATTGTAAAAATAAACTTTTATATATATATATATATATATATATATATATATATATATTTATATACATATATACATATATATATATATATATATATATATATATATATATATATATATATATGTGAGTGTCTATATTTGAAAATTATACAATACTATTGTGTTGTATAAGTTACAATACTTTTGTATTGTAACTTATTTTTTATAATTCTTTTGTTCATGATAGGGTCATGATGTATCGGTAGGTGAAAAGAAGCCAAGTGGCCAAAACCTTTTAGCTAGGAATTTACAGAGATATTTACATTTGGTTTTTGTGTGGCTATTTACAATACAAATAAACTAAATCCGTTCATGCAGAAAAATCTAGCCATGCAACTTTCACACTTCGTAAGTCAAGCTGCCCGCCAATAACCCTCCAAAACATTATAATTCCGCAGAAATCGCAAGTAAAATACTTAGGACTGATACTAGACAAACGCTTAACTTGGAAGCCACACATAACTCAGAAAAGACAGGAACTAAACAGACGTTTTAGACTTTTATCACGCTTACTGGACAAACGCTCAAAACTATCATTGACTAACACACGACTTATATACAATACCGTACTCCGACCAATATGGACTTATGGACTAGAACTATGGGGTTCCACTAAACCTTCCAATTCCTACAGAATACAAACAATACAATCCAAAATCCTTCGGAATATATCCAATGCTCCTTATACGTCTCGAACTTAACCCTCCATAATGACTTCAATATCCTCTTTATCCAATCCCTGGCCAAATCAGTCTATCAGAAGTTCCATTCCAATCTCCCTGGCCATCCAAATCCTTTGATAAATTCTCTATCCTCGTTCCAAAATCCACAAAATCCCCATAGAAGGCTGAAGCGGAGGTGGCCTAGAGACAATTTGCTTTAACATCTGCAGTGCACAAAGTGTGTTATATTTTCATTTAAAATTGTGTACGGTTGTTTCATTATTATTTTATATTATCTTTTTATTTATTTTTTCTTTAATGCATTACTATTGTGGGCTTTGTAATTGTTCATATTCCCACATCAAGCCTCACAATGTCATTATAACAGAACCAGCAATATTACTAGAAATATGTTAACTCATATTGTTGTAATAATCAATAATAATAATAATAAAAAAAAAAATTCCGTTCATTTGGGTGGGGTGGGGTTTCACCGTAGTGAAATTACTAATTTGCTCATATCGGCCGTAATTTCTCTATCCCAAAAAAAAACATAAATGTGAAATAGAGGCCAAGTTCCTCCCCCACAAAGAAACACTCCCTTCCCCAAAAAGCGAGAAATATCTCCTCCTAAAACCTCCAAAAAACGCCTTACCATCCTACACTCCAAAAAAAGTAGTATGAGTTGGTGTATTAAGTGTACCATATTTTCAACCAAAAATATTTGCCAATACAAGAGATGATACAAGAAAGAAATGTCCAAGTTCATTACTTAGAAGACCTCGTAATTACTTACTTACCGTGCGCCTAGATAACGAAACTCGGAATTCGTCTTGGTTATCTAATCACAATGAAGTGTTGTAAAATGAAGTAAATCGGTTTTATCGGAAGGGGGGTTTAATTCGTTCGAATAGATCTTTCCAGTGAAACGTAAGTTGGCAAAGCTGCCGCTAGGAGTGCCTCTGTCTTGATATTACTTCTCACCTCTACCGCTATATGTATCCAGTTCCTGTCTCAGACGAAAATGTAAAGTTTTCGTGTATTTATTAAGTACATAGTTTAGTACCATGCAGACACAAAACTCTGCATGGAAATTAATAATTTGATTGACTTGCTCATTACAAATGTAAAAAAGCAGAACTATTCATTTTTTAAATTATTTATATAGGTTATTTTAAGCAAATTATTCAGGAATGCAGTCTACACTATCCAAATTCTGAGGAAAGTGCTTAGTTATGCAGCTCCTGCGTGTCGGCCTTTTTCAACTATTTGTTTGTGATTTCTTCCAGCTGTAAATCATAATTTTAGTCCCTATTTAACCCAGCTGAATATTCTGTTTTTACCTTATGGTTTTTTTTTTTTTTTTTTTTTTTTTTTTTTTTTTTTTTTTTTTTAAATATATATACCGACTTAATTCTGTAGTTCTGCTCCTTTAAGACTTTTTTTTTTTTTTTTTGATAAAGCCTCAATATTAAGTATATGATGGGGAAAATAGAGGAAGAAAGTGCCCCCTACATAGAAAGAAAATTTCCAAGTAAAAAAAAAAAAAAAAATAGTGCAAAAGAACTTTCACGCTAAGAAAAGTTATGTTGAAAATAAGGAAAAGAAAAATATAAAACGGGAAAAAGAAAGAATATACATATTCTTTTTTTTCCGTCTTATATTTTTCTTTTTCTTATTTTCATCATGAGGTTTTTTGGCGAGGACGTTATATCATATGTACAAGCACATATAATAAGATACATCAAAGTCGTTATAATAATAAGTCACGCTTTCAGTAAATTATTAAACTACTTCCATACTTCTATTTTTTTAAATTTTTCTTGGACGATGATATGAAATAGTGTAATATAAAATAAAATATGATATTAAATAAAAAATTACTTTTTTTTTTTTAATTTATTTTATCATCATTTTATTTTGGTTTTACTTCTTGCTAATTTTAATTTTATTAAAATTTTATCTGCTGGTTTTCATTAACCTTCGAATAGTACAGTTAAACAGGGACACTGCTAACGAATGATGTGTTAATTATGATTTTTTTTTTATGCCCATTGTTACTACTCTTATACCGTTACATATTCATACTTCAATATTTTTTTATTTTTATTTGATCATAATTTTATTTTGGTTTTACTTCTTGCTAATTATAATTTTATTAACATTTTATTCGTTGATTTTAATTTATCTGCGAATAATACAGTTACACGGAAACGCTGCAAACGCTTGATGTGTTAATTATATATATTTTTTTATTTATTTTTTTTGGTGCTAATGACCTCAGCAGTAGATGCACCAAAAGAAAAGGAAAAAAAAGAAAAAAAAAATTATATATTTTTTTTTTGAAACTTTAATCAAGTAAACAAAATCGAACAAAATTCTTGGTTTTATCCCTATCAAGCTGAAATTTGCATCGTTCAAGAGCTGTCAGTTTACTTTTAGCTAACTACGCGCTTAAATTGTGATCTTTGGAATCAGTCCATTTGATATGAATAATTATAGCCATCCCTCTGACGGAGTGTAATTTGTAAATATCTTCCAGATCTTTGATCAAGCGTTGATACAAGTAGATTTTCTCACTTTATGGTTTCTTCCGGACGAGAAATTCAGATTTATTATTAAAAACGGTTTGGTCCTTTGTTGTTCCTTCAGCCCAATACAGGATAATGTTGAATTTTCCAAGCAACCCTTATATTATGTTAAAATGTTAAGAAACACATATATTTAGCACTATGAATACTTCTGCGAATGCCTGATGGCATATATCGGTTGCAAGTTATACACATTCAGGGACTTTGTATATGAGTAAAGCTAATAGATGAATATATTATAATCATACTCTTTAATTTTGCCTATTTTATGTTTAATTTCTACCCAAAATGACAAAAAGTATTTTGGATCCGGAGTTAACCCCCCGTCCGGATGGACCGATGTTGCTGGTAAACGAAAGCAATGGGGTCTATCGTTTGCTATGGGAATGATATATATCGGGTTTAGTATATATATATATATATATATATATATATATATATATATATATATATATATATGTCTGTCGTCGGCGTCGTCGGGACCGGGGTACAGGTGGATTAGAGAAAACGCCGGGTTAGAGAATTCAGTTAGAAGCGGTCACTTATGTATTTCGAAAACCTTATTATTTGAGGATATAATAACATTGAACATTTTTAATATTGCATATTAAGTAAAATTTAGATACCGAATTAGAAAATAAATTCATAATATTTAATTCCTTGCTGGTTCTTAACAGGCGTTCCAGCCGCACGTGCCTTAAAAGAAACCTTTATTTTCTTACATAAGTCCTACCGGGAAACACAAGTCCTCTAAAACGAAACATATATCCCTTCTTTGACTTCCATTCAATGAAATACCCCGTAACAAATGTTTGGCTAGCTAGGAAGGGACGGTTTTCTAGGAACTCATTACTTTCGGAGACCGACGGATTAGAGAGAACGACGGATAAGAGAATGCCTGATAAGGGAGAGTCTACTGTATATATATATATATATATATATATATATATATATATATATATATATATACACACATTTTAATGGGGTTTATGTTAGATATCTAGTAGGTAGGATCAATGCAGATTTGAAGGATTTTTTCATGAATGAAACCTCAATAAATACATTTCTCCGGAAAGTGCTAAAAGAATACCACAAACCACATAATTTATCTTTTACTATCTCATTTGAATAATTTTTTGGCCGTAAATAATGAGTTTGATGATGATTTCCCTGAGGTCTAGACCTAGCATGGTTGAGTGTGATGCTTGAATGAGGCCGTGAGACAGGACTTGAATGGTCCATGGTGTAGGATGCTGCGCACAACTCCAACCCTTACACCAGTCCACTTTCCGCCTCTTTAGGGGTAGTACGCATCCCGACTCCTTCTCATACTTTACGTATTCATCATAATCTATCCTCATGGGGATTTTTAATTATTTATTTGATTTTTCAAAGTTTTCAAGTATTTTTAGATAGTTTTAACACCTTTTCGCGATGAAGAAGAATACTTTGATCGTTTTAATTTTTTACTACGTGACTTCTGAATAAAATGCCTCTTAGAGTATACGTTGACGATGGAGGCGCAGGTTACTGATGATGTAAGTAAATGATTATTTTTTTAAAATGATTTATCTATCCAATTACCCTTGATCTGCAAAATAAATGAAAATTCTTCTGAATATAATATTTACTTATTTATATCCGGGAAATAACAACTAAATAAACATTTGCAACAAAATCTAATCTTTTAACGTCAATTATTATTAACTAAGAATATTAGGACGGCTAATCTACGGGTTATCATCTTTTTTAGCCAGGATAGGGCTGATGCCTTTTCTTTTTTTCTAGAGAAAAGCCACCACCCTATAGTGGGAATTGAACCCACCACCTTTGGAACGGAGTGTTAAGTGCTCCCGCCTAAATACAATAGACACCAAGCCAAAATTTTAATTTAAAAAATAGCAAAAGTTTAGACGAGGATTTATAAAAAGCATATATTTAACGGCGAATATTAACTATTGGGCCAATTTACAGCGCGCTTTACCAAACAGATGAAAAGAAAGTGCAAATCACTAAAACAAAAACGTAGCATAAACGTAATAATAATAGTATTTATATGTGTTATGTATTATGGTCGATGAACATACTAAGTAAATGTGGAATTAATTTTTGGAGAAGTTAATATTATTTTAATAATATTAAAAATAAAGTTTAACTTTATGCAATCATAAATTTACAGATTTGATACGGATGTAAATAAATAAAACAGCATGAGGAATGTGGAAAACTGAGAATTTAAATAGAACAAATATTTACTCAGATATACTTTTTTTTTTCTTTTTTTTTACTTCGATTATTATTTTGGGCGAGAGATTTCTTAGTTTCCTCGTGTTTTAATTTACTCTTGAGGAATTATATTTTACCGAAATGAATAATTTTATTCTTATACGTTTAAGGATAATTTCACAAGAATATTTAAGAAATCTTAGAAAATTCTCGCTACATCCAACAAGCTGTTTCCTTGTTCAGGGAATGCAGTTGCAAGACTGCAATATGCAGTTCTCCTGGCTATTTTATGCGTCTTGGCGTAATTTGTAGTCTTTGTCTGACAGGAGCGGTGAAAAAATCACTTTCCTTTAAATTCATCCTTCATAACCGTTATATTATGAGCTAGTAACTGATCGGAGCGTTACATTGTCTTTCAGTGTTTCCATTGTCAAGGGGAGTCCATTAGACGTTGGTCAATAGTTGGTGTTACCTTTGTGAACAAGCATTGTTGTGATCGGAAGTTATTTGGTTCTTTAATTTCCATAAATAGAGGGTTTTAAAATGCTTGAACGCTACTGGTTATTCCGTAGATATTTTCAAATGAGATTGTATAGTTTTTGTTTTGATAGTATAAGACAATTTTGTTTAATTAATGGCTGCTATTATTCAAAATACATTTATGTCATATTGGATATTGAATTTGTTTCAGTGCTGGAGGAGTCGCAAGGTCGTTTGTTTTGTCTTTTCCCGAAGTAATCTCGTATTAGTCTATTTATTGCAATTTAAACTTCAAAATTAGAAAAATTTAATAATAAAAAATGGACGATAAAATTAAAATCAAATTCGAGTTGAAAAATTATGAAATTGTATGTAGGCATTTAATTTGTGAGCTTCTAGAACGTCTCGCGACTTATTAGTTTTCTTTACGAAATTTCTGGAGAACACCTTGTTAAATATTAATTCCACAATTCAAGAGCTCCAGGAAATTAGATATTGATCGGTGTCCATTAATTTGGATGAAATCCATTTGAGTCTAAAATGTCACACTTCGGGGTTGGGATTCCAGGCTATCCCTTCTTAAATCTAGGTCAAGGGCAGTCAAGAGGGCTGAGCAAAGGGTCAAGTCAAGCAGCTAGTGCACAGTGCTGACTATTTGTTTTCAAAATATGACTAATCTTCATGGAATGTCTTGTCTTTCAGCTTTATAGCAGAAGGATCAATAAAATATCATTTAAGCCTAAACTGTTATATTTATTCCTTGTGGTTTTAATAGAATAGTACGATATATTTATCGCTTTTAATACAAAAGTATTTATAGCAAAGGTTGAGCCATATATTAAAAAGAAATATAAGATTCTTAAATGCTTACAATTATAGAGTAAAAAAAAAAAAAAAAACAAAAAAAAAAAAAAATAAAAAAAAATAATTCCTTAAACTAGCTCCTTAACCAATTAAATATTTTGCTTGTTGTAATGAAGAAAAAAGGATCTTAAATTAAAAAATGTCTATAAATAAAAAAATAACAAATAAAAACTATATCAAAGTAAAATATTTATAAATAATTTCAGATGAAAAATCCTATGATTCTAAAAAAAATGATAAACCATTATTGATGATTATCTACTGAGCTCCAAAAGTTTGTCTACAAATGTTTATAAAGTATTTAGCTGGTCATTGATCTTGCTTTGCTCCTCTGCAAACCATCCGGATATATTTTAATCCGGAGTAAAATATGTAAAAGATTAGTACAGAAAGGTTTTTCACCAATTTCGAGCTTAATCGAACTCGAAAGCTACAGGTGTTGAATTTTTAGTTTATAAGCTTTTTCTACTATTAAACGAATTGAAATACCTTGAGGATTGATATGTAAAAGAATGGCTAGATTTTCTGGTACTAATGCACAGAAAGTGGAAATAAACCAAATACTCTTTCTCGACTACCGGAAGTTCTAATGGAACGCGGAATGAAGGATTCAAATCACATTGGAAAGTAAAAGAATCTTAATCTATTTTTAAAAAGCCAATTTTTTGTGTGTGTTTTACGGCGCACCGGAGTTCTGGGCTATAGCGCCGGCATCCATGGTGCAGCAGGGATGTTCTAAACAGCCCCTGAAATGAGAAAAATCCCTGTCTCAGGTGGGGATCGAATCTCGTTTCTTCCACGTGAGAATCCAAGGCGTTATTCGAGACCCTTATGGCCAAGTATTTAGAAAGCCACAGGAATAGGGATAAAAAACCTTAATTGCAAGACAACTAACACTTCAAGCAATGTTTTATGCTACAGAGTCGTTTATTGTAAACATTATTTCTGGAACACTTATTTCTTAGTTTTCTGAAATAGCATCGCTTATAAAGGAACCCACTGACTGAAGACTAAAAAGTGTATTTCCAGCACTTATAGAACAAATTATAATTTATGATCATAAAGTCTCGCTCAAAACGATTATTCATCCGTTTTCGAGATACTTAAGAAAATAAACGAAAAGCCAAAGACATCTTATACCAATTAACATAACATAAATGTCTTTAATTATTCCGCTTCAGGTCACTAAAATTTAGTTTTGACCTGAAAAACTTCTGAAACCATTCGGTCATTTTTGCGTCTTGAGGCACAAAATATTTGTCTCAAAAACGCTTAAAGAAAGATGTCTCTTTAAAAGGGATTTCATTTTATTCGGTAAGTGGAATTATTTATAAAATTAATACTCAGAAACCTATGAAGCTAAACCGTTACAAAATATTTTTCACAGGGAAAAAGTGGCCGGTTCGTTAAAACGTGTATATTTTCCATATGCTCCCTTTTTTATAATAAAAATATGTTTTTTTCATTTTGTGAAGTAAGGATTTGTATAAAAATAAAGTCCACAAAACAATAAATAAACAATGTTCAGCTCACTTTTATACTTTAAGAGCTTATTGAAAAGTCTGCTGTTAAATGTATTCTCAGCAATCCTGAAAGAATTCGGGATTGCTGAGAATACATTTAACCTATGTGTGAAAAGCTAACTGAGGAACTTCAACTTTAAGCAAGAAGAATGACCGATAAAGGATAAGATATAGAGGAAATCGTAATCAGAGAAAAGCCAAGAAAGATCATGGAGCAACTTTCCTGTTTCCAAGTTGGCCCGAATGACGACAAACATTTTAAAAGTGTCTAAGTGATTTTGTCCATTCAATTGGTTGATGATGTGGAAAGGTTAAAAATGTTCAATCCTTTTACAAATTCCCAAGTGAATTTATTCTTATCGTGCAGGCATATATATATATATATATATATATATATATATATATATATATATATATATATATATATATACATAGTTATATACATGGTCATTTTCGGTATCTATTATGTAGGATTTATTAGAAAAAAAAACTTTTTAAAATGCTCTCATGGGAACACTCAATAGCACCATTCCTTCTTAAAGTTCTAAACGAAAATAAGGAAATGAATTGGCCAACCTTCCCCTTTTTGAAATATTTTATTTCATGTTAGCTTTTAAGACAAAGCCTGTTCGCAACCAGCCTCGACAGCTGTGATGCTGTATTCGGCAACACTAACCTACACTAAACAAAGTAGAATTTCAATAAATGGGCCAGATATAAGCACAATTAAGTATAGAAAAGATGAAACAGACTTTCCTTTTAACGCGTTTCATCCCTCCCTCTATATGGAGGAAATGTGCTTATGACGTCGATGCGACGTAAACTATTCAGTACCCATAGATCATAAAAAGAACGGTGGTAGAAATTTTTTTGTGTATGTAACCGTCTTTGGCATATTTAAGAATATGTAGGAAAATCCCAAAACTTCTGTTAATTTTTCCCTTATTAAGTTTTATCTTAATCCATCCTCTCTAATTACATTAACCAAAAATTAGTTAAGAAATCTGGTTTTATCAACTTAAAAAAACCTTATACGCAACTTTATAAAACCTATAAAAAGTAGTCAGGAAGCTATTAAACGCTGAGCTGCAAACGCAAATATTTTGCTTGAGCGAATTTGTCAAAAATATCATGTTCCAGCGGGCAGATTTTGCTGGTTAAAAAGCTAGAACATTTAAATCAGGCAAAGTATTTGTTTACCAGATGTTCATGGTCAGAAAAATCAAACCATTATTGGGGAAACTTGAAAGCGAACAGACATATATATATATATATATATATATATATATATATATATATATATATATATATATATATGTATATATATATATATATCAAGTTTCCCCAATAATGGTTTGATTTTTCTGACCATGAACATCTGGTAAACAAATACTTTGCCTGATTTAAATGTTCTAGCTTTTTAACCAGCAAAATCTGCCCCCTGGAACATGAGATTTTTGACAAATTCGCTCAAGCAAAATATTTGCGTTTGCGGCTCAGCGTTTAATAGCTTCCTGACTACTTTTTATAGGTTTTATAACGCAGGAAAACAAATGAAACCATTTGTACAGTGATATGTGTAGTCTTTTAGAAAAAAGTTGATAAAACCAGATTTCTTAACTAATTTTTGGTTAATGTAATTAGAGAGGATGGATTAAGATAAAACTTAATAAGGGAAAAATTAACAGAAGTTTTGGGATTTTCCTATATATTCTTAAATATGCCAAAGACGGTTGGGAATCGTGGTAAGTGGACGGTAACTATTCGAAAGCTTACTAAACTTTCTAAAAAAAAGGTTTACAGTCATTTTCGACTGAAGAAATCGGTGTATGAAATTCGTCTGTTCTTTTGAACATGATTTTTTTCTCTTTTTGCCTCGGCTTGTATTAGGTTGTGGGTTTTTGAATTGAATTTAACAGTAACCTTTTAAGGGCGGCCCGGTGGCCGTGAGTACATAACGCACCGTGCCAAGGGTCGTGGGTTCGATTCCCACTATGGGGTGGTGGCTTTTCTTTAGAAAAAAGAAAAGGCATCAGCCCTATCCCGGCTGGAAAAGGGTGGTAACCTATAGATAACCCGTACCAAAATTCGTAGTTAATAATAATGGACGTTAAAAATCAAATAATAACAGTAAACTTAGTTTTGCAATATTATTTTAATAAAACGAGACAAGAAAATGGAAACCATATTTGTTATAGTGTTTTCCTATAGGGAAAGTTCAGAAGGCGAAGGGAGTAATTTTCGCATAGGATATTTTCCTGTTGTAGCACCTAAAACCTATTCTTTGATATTTAATTTTACATTTGAACACGTGTTAACAATTGTCACTAAAGACAAAACAAAATATTAACAGTAACTCTATTCTACGCTTCACAGATAATACAAAGGACAAGAACGATGACTCGCAAAGATGATGCAGTTCTTGCGATTTTTTATTAATTTCGTGTACTGAATAATTAATTGCCTTTATGGCAGGGTATATAGTTAAATGATAACAATTAAGTGTAAGAGGAATGTGTCCACAAACGAGTTACATATTACAAACATATTTTTTATGCAATTGATGTACGTGCTTGATTGAAAGGTGAAAAAACCTTCAGGAACGCGTGACCAATTATTCCCTGTATACGAGAATATTCGCCCCAATTTAATTGCTTTTATTTAATTTTACTTGTATGTAATTCGCCTTTATTCCAAATTTCGACAAATAAATATATTATTTCATATGTCTTTGTTTAAATCTTCAAAATAAAAACATGCATCTATTCTAAAATGATTTGTATATTTATTCACCTAATCTTTGTAGAAAGAAAATGATTCTATATATACCATCCATATACATATGGAGTACATATATATATATATATATATGTATTTGTGTGTGTGTGTGTGTGTGTGTGTCCTCCATATGTATATGGATGGTTGATGCCTTTTATTTTTTTTTTATTTATTTATTGCGCATTCCTTCCTCCCTCCATAGAGAGAAAACCTTATGATCAAATCCGCAGATGGCAATGACCAATGAGAAATGTCAAGGTTTCACACCCCATTGTTCAATGTTGGTGGTTGAATATATATATAATGGGTTTGTTCACGCTCTTGCACTTATTAATCAGTGGACGAGGGAATTCCCCCCCCCCCCCCCCCCCGATTTTATCTTTAATTCCTACACCGTAAATAGTAGTTGTCAATGAAATATCAAGTGGCATTATCATCAAACGGTTCATAAGTAAACTAAAATAAAATGAGCAAATAATATTTTATAATGACAATGGTTTTACTGCAGGAATGTAAAAAAAGGAATATTTTCACAAGCTACGAGCGTGGTCTGTTGAAGAGGCTTAAGAAGTTAGTTGAGGTTAATGGAAGATGGAATGGATCGAGGGATCGGAGATTGGAGGTATTCCCAAATCCCTTGGGTGGATCTGGATGGAGAGATAAGGTCAGAGTATTGTAAATATCATGGCTTATTTCGTAGACTATTTCATCAGACGGTCTAACAGGGTGTCTACTGCACGAAGTAGTCACGAATGTCACGAAATTGAAAATAAGGCACGAAAATCACGAAAAAGTCATGAATTTTGAGCCCATGTCACGAAATTTCAGTTATTACCGGAGTCTCACGTATTCCCGGTACTTGGGCGCATTCGTAATTTTTTTTTTTTTTTTTTTTTTTTTTTTTTTTTTTTTTTTTTTTAGCCGCATCGACAAATCTTGGCCATTAACGTCGAGCATTCGTAATTGTTGGCGTTTTTGTATGACGACGCAATTTTATCTGTCCCTCCCATCCCCTTTCTCTGTTAGATTCCTTTGTTGTAACATTTACACAACAATTATTCATTTATTAAATATATGCAGACTTAAATATTGAAATTCTGTACAAATTAATTAACTAAATTGTGTACTTTGACAATAAATATTTATTTAGTATTATTTTTTGAAATGTTGAATTCTGCTATCATTGTTCGATATTTTTGAGGCTGCTAATTCCATAGTCGTTCTAAATTTTTTTGTAAAATCATTTCTGCACTTCTAAAGTTAATATAACTATTCTCTCTAACATAAGATGCACATTTTATGCAGTCTTATTAATTGTTTAAATATATGTATGTAAGAATTGAAAGAAAATCTCGAAAACGGTTGCGAAATTGTAGTAAATGTAAGGTATCTATTCGAAAGCCTATTAAATTTCATACAAATATGATTTTTTGCAAAGCAATCTCATTCGGAAAAATCGATGTTTTAATGGAGTAATTCTCGCTCAGGATACTGTCACTTTGCTCTTATGGCGCCTAGAATCTTCGCTTTGAGATTTCATTTTTCACAGTAGTTTAAGACGAAATATCAAATATTTTTATTCTAAGCTATCCAAATGGCACTAGAGATGAGAACTGAAAAGTGCTAAACTTACGCAGTTCCTGCGAGTTGGACTGTTGTTTTAACGAACCCCGCCTAAACTCGAATATCGGTTTTCCGCACAGGTTGTTTAAAAAATCAAGATTTTTTAAATAAATTATTTCCCTTCAAATGTTAATTTCATTACCTTACTTCTATATGAAAGGAGTTTTATTTGCCACAGGACTAATACTCCACTTTTCCTTAGAACTATACTTCATGGGCGTAAGTTTTTATAGCCAATTGTCGCTTTTTGTTCAGAAACTTTGATGCTATATTCTTTAAGTCATAATCCGTGACCTTGTTCTGCCAGTTGACGTTGCATTTCTCTACCTGGCATCAGAGTTTTCATACCTAGATATTAAAAACTTTTAAAAATTCTCTACAAAAACTAGACTTTAAGACACTTGACGTAAAAAGATTGCTCTTGTTCTCTGACTTTTTATTCAGCTTGTACACATAAAAGGCTGGGTAGGCTTAGAGACGGTCTATAATAAGGATGTCGTAATCCAAATGATGACATTAGAATACAAAATCTTACGGGGATTGTAATCAGGTAGCAACTGCTGAGCTGTTCAGCCATGTTTGCTACGAGAATATTTTGATATAGAGTCAAGTATATCATATCGCTCTAGTATTTCTAAACTGACACAACTCAAAATAAAACCCAACTGAAAATGCGTCGCTCTTGCCTATGTAGGGGACTTAGTATTAAGACTGGAAGGGCGACACAAGTGCCCTCTGCTGCACAAGCTCTGAAGCTACGTAAATACAGTTTTGATGGTTGATAAAGATATATTTACCATGTCTTACATAATCACAATTATGACGGTGAGAATAAAACCGATTTTCGAGTTGTGACACTTTAGAAATACTAGTACGATATAATATACGATGCTTTTTGCTGTAATTCTTTAGTCAGATGACCTCTAAAAATTTGGAATTCCACTCGGAGTTGCTTGGAATTTATAAATACATTTATTAAAACAATGACTCATATGCGCCTTCCGTGAATTAATAAACGAGTTTAGTTTCTTTGGATGAATTAAGTTGCCTTGCTATGAAGCATGTAATTGCCATCGAACACGAACATAAAAATTGAGAAGCTGTGTTCTAAGCTAATCTTGGCGAGTTAATGGTTTTAAAAAATAAATACTTGAATTTTAGGACGTGAAGAAGACTTTCTTGTAGAGAGCCATTTCATGGGGGTTAATGTTTTAGCGCGGTTCCTCCCTCCCCCATAGGGAGGAACCCCGCTTATAAGGTTGATACAATGAAACAATCCGGAAGTGCCGACTAGAAAATTTTGCGTTTCAGAACCCCTAGAAACCGAAAATAACGGTGGTTCAAATTTGTATATATATATATATATATGTATATATTTATTTATATATATATATATATATATATATATATATATATATATATATATATATATATATATTTGTCTGTTCGCTCTCTAAATAGAAGACGAATGGTCCGATTTTGATGAAATTTGGTACAAAAATCTGTCGTCCAATTTGAAAGGTCAAGTTCGTTAACCAGCAAAATCCGCCCACTGGAAGATAGCGTTTGGGGCGAAATTCGCGCAGAAAAAATCGTAACGCTTACATTTTTGAGTTCATAAGCTTGTAAGTACTCGTTTTATAGGCTTCTTGGGCTAGAAAAACGAATGAAACCATTTTCAAGGCGATAGCTTTAACCGTTGTCGAGAAAATTGGAAAAATAGTTTTTGAATACCGTTTTTGGTTTGGGTACTTAGAATAACGGGATTCAGTTGAAACATTATCTGCATGTTCTACTTTCATTAAAACTAATATGTTGAAAGTTATGTTACGTTTGGAGTTAAGGAAGGGTTAGAATAAAATATTTTATGAACAGATATGAAAAGTTTTGGAAACTTCGTATACTTTCATTAATATCTCGAACACGGTTGGGAAATCGTGGTAAGTGGATTGAAACTATTTGAAAGCGTACTAAATTCTCTACAAAAATGATTCTAAAACTATTTTGATTAGGTTATGTCAATCGGAGAAATAAATGCTTAAAACTTCAAATACGTCTGTTTTGTTCTTATGAACGGGTTTTTGTCGTTCTTTTTGTAATTTTTGTCTCCTTCCCTTGGTTTTTTATTGCTTTTTATTTTTTTAATTTCTAATGTTGTATTTGTAAGGAAAATGTATGTGTGTGTAAAACAGGATAGGTAAAATGAGACCAATTTTCTGTTGTCAGAAATAATGAAAAGTTTTGGTAACTTTGTATACTTTCCTTAATATCTCGAAAAAGGTTGAGAATTTGGGAAACGGAAGAATACCATTAGAAAGCTTACTAAATGCTCTACAAAAAAGGTTCTAATAAAAGTTTTGATTAGGCGATGTCAATCGGAGAAATAAGTGCTTAAAACTTTAAAGTAATTGATTTCGCTTATTCGAACTGTTCTTTTTGTCTTTGATTTTGATACTTAAAATTATGGGATTGAGTTGAAACATTTTCTGCATGTTTGAATTTCATCAACACTAATATGTTAAAATTTTGGTTGCGTTTGGAGCTAAGGAAGGATTAGAATAAAATATTTTATTAACAGACATGAAATGTTTTGGGAACTTCGTATACATTCCCTAATATCTCGAAGACGGTTAGGAATATTGGTAAACGGAGGGTTACCATGCGAAAGCTTACTAAATGTTCTACAAAAAAGATTCTGAAACAATTTTTGATTAGGCTATGTCAATCGAAGAAATAAGTGCTTAAACTTTGAAGTAATTGATTTCGTTAATTCGAACGGTTCTTTTTGTTTGTTTTTATTCCTTGTTACTTTTTAATTGCTTAAAGGTGGATAATGTATTTGACAATAAAACAGATTAATTAAAATAAGAAAAACAATTCATTGTTAAAAATATATCAGGCTGTACCGTATGAAATGTCAGTTTTGGATTTGTCGATTTCCTTCAAATGTCTTGAAACTGTCGAGGCTCCTACTCCGAGTTCTTTGGCATATTCCCTAGTGTTTTTAATTGCTTATAGTAGTCTAATGTATTTGTCAATAAAACAGGATACGTATAATTAGAATCAATATTTTGTTTGTTAGAATTCGAAGATGCCGTATGAATATCTAGATTACAGTACTGGTGTTGATTTCATTCTTTAGAATTATTCTTGGTATTCCCTATTTTCATCTGTTACCCATAGTTTTTTATTGTTAGTAGGTTTTAGCACTTTCCTCCGAAGGAAAGTAGCTATTGAGGTTGGACTCATGACGGAATTTTTGAAAAATTTCTTCAAATCTTTATCGATCCTACCTAGTAGACACCGAAAATGACCCCCGTTAAAATTTATATATATCTATATATATATATATATATGCATATATATATACATATATATGTGTCTGTTAACACGATAGCGGCCAGAGTTTTTGTTTTTTCGTCACGAAACTTGGTATATAGCATTCAATTAGCAAACGATTGAACGAGTTCGTTAACCACCAAAGTCGGTCCACCGGAAGGGGGGGTTTACCCCGAACCCAAAACACTAATTTGACTATGTCAGCCGTAATATTTGTTATATTTCAACGAAACTTGGTATTCGTAGTGGTAATATAGAGAGAAAAGTGAGATATAAAAATGAACTAAATCGGTTCATTAGAAGGGGGGGTTTACTCCTGACCCACAATACCAATTCGCCACTACCAGCCGTGATTTTTGGTATATTTCAACGGAACTCGGTATTCGTAGTGGTAATCCACAGGTAAATAACTGTTGTAAAAATAAACTAAATAGGTTCATTAGGAGGGGGGGGGGTTTACTCCGGACCCACAATACCAATTCGCCACTACCAGCAGTGATTTTTTGTATATTTCGACGAAACTCGGCATTCGTAGTGGTAATCTACAGGTAATTATGTGTTGTAAAAATAAACTAAATCGGATCATTAGAAGGGGGGGTTTACTCCTGACCCAAATTCTTAATATACTCATACCGGTCGTAATTTCTGCTGTATTGTAACGAAACGCGGTATACGTCGTGGGTAACTCATGAGAAAGAAGTGTTGTAGAAATGAGCTGAATCGGTCAATCGGAAAGCGGGGGTTTAATTTGTAATATATTTCAATAGAAAAGCCCGTCAGACGTAGGTTCACAAAGCCGCCGCAAGGAGCGCTTTCTACCACTAGAGTGACTGTATCCTGTTCCTGCGTTAGATCAAAATAGGATAATATGAGGTTTTTTGTATTTATTACGAAGTGTAATAGGTACCATGTGTAAACATAACTCTGGAAGCAAATTATTAATTGATCAGTTACTCATTACAAATTTAAAAGAGAACTATTCATGTTTTTGTTTTATTTATGTAGGATATTTTAAGCAAATTGTTCTGGAAAGCAATCTACACTACTCAAATTCTGAGGAAAGTGCTTAGTTATGCAGCTCCTGCGTGACGGACTTTTTTTCTTATTGATTATAGAATATTAATCTATTTGGATATAAAACAGGATATGTAAAATTAGTGACCATATTTCGGAGATTTCTGAGCGAAATACTTTTAAGATTTTCTACCACCACGAACGGCTTTTTTCCTCTATTTTTATCCACTAGATAGGCTTTATTTTGCATATTATTCTATTTAAGTTTTATTCAGCAGGGGATTCTGATGAAATGTTGTGTTTTTGCTGTGGATTTTAAATACGATGTATCTAAGATTGGATAACATTAGCGAGTCTACATAGTTAAGAACCGACGACGGAGGATTACTTCTTGCTATGATTTAGTCTACATATGTATATTAAGTCCTAAATCCAAAAAATAAACTTCACAACGGTCAGATACTATGAGCGAATATGGCAGTTCAATGCCCGTACAAGGGGGCCGCAGGAAATTTACCTGCTAAGAGTTAATCCTCAAGAGCTGTAAATATACCCCAGGTATCTGCCGAGACAAATACAAAGCCTAGGCGGAGAGCACCCCAAAAACTCAGATCCAAACATAAGGTTATATACTAAATATTCATAAAGACTACTTAGTTGTAAACCGATTCATCAATTAGCAATCAATAGTTTTCAACAAAGGTTATATACTAAATATTGATAAAAAAGTATTTAATCAGAAAAAAAAAACAATATTCCACAAGACTTGTTTTTGGTCCATTTGTGTCTACTCCATAGACTTAATTAGGTATATTATTCTATTGTAGTTGGGCAACTAAACTTTGTTTTATTTTGTTAAATAAAGTTTTTTTTTCTTGACTTGTTATTCGTCAAGACTTTTATTTATCCTTGTGTATTTACTAGATAGGTTTTATTCGGCATATTATTCTATATAGGCTATATTAGGCAGGGTATTCTACTCAATCTTGTGTACTTCTTCTTGATCCTTCTGTACATGGGCGTATATAAAAACAATTTCGGGGGGGGGGGCTGAGACCATTTCCAGGGTATGGAATACTAAATATTTAGAGCTTGGAATAGTTTTAGGCAACTAAAACGCTATTACACGTAAAATAAAATATGTTTTATGAACTAAATGATCATATTTAATTTATTTTTTAAGGGTTTTACGAGAAGTTTTTATCATCAATTCAAAATTTTGCGAGGGGCTGCAGCCCCCCCCTCATATACGCCCATGCTTCTGTATCCTCTAGAAAGGCTTTATTAGGCATATTTTGTATTGATTTATAGAGCTTTGCTTTAGAATGAGAGCCAGATTCTGTAATTTCCGCTTCTGTGTATACGTTAGCTACTGTCGGTGTCCCTGACGGCTTAATATCACTTTTATTCGAGATGTTCGAGAGGATTTTGACAATTTTCACGAGATATATAAAAAAAAAAAAAGTTTATTTATTTTCTAAGCTTATCAAATGGCACTAGGGACATGAACGGAACCGCGCTAAGATGCTGCAGTTCCTGCGAGTCGGACTTTTTTAAGATAAATCTTACCCATTGGCGCTGCGACCCACGAGGAGTCTTTGCCACCTTCACTAGAAAAAATAAATTCCTCCAACCATGGGCGTATATAAGGGGGGCTGAGGGGGCCGCAGCCCCCCGAATTTTTGATTTGATCGGTAAAAATTTCATAAAACCCTTAAAAATAAATTAAATAAGATCATTAAGTTCATAAAACATATTCTATTTTAGGTGTAAGAGCGTTTAAGTTGGCTAAAACTCTTCGAAGATCTAAATTCCAAACACCGGAAATGGTCTCAGCCCCCCCCCCGAAATTTTCCTAGCCCCTACGAAATTATTTTTTCTAAACGTCCATGCCTCCAACCGAGAATGGCGAACCTCGCCGTTGCCTGGTGGAATTGCCAAGTGACCTTGGATCTTCTTCCACGTCAGCGAACTTTCTTAAACGTGATCATTTAGTTCCTCAGTTGCCGTGTGGTCTGCCGTTGTAGCGTTTACGTGGCTATTTTGCCAGTGGCCCGTCGCTCGAAGTGACTCAGCCACCTAATTCATTGAGATCACGGCCAAAAGATATTGCTCGCCATAAATTTGGTATATCTCGGTTTCGAGCGGATTTGGCAGCCATCTTGGTTTGGATTTGGGCCCTAAAGACGTCGTAGTATTCTCTTTTAATAAGTAGTTTATAATATAATTGTAAAAGGGGTGTTGCAAACAAATCGTAATGAATCAGCTTTAATTTGATTCAGTGGCTAGTCATGAAGAGCGACAGGCAATAAATTAATTGTGTAGGTGATTATTATTTAATTTCTGTCAATAATTCAGGCAGGGATATATTGCATAATCTTATTAGGACCAGGGACCTAACAAGTAAGCATTTTGTTAACTAATTTATAATTTTCTTTTTATTAATTCTTACCTTTAATTTCCTTCGATTTCAGTAAAATTATTTAGAGGTTCTCATTATATTTATAGTACCCTGATCTAAAATTTGTTCGGGTTCGTATATGAAATTACCCTGCAGTAAATATTTGAATAAAGATTGCCTTCTGGGGACTAGTTCCCTAATCTAATATATTTTGTATTAGAGCAAAGTGGCAAAGGAATAATTATATTACAGGTGTTAAGAAGAATGAGAATAAAGTGGTAGAGAAAGGTAGAGGTTGAAAAGAAAAAGTCCGTCACGCAGGAGCTGCATAACTAAGCACTTTCCTCAGAATTTGGGTAGTGTAGACTGCTTTCCAGAACAATTTGCTTAAAATATCCTACATAAATAAAATAAAAACGTGAATAGTTCTCATTTTGTAATGAGTAACTGATCAAATATTAATTTGCATCCAGAGTTATGTTTACACATGGTACCTACTACACTGGTAATAAATACCAAAATCCTCATATTATCGTATTTTGATCTAACGCAGGAACAGGATACAGTCACTCTAGTGGTAGAAAGCGCTCCTTGCGGCGGCTTTGTGAACCTACGTCTGCCGGCTTTTCTATTCAAATATATTACAAATTAAACCCCCGCTTTCCGATTGACCGATTCAGCTCATTTTTACAACACTTCTTTCTCATGAGTTACCCACGACGTATACCGCGTTTCGTTACAATAAAGCAGAAATTACGACCGGTATGAGTATATTAGGAATTTGGGTCCGGAGTAAACCCCCCCCTTCTAATGAACCGATTTAGTTTATTTTTACAACACATATTTACCTGTAGATTAGCACTACGAATACCGAGTTTCGTCGAAATATACCAAAAATCACGGCTGGTAGTGGCGAATTGGTATTGTGGGTCCGGAGTAAACCCCCCCTTCTAATGAACCGATTTAGTTCATTTTTATATCTCACTTTTCTCGCTATATTACCACTAAGAATACCAAGTTTCGTTGAAATATAACAAATATTACGGCTGACATAGTCAAATAAGTGTTTTGGGTTCGGGGTAAACCCCCCCTTCCGGTGGACCGACTTTGGTGGTTAACGAACTCGTTCAATCGTTTGCTAATTGAATGCTATATAGCAAGTTTCGTGACGAAAAAACAAAAACTCTGGCCGCTATCGTGTTAACAGACATATATATATATATATATATATATATATATATATATATATATATATATGCATATATATATATATAGATATATATAAAAATTTTAACGGGGGTCATTTTCGGTGTCTACTAGGTAGGATCGATAAAGATTTGAAGAAATTTTTCAAAAATTCCGTCATGAGTCCAACCTCAATAGCTACTTTCCTTCGGAGGAAAGTGCTAATAAAGCAGGCTCCCGGCAAAAGGACCGCTATTAACGAGATAGGTCCCGCAGACGGCGAGAATAAAGGGAATATTTGACATGCAGCCAGCTGAAAAGATCCCTACCTCTTTGATGTGCAACATGGAGGTATAAATTATAGCCAAGCTCGATACTAGTTTCCAGAACTGAATTCAATTAAGGTTACAAGAAGGCACGTGTGAGAATAAACTGTATGTCAACTCGGTAGCGCGTACTGGTTTCTAGCTCTTGTATATTATTTGTTCCCTGTTCCGGAACACATGATCTAATTACAGAGATTGCGCGCTAACAAGCAGTATCGGGTGATTTAGAGTGCGATAAACGAACCACGATATGCGAGGACGTAATTCGGAGAAAACTAATTGAACCAGTAAAACGCCAAGGAGAAAATACGACCTTATTACTTTTTTATTTTTATTTGTGTAGAGCCTGCTACATTGGCGATTTGCTCTATTAAGTCGCAGGTTCCAAGCAAAAGCAGAAGAGTCCATAAAATATAATGCGCATTGGAAAAGATTAAAACTAAAAAAATAAATATTGTTCACACTAAGATGTGAAACCCGCAATGTATGAGCCGTCAGGTGCTGTACTTCAACAGGTCAATTGTGAACTCGCTACGTAGCTCTTTTTTACTGCTTAAATACGACCTGAACAGAAACCGTCGTATCCTAGTCTTGAACCTCTTGGGAGCACATTCTATCTTCAGTATGGCATTTTAAAGATTATGGAAGACACTGACCCAAGGAAACAGAAACAGATCGGCAACAGAAACAGAATAACGAAAAAGCAACCAGTAACTGATATGAGACAATTTTTTTTTATTTATTTTTTTTTTTTTACACCCTCGAAAATTTAATAATTTGTGCATAGAGAGCTCCAGGCCAAACGGATTGGAACCTGGAGCTGGCCTAAGGACTATACCTTCATTAATTTACCATGATGATTAGATAGTTAGCCGTCGAGGTGATAAGTAAAGATGGAATGGTTGGGATTCGGCTAAATAAACCTCAATATGATTTTGTTTTAAAAAAATCTCTATAGATTTTTTTAAAACAAAATCATATTGAGGTTTATTTAGCCGAATCCCAACCATTCCATCTTTACTTACATTAATTTACGCTTACTTACTTTAGCCTAATAAAATTTGAAAAGTACTAAAACAAAATGAACAGGTATATTTAAAATAGAATTTGGATACGTATAGTAACAAATTTTCATGTTTCTTAGTACATATCAAAGTGAATAAAATAGAATGCTGGGTTCTTTATATGTATTAGTATACGTTTGTTTTGCATTCAAATTGTAAGATGATGTTTATGTGTGAGCTACCAGCAATCAACAGTTCTTAGTGACGTGTGATACTTTCATGTTTTCTCGTTTTCTCCAGTTCGTTAAGTTTGTGTTTTACTGATAAATTCATATTAATAATGACGGTGTTAATTAAATTTATTCCCTGTCAACCAGTAAATGCTATATATTTATTAATGAAAATCGAATTAGTTTTCCTATTTATTACAATTACAATGGCTGGGGTCTCCCATGGTCTAGTGGCTAGCGCCTTAGATTCGTAAGCGGGAGATATTGGCTTCGATCTCCACCGGCGGCAGGAGTTTTCTCATTCCACGGCTCATTGGGAAAATTCCTCGCTGTACCCTGGATGTCGGCGCTAATGACCTAGTTGTCGAAGCGCCGTAAAAAAATAAAATAAAAATAATACAATACTTCTAATTAGACGTAATTTATATTTAAGGCCTTTTTATGTCCAGACATTTTGGGAATGGAAAAGGCCCCGTCTCTCCCCTGCTAATATATAAATGAATTGTATTTGATGGAATTCATCCAGAAGTTTAATGAAAATGCCCTGCTATTCTGATTCATTAGGGACAGCCCATGACTGAAATGAATAGAAATGTTGAGAAGTTCTTCACTCTAATCTACTCGCTCAGCTGTAGATTAATTTATGATGCCATTGATGATAAAGGGCTAAGGGAATTGTAGTTTTTACAATGAAATCTAAAGTTCCTTGGCAAAGCGATAGTCCTAATCCGAAGAAGAGAAAAAGTAGGCGAAAGCAAATTTAATTATATCCTTTTTAATTATGCCTCTCCCAGTAAAGTTTTTAACGCCTCCAGTCAATAACGTGGGGGTATGATCTGAAAATATCTCCCCAATTAAAGTGGAACGGAACTTTTCTTAAGGACAATGTGCACATTGCCGACAAAAGCCCTCAAACTTACATATTAAATTAGACAATTCCTTATACTTACTAACAAAGCCATGAACTTAAGCAGCAACAAACTTACCTTACTGAAAAAAGAACTATGCAACTAGGAAGATGGATAAATCAGTCAGCTATATTAGAAATTGAAAAACAGGAAATATTGGAGAAAGGAAGAGGAGACCCGGACCACAGAGTAACGCTTCCTCTGAGAAATAAGAGCATGCATGAAGAGTGAGAAATAAGTAACAGGCAGACTTTTCATAAATCGAGGAAGAGACCTCGCTTTCCTCGGTAGTAAGTATTAGCTCAAATCGACTAGGATAAACAATACACTGCAAGACAAGTTTAAGCACCTCAGGAATAAGGACAAGTGCAAATCTCAGGTTCTTTCTGAGCTTTAACATTTTGATAAAAAAAACTGTAATTCACAGCACAAGTACAAACAGTGACCGTGTCAGTTTCTGCTTCATGAACGTTAGTCAGTGCTAATTTATGAGTTTCTCGTTTTATGAAACCAGTTTCTTCAGTTTGCACTAGGCCTTAGAGTTCAATTTTATATATGGTCCTTAGTTCCGGCAATCTTGTTGATAAATAAATATTTATCAACAAGATTGCCTTTCTCAATGGCAGCTGCCCTATTTCCAGAGTCCGTCAAGAAAGGAACCATTGAAGGATTGAATGTCATAATTAGAGGTGGCATGAAATACGTCACTTACATTATTGCACTTGTCAAAAACACAAGCGTCTGCAATTTTTTACAATATTTGACTACTGAACTCCGACTTTCGGGAGAAGTTTATTTATTTGCTGTTTTCATTCCATTCAAGACTAGTTGTGTCCAATTTAGAAAAATCCAAAGATCCGATACGAAACTATTATGAACGAACCGAGGCTTTATCGGCAAGTCAAACACTGACTCTGAGGGCACAGGGCTTGTGGTTGCTAGTTGGTTGTTCTAGTTTGCTACATCAGGAATCTAGGTACGTCCTTCGTAGTGTTAGCACTTTACAAGTTGCATGTTTGTTTAAGGCAAGTCTAACAGCTGTCGGAGCAATTCTACTTGAACGTACCTGCAGGCTATAATAGTTGGTTGTGGGATCTATACTATTCTATAGAGTAAATTGTATTGTTGTTACATTCTGATGACAAAACAATTATTGTTTTAAAGAAATATTAACTATATTTTGACTTCATTTTTTCCGTGTCGTGCAAAATATATGTTATCGGGGTCTCTCGTGGTCTAGTGGCTAGCGCGCTAGATACATAAGCGGGAGATGGTGGGTTCGATCGACCGGCGACAGGAAAAACTCAGGAATTTTCTCAACTCAGGGCTCGCTGAGAAATTTCCTGGCTGCGCCCTGGATGTCGGCGCTAATGGCCAAGAATTAGTGGATGCGCCGTAAAAAAAAAAATATATATATATATACATATATGTTATCGATTTGTTTTTTTTCTTTATAGCACTATTCGATTTTTCAAATGTAAAATTACTTGTATAGTGATGAAAATTGCCCAAAGTGATTGCCTACGTGATACTAGTGATTAATATCACCGGTTTTTATTTGTTTTCAAATTACTGTATTTTTCTATATATCAGAAGATTTAGTTATCTTTTTCTCATTTAGGGGTTTCATATATTAAGAATTTTACTTCCTGGTCTAATGCACAGAGACATAATATTCATCTTGAGCTATAGCTTGGCTATAGCTTGCCTTCTCCGATGAATACACTTATTTGTCTGTTCGCTATCTAAGTGGCTCAAAGACAGACCGATTTGAACGAAACTTAGTTCAAAAAAATTTCCTAACTAATTTCGGTTCGGGTACTTAGAAACGATGGATTCAGTTGGCTTTGTCTTGATGTATGACATTCATCGAAACTATTATATTTAAATTCTGGTTACTTTTCGAGTTAAGTAAGTATTAGAAAAAAAAAAATGGTATTAACACAGATGTACAGTTCTGGATTTCCTCTGTTTGCCTATGTTTGTACATATTTTATTTTTTTAAATAACATTTAACAGTATAATGAGTATTTTAGTAAAACAAGGCAAGAAAATGAAAATCATATTTGTTATAGTGTTTTATATTTTTTCTAGAGCGAAAGTTGAGAAGGTGGGAGGAGTTATTTCCGGTTAAAATATTGTCAGTTCCTTTTGTGGCACCTAAAATCTTGCTTCTCTTTGAGATTTTACTTTACATTATTACGCGGTTTACATTTTTCAAGATCGAAACATAGTATTAACTGTTTCTTTTTTCTAAGCTTTCATAATGATACTAGGGATGAGGACGGAATCGCGCCTCCTGCGTGTCGGACATTTGGCTCCCCTCTGTCATGACCGGTAGAGCAGCTTCCTTCTTTCGCACAAACGTCTTCTGAAGTACTGACTGCTTTCCCCCGCATACATTTATTTCCATGAATGGCTTGGTACATTATAATTGTTCATACCCCCAAATTAATTGTAGGAGTAGCAATCATTGCTCGTTCCTCACTTCCTGGATTTGTGCGATTTACCTCTGCACACGACTGCCATTTTCCCGTGTTTCTGATTCTACCAGCCACTCAAATATGCCGACATCGACTTGTAAATATGTATGTAAAATATGTGATTTAATGAAGTTGTTATCTTAAAAATTCGATGAGTTTGCATTTTCTGTATTGTGCTTTTAAACTCACACCGAGGATGAGCTTGCAATGTCTGTACCCTAAGATTATGCAGTTCTTGCAATTAAAGTTTTGCAATAAACAGTTAGATTTTAGGCGTTCAAGCCTAATTATTTTATTCAGTTACAGTTACTTCTTTCAGCAGGGAAATATTTGTAGATGAAAGTGTGTTTCTAACATAAGAGAATTGCTTGTCGGAGAGATATTTTCAAATAACTTTGAATTATGACAGAAGAGACTTGTTTAAGACCACGCCACACTCGCTGAATCCTACTTAACCCATTTAGAACTTAATAAGAAAATATGACCTAACTTGAAAACTGGGAGGAGAAATTAAAGGACTTATACAACTTCACTTGATGCTCAAGCCTGAATTTTACTGCCAACTGGGTGTTATTTTAATTCCCACCATATCAAGCGCAGGTATGACCAATCATTTTCCAAAAGGCTATATCGTCTAGATCGCAACTCGATTAATATTTGTTAAGTGAGATATCGTCGTTACAAATGCAAAGTATCGAATGTGAAAATCACCACTTTTCAGAGTGGAAAAGCGTTTATTCATAACTTTTTTTTTGTCAGTCAAATATTCGGCAGATTTGACCTTTTGACAGTGGAATACTTTCCCTTTCATAGAGTGAACTAAGATTCAAGAATTTGCCGTGCATAAGTCCAGCAGAAATTAGTAAAGATTGAAAATAGAGGGAGAACAATTTTTTTGCGTGGCTGATACTTGTTCAAACCTTTTCTTTATTTAAAAAGAGCCAACAACATTTTATGCATATTTTCCTAAAAGTAAAATACTCGCCTTTACCTACCATTCGATGAATCGAGCTAAAAGAGCAAAATAACAAATAATATATTTTTAACGTTTTACAGAGAAATATGAATAAAATGCTTATCTACGCTTGGATTTTGTCCATCCGCGAGAGAAGAAAATACATATAACAAACAAGATAATCTAAATAAAGCAAAATAAAAATAAATCATATTTCAACATGAAAAAAGAGAGAGATTTAATAATTAAACACGAAAAAAAAACAAAAACCTTTAATAAAAGTGTTAATTTATGCTGAAAGAAAAATAGAAAATATAAATAATGAATACGCTCAAATTTTTTAACTGAATAATTAAAGTGGTTAATTAAAATTTGTCTCTATTTGCATAACGTTCCTAAAGAAATAAACAATTTCTCCGTTTGCTTACATAGAGAATTACTTTTACTTCTTCTAAGAAGAAGCGATTTTTGCTGTTAGGTATTTTTCTAAACTTGGTCAATAATCTACATCTTGGGAAAAACGGCCGTGACTCTTTTTCCTCTTTGTCTTTGAGATTGCACGTGAAGCTGTCTGTACATCCTCCTATGGAGCATGGCCTATTCAGGCATGGGCGTATATAAGGGGGGCTGAGGGGGCTGCAGCCCCCCCCCTCCTCCGAAATTTTGATTTGATCGGTAAAAAGTTCATAAAACCCTTAAAAATAAATTAAATAAGATCATTTAGTTCATAAAACATATTCTATTTTGGGTGTAATAGTAAGTTGGCTATCCGCCCTAATAGGAACTGTGGAAAAATGGTCCTGATCCTTAAAGCTAATTCACAAGCACTTGAAATTGCACCCTGGATGCAATTTTCAATAGTGGACAGTGGACAAGTTGAAGATACGGCAACTTGTCCACTGTCCACTATTGAAAATTTCCGTAAGAGCAGCGTCATCTTAGCTCGTCATATCTAGTGACATTATAAAGTTTAAAATAGAAACAGCTAATGTTTTGTCTTTATCATACATGAAAAATTATAACACGTGCAAAAAAAAAAAACAAAAAAAAAAACAAAACAACTTCAAAGCAAAGCAAGAGCTTAGGCGCCACAACGGGATATTGACAGTATTCTAAGCGGAAATTGCTAAATTTAAGCACCAATTTGATCGAAAGATATCGCTATATCAAAAATTGCACAAGAACCACATTTTTAATAAATTGTACAAGCTTTCATGGAGTTCTCACATTAAACCTTTCAAGTCATACACTAATGATTTTTACATTGTAATAAACAATTGAATATTCTATTATTTATATTAGAATATGTTTTTAAATTGCAATTTTATACATTTTATTTCTTTTTTTAGTTTTTTGTTTAATTTTATTCCTTTTTAGCGCGGTTCCTCCCTCCCCCATAGGGAGGAACCCCGCTTAGAAGGTTGATACAATGAAACAATCCGGAAGTGCCGCCAAGAAAATTTCGCGTTTCAGAACCCCTAGAGACCGAAAATAACGGTGGTTCAAATTGTTATATATATATATATATATATATATATATATTTATATATTTATTTATTTATTTATTTATATATATATATATATATATATATATATATATATATATATATATATATATTCCTTTTTTATCCTAGGAGGCATGGGGTCATTAAGCAGTCTTCCTTTATTATACTACTTTATTTATTGGGCCCGACATGTTTCGTGCATCTTTTCTTCGCACCTCCTCAGGGGCACTTCTTGCAAGGAAGTCCTCCCGTTACCAAGTACTCCCTCTGGAGTCCTGCGCGCTATATATATATATATATATATATATATATATATATATATATATATATATTTGTCTGTTCGCTCATTTCTGGCTTCCCTGATGGTCCGATTTTGATGAAATTTGGTACAAAAATCTTTCGCCCAATTTGAAAGGTCAAGTTCGTTAACCAGCAAAATCCGCCCACTGGAAGATGGCGTTTGGGGCGAAATTCGCGCAAAAAAAATCGTAACGCTTACGTTTTTGAGTTCATAAGCTTGTAAGTACTCTTTTTATAGGCTTCTTGGGCTAGGAAAACGAATGGAACCATTTTCAAGGCGATAGCTTTAACCGTTTTCGAGAAAACTGAAAAAATAATTTTTGAATGCCGTTTTTGGTTTGGGTACTTAGAATCATGGGATTCAGTTCAAACATTTACTGCATGTTCTACTTTCATTAAAACTAATATGTTAAAATTTTGGTTACGTTTGGAGCTAAGGAAGGATTAGAATAAAATATTTTATTAACAGACATGAAATGTTTTGGGAACTTCGTATACATTCCCTAATATCTCGAAGACGGTTAGGAATATTGGTAAACGGAGGGTTACCATGCGAAAGCTTACTAAATGTTCTACAAAAAAGATTCTGAAACAATTTTTGATTAGGCTATGTCAATCGGAGAAATAAGTGCTTAAACTTTGAAGTAATTGATTTCGTTTATTCGAACGGTTCTTTTTGTTTGTTTTTATTCCTTTTTATTTTTTAATTGCATAAAGTTGGATAATGTATTTGACAATAAAACAGATTAATTAAAATAAGAAAAACAATTCATTGTTAAAAATATATCAGGCTGTACCGTATGAAATGTCAGTTTTGGATTTGTCGATTTCCTTCAAATGTCTTGAAACTGTCGAGGCTCCTACTCCGAGTTCTTTGGCATATTCCCTAGTGTTTTTAATTGCTTATAGTAGTCAAATGTATTTGTCAATAAAACAGGACACGTATAATTAGAATCAATATTTTGTTTGTTAGAATTCGAAGATGCCGTATGAATATCTAGATTACAGTACTGGTGTTGATTTCGTTCTTTAGAATTATTCTTGGTATTCCCTATTTTCATCTGTTACCCATAGTTTTTTATTGTTAGTAGGTTTTTCTTATTGATTATAGAATATAAATCTATTTGGCTATAAAACAGGATACGTAAAATTAGTGACAATATTTCGGAGATTCCTGAGCGAAATACTTTTAAGATTTTCTACCACCACGAACGGCTTTTTTCCTCTATTTTTATCCACTAGATAGGCTTTATTTTGTATATTATTC
Source organism: Gonocerus acuteangulatus (assembly GCA_946811695.1). Lineage (NCBI taxonomy): Eukaryota > Metazoa > Arthropoda > Insecta > Hemiptera > Coreidae > Gonocerus > Gonocerus acuteangulatus. The sequence goes on from OX328125.1 coordinate 80,229,292, forward strand.
TATATAAGTTTTATTCAGCAGGGGATTCTGATGAAATGTCGTGTTTTTGCTGTGGATTTTAAATACGATGTATCTAAGATTGGATAACATTAGCGAGTCTACATAGTTAAGAACCGACGACGGAGGTAGACTTCTTGCTATGATTTAGTCTACATATGCATATTTAGTCCTAAATACAAAAAATAAACTTCACAACGGTTAGATACTATGAGCGAATATGGCGGTTCAATGCCCGTAGAAACAAGGGGGCCGCAGGAAATTTACCTGCTAAGAGTTAATCCTCAAGAGCTGTAAATATACCCCAGGTATCTGCCGACACAAATACAAAGCCTAGGCGGAGAGCACCCCAAAAACTCAGATCCAAACATAAGGTTATATACTAAATATTCATAAAGACTACTTAGTTGTAAACCGATTCATCAATTAGCAATCAATAGTTTTCAACAAAGGTTTTATACTAAATATTGATAAAAGGTATTTAATTAGAAAAAAAAACATTATTCCACAAGAATTGTTTTTGGTCCATTTGTGTCTACTCCATAGACTTAATTAGGTATATTATTCTATTGTAGTTGGGCAACTAAACTTTGTTTTATTTTGTTAAATAATGTTTTTTTTCTTGACTTGTTATTCGTCAAGACTATTATTTGTCCTTGTGTATTTACTAGATAGGCTTTATTCGGCATATTATTCTATATAGGCTATATTAGGCAGGGTATTCTACTCAATCTTGTGTACTTCTTCTTGATCCTTCTGTACATGGGCGTATATAAAAACAATTTCGGGGGGGGGGGCTGAGACGATTTCCAGGGTATGGAATACTAAATATTTAGAGCTTGGAATAGTTTTAGGCAACTAAAACGCTATTACATGTAAAATAAAATATGTTTTATGAACTAAGTGATCTTATTTAATTTATTTTTAAGGGTTTTACGAGAAGTTTTTATTATCAATTCAAAATTTCGGGAGGGGCTGCAGCCCCCTCAGCCTCCCCCCCCCCTCATATACGCCCATGCTTCTGTATCCTCTAGACAGGCTTTATTAGGCATATTTTGTATTGATTTATAGAGCTTTGCTTTAGAATGAGAGCCAGATTCTGTAATTTCCGCTTCTGTGTAAAAGTTAGCTACTGTCGGTGTCCCTGACGCCTTAATATCACTTTTATTCGAGATGTTCGAGAGGATTTTGACAATTTTCACGAGATATATATATAAAAAAAATAAGTTTATTTCTTTTCTAAGCTTATCAAATGGCACTAGGGACATGAACATGACCGCGCTAAGATGCTGCAATTCCTGCGAGTCGGACTTTTTTTGTTTGGTTCTGTTTTGAACTATTTTATATAGTTTATTACATTAAGCTCATTAAGTTCATTTGGTATGTTAGATTTTGTTTTGTGCATTTTGAATTCTTTATTTAAACCTATTTTTTTTTATATTAATTTTAACCTTTACTAATTATGCGAGAAAATCACCTTGCTGTTGTAGAGTTCTGTAACTAACTAAATAGATAAGATTTCGAATAGATTCTTTACATTTAATGCGATTTCCTAAATGGTTTCATGATATATAACATTATATCCGAAAATGGTCCCCTTACATTTTTTTGTAAGGAATCACAGAAACGTTTTACTACTTTAAAACGAAAATTAAATGAATTAGATGTAGATTATAACAAACTCAACAAGAAAGAGCATCGATCATTACCTTCCGCTAGTTTTAATAAAGTGAGTTATAATAAAGGTCCAGAAGGGACTTTAACATACAATACAAAAAAATATTGTACACTGAATTTATAAATGCATTTCTGGATTGTATAATTTATTCAATGTTATGTAACCATTGCATCGGCTTTGATCCCATACTATCGTACGATTAGTTACTTAGTCTAGATCAGCCTGTTTTCAGTGATACAATTTATTTATAGGGAAGCGTATAGAATGTCTTTAACATATATTCACCTTTTTAAAGTAAAATTTTCAAATTACTGTTTATACTTTCATCAATTCTTTACGCGTGTGTGTGTATGTGAATTATAAAGTTGAAATTGCCATGTTATTAGTGATAGTCAGAGGTCAGAGGTTGTTACTGAAACTGGTGATATTTTGCAGAAAGCATTGCATGGATAATTATTCCTTAGGAACATTTGTAAGTACATATTTCAATTTTTTTAGGCAATTAGAATTTTTAGTTGCGTTACCTTCCTGTTCGTTTTAGTCGAAAACCTGACGGTATTTCATTCTGCCATTTTTTTCTCACTGACGTATTTGATATTAATGTCATTCTGTCCACTTATAATGGGTTGCTAGAGCACGCATTATGCCAATCACTCTTTGTTGGAGATACACAATTATTCAATAAGAGTTTTAACTATAAGATTAGGATATAAGAAGAAGATTAACTTATAATGGTCACATATACATGTTTCAGAAAATATTAATTATTATTTCTTCGAAAAAAATAAATAGTAAGGGATTGACTTTATTTATGAATGTTTATGAATTCAACTCATTATAGTGAATGTGTAATTTAATATATTCATAGAAAAAATAATATAAATAAAACGAAATACAGAGTTTTTCTTTTTTGGAGCGAAAATAGGTTAATGTGCATTATTCAATGTAAAGTGTTTTTAAAATCTATATTTAAGAGTGCAGGTTGTTAGAAGTGTAATGGAAGTTAAACCCTCAATGATAAAAAAACATTTCACTTTCGTTTGAATAGTTGAAGAGCTTCTTTCAATTTTTTTATAATTCCTCTAAAAAGAGAGGTAGTAGATTTTTTAAAAATTAAAAAGGTCTAAGTAAAAAATAAGGACGGAATTGCCAAGTGGATACGTTTCTATGGGGAGAATATTTTTTTTTTTTACATCTGCCACTCAACTGTCCCGTCTAGTTGAAGATATCTCATTCAGTAGGTTTAGAAAGGGAATATTAATTTTTCACGAATGAAATATAAAATATTAGTGTTCCCTGACAAAGTTGAGGGCAGAGGTCTAGTAAGAAAACGCACAACCTACGCTAATTCACTTCAATGATGGTAATTGAGGGGGCGTTTTGTCAATATTCACTATGCTTTCGTTAATGTGTTGTCAGATTTAATGAGTTTTCCTCTCTACATAGCTTTAAAAAAAAAAACTATCCAGCCAAATGTAACATAAAGGTTGAGTCTCATTCTTAATTGTTAATATATTTGTTTGGTATATACTGCCTCTACCCATGCGAGTCATTGGCAGTTCTCTAGTAATTCTTAATTAGTAATAAGAGATAAATTAAAAATATTTCGGGCTTCAATATTATGGTATTGAATATATATTGCCCAAAATACGCCATCTATACCTGAGATACTCGAATCTGGGGCGCGTTCGTTAAGCGTAAGTAGCTTCGAAAGGAGGAAAAACAATTTGCTCGAGAAAAAAATCAAGATCTCAGGCGGGTAATGAGGGGTCGAAGCCCACCTGCAGGAGGGATTTTTCTTATATCAGGACAATTGAAAAAAAAATTCCCGGCTGCATCATGGATGTCGGCGCTATTGGCCCAGATGTCGGTGTGCTGGGAAAAAAGGAGGGATATCTCGGGCTTGGCCATTAAGTTGTTAAATATTCTTGCACAAATGTGTGCCTAATAGATATTTAATAAGTTTATTAATGTACTGGCTGCCATCGGAAAGTAATTCTAGTCTGGTAAAATATCTTCTATGGATGATATCATGATAAACGAATGTTTCACTTAAGATTTCTTACTCCGTGTCGCATGTACAATTTAAATTGCTACAAGCTGTAGATCCATCATCACTGATATTCATAAAGTTGAGCGTCAACATTGTGTAAATTTGTGGATCACGACTAACGTGCCCAATGTGGCGAGGATGATCCAAATAGAGCTTTTGTTGTTGATAATCCTGAGGCCAAAGAGATTTTACGATCCAGCGACTGCTTTGCCTGCGTAATGGAATCAGGCTAAGTAATAGCATGGAGACCACAATGAAGGTGAATAGGGGCATGAAGGGAGATAACTAGTGGCTTTGTACACGGCTTGTGCTTGCATTTACCTCGAGTTAGGATAGGGACAGGGAAATGCGTGTTTTCAGGACGATTTTTAAAGAAACCGAGGTAAAAGGATTGACATAATATTTGGATCAACTTGTTAATAACATAGGTCAACATTTGATCTAAAAAAAAAAAAAAAAAAAAATAAACAATACTCGGAGCAGTATGATCGTTATAAGGTTTTTGGAGTCGCTGATTACGATGTCTGGGTTGGTTAACCTTCCTCACATCGGATTCAATGTCATTTGAAGGTCTAATAGTGAAGAAAAAACCCTAGAAAAAATCATGCGTATGTTTCGTATGTTTTTGAGGTCCCTGAGTCTGAATCCGTTAGTTTGTTTGACCTTACGCCTTTTCCTAGAGGCCACGTGAAGGTCATTTAAAGGTCAAATGGAGACAAAAATCATGCGTATGTTTCTGATGTCTCTGAGTCGGAACCCGTAGTTTGTTTCGCACTGCCTCCCAGAAAATGAATTTTTGAATTAATGTTTTCAGATTATTTTTTTTTTTTTTACGTTCTTTTCTCTATATTACCTTTAAATGACCTCTAGGAAAAGTCGTAAGGACAAACAAACTACGGACTCGGGGACCTCCAAAACGTATGTATGCTGTTTTTCAGATTTTTCTTACGATTTTTTCACTGTTTGACCTTTGAATGACCTTGAATCTATTGCGGTGAAGGTTAACCAACGCTCATCGCTATCAGCGACCCCAAACACCCTATAGGAACCATACCACTCTGAGTGTTTTATTTTAGATTAAATGTTGACCTGTGTGAGATATATGAATAGCTAGGGTTTATTCGAAAATCGGTTTATAATATCTAGCAATACAAATAATTTTTCAAGGGTTAATTTTTTCTTCATTGTTCAATTTTTTTATATCTATATCTAAACGTTTATGCCTGAAAGAAATGTTTAACTTCTTTCTATACATTATAAAAAGTTGATCAATGAAGAAAACATTAATTTTTGAAAAAAACTACATTAATGAATTTGTTTTCTAATAAATGAAAACTCTGAACAAGATTCAACACATTGTTCAATGTCAAAATAGGCCTATATTAAAAATTTGAAAATTAATATTTAATTTCCAATTAAAATTTATATATGAAGACGTTTAAACGCAAAACTCTGCGAATTTTCGCGCGCTATATATATATATATATACATTATATATATATATATATATAATGTATATACACATAAACATATACAATTGGAACGACCGGATTGTTGTTGACGTATGACCCTTACGTAGACATTTCTCGAGAGGATTTCTGGATTGTGTCTTTTAGCTGACACCGGTAGTAGATTTTTCAGTCTGTAACGGAGAAGAAAGCAGGCTAAATAATGTTCCTTCTCCTTTTCCACGAGACCCTCAACAAGTAATGGAAAAGGTAGGACTATATTTTGAAGCCATCGGAAAAACCTACAAAAACTTGAGCTGTAAAAAAACAATTTCCTAAAACACAAGATAAGAGCCTAACTTTGGCAAGAGAACTTTTATATAAGTCTTAGAATTACTAAAGAGTCATACTTCTTTTGAAAGAACTTTCTTAGTTTAAATCTTCTCTATTCATGATAAATCTTCCAACAAATAGAAATACACTAGCTGTAAAGAAGCAGGAGTTTTCCTTTATTCATCTATCAGCTGATGGCGACATATTCCTCACGATGTAGAATATTCCTACATGAAGCTGAATTATTTGAATATACTTTATCTCTGTTCGATATTATTATTCGTTTGCTAATATAAACATGAAAACAAGGAAGTCTATATATGTTTATTTTCATTATTTATTCTTTACTACATTCCGGATAAATATAATTATTGAGGTTGCAGTTAGGATAAAATTGTCGACCAATGTAGTTTAATCTTCAACGATCCAACCCACTACTTACCAAAAATAACCTGCATTATGCTTTTATAATAATAAAAGCATAGTTTATAGTAACGTTCATAAAATCCCTAAAACAATCACTCTGGTATAATGGAACATGTAAGCAATTCAAAAAAATCTTCTAACATGTAATATTTAATACCATGTGCAATAGTTGAACAAAGGAAAATGAAAGATGTAATATAACGGGAAAAAACGAAACATATTTTTCCAGAATCCAGTTTAGGGCCGGCCTCGTGCTTCTTTTTATTTCACTTTTAGTGTTTATTCAATGCTGATTCGTAACAATAACATTTATTGCGTGTCAATTTCTAGAACTCGCTGCTACTAAAATGTATTAAAAAAATACAACACTACTTCTATACTTGTTTCTTGTAGCTGTAATTTTGTTTGCTGGGCTCTGAAAAACCCGCCCTTGTGTCTTATGTACTCTATGATATTCAGAGTTCTTGTAACTTCTGTAACATTTCTTATACCTTGTATCTAAGGTGTTTAAAAGCTATCTTTCCGAAAAGAAAAAGCATTCAGTGTGCACCTTCTGAGTACAAGTCTGTTTAATATCGCCCTGAATTCTTTCAATAGCCATGTGACTACCTGTGTGCCAAGTTTGGTCAAAAGCAGTTAAGCCACGTGGTTTGTAAAAGGAACAAATAGACAAGCAGACAGATAAGAAGCTGATATATATATATATATATATATATATATATATATATATATATATATATATATATATATATATATATATATATAGAGAGAGAGAGATTTATATAGGCTCAGGTCCATAAGTACATAGAAAAAAATGTGTCTTAATTTTTTTTCTCTTTCTACTTGTGTTAATAACAAAGCTGAATTATATGTATCTTTATCTATGCACTAAACGCAGGAGCGGCGCTTTGAGAATTTAATAATAACCATTGAGCTGGAAATCAGGTTTTTTTTTTCACCTGTATTAGAGAATCGTTTCATGATTATTTATTTCAATTGAACCTGGTCGCGCATTTTTTCCCCCTGAATTCAAAATCTTCCTAAAGTAAAGAATAAACGTTGTCCTCTTTTAAAAAGAATGAAAAAAAAATTATTTTTATTTAGAGTTGTCGGCCATGTTTTTATTTTCCATTCCTTCTCTTTCTTTATTTAATAATTAATAGACACATTAACTCTTTAAGTTTCCTGGCATAGCTTATAGTTGGACACACACTCTGTTGCCAAATAGAAAATTATTAGTAGAAATCTAATTGAATTCCATACTATTAGTTATGGAAACCTGAAATGATTTGCACACACATGGTAGAGAGCAATTATCTCTGTAAATTCTATTATAGCAATTGGTTCCTCTCAATTATATTGAAGCATGACCGCCATAAACGCAATAATTAGGATAATAGAGCTCCTTCCACTCTGAGAGAATATTCAATTATATAATTAATGAATAATCGAAAACTGCATTAATAACCATTCATTTAATGTTTGCTTATTCCTTTACTAATAAAAAGGCTTCTTTAGTTTTAAAGTGAGATTTGAGGGTAAAAAATAATTCTATTGGTTAAATTCGGCACTTGTTCCGGACTGGTGTGGTTTGTTTGCTTTTGTTTTGTTTTTTTGTATTTAACAGTAAAATAATTTTCCAGTAAAACAAGGCATGTAAATGAGAAACTTGTTTGCATTAATTCCTATTTGTAAAATAGCTTTCGTTAAGAATAAGCGGCAGTCGAGTAGGAAGAGTAAGTACTTTTTGTTAAGGTGCTGCTGGATGAAGGCCTTAACTTTTCATTTTTTTTCCGCGGAAATGAAGCAAAAACGAGATATATGCCAAAGGTCTTTTTTCTTTTCTTTTTCATCCTGCATTGATTCCCGAATTTTGGTTGTTTTTTTTGGGGGGGGGGCCCTTTGTGTATAAATAAAGTGATTGAGGTCTACGCCTACGTAGCCACACTCTAGGAGGGGATTTTGGACATAATTTCTAACAGAAAGGTTCTTTTGAACTATGGTACGATTCCGAAGGGAAAAAGAGTTATGTCCAACTTTCTGTTTTTTTTTTTTAACGTGGACATATTTTTTATTGAATAAGAAATGATTGCTCAAAAATAGTTCAAGATAATTAAATTCTAATTATAGTTATCATAAAATATACAAAATTTCCTTTAAGTCAAGAGTGATTTAATTGTATATCTAGAATCATCGCCTAGAGTTTAGCTATTTAGTCCTAAATCACCCTGTATATATAAGCAGGATGGTGTTGCTAAAAATGCCCACGCCCATCAACAATGAGTTCAGAATTGAAGGCAGCAGACAGCACTGAATCAGGGGCTTAAATAGGAAATAAATTCGGTGCGAGGAGGGGGGGGGGTTAGTATCCTAACAATCTAGAGCTTGGAATAGTTATTATTATTATTAGTTGAATAACAAATATTTTTTCTGAACTAAGTGATCTTATTCATTTTTTTAAAGGTTTTTATGACAAATTTTTACTGATTCAATCAAAATGTCGGAGGGGGGGGCTGCAGTCCCGTCAGGCGCCCCTTCTATATGCCCTGCACTGAACAGGGAATATCATTTACTTTTATGACGAATGATAAAGTTCAATTTCAGCATAGATTATAAATGCGTTTAGTTTTCTGTCAATTATGTTGTCAAATCAATCGGAAGGGATTTGCAGATTTGTATCCGAAAGCAGAGGACTGGAAACAGATTTGTGTAATTGTACCGCTAGGTCTACCGCTTTTACTCCACTTAAATTTACGAGTTGGGATTTATAGGTCGGGAGGGGGTGCCACTACCGGGAGCAACAATATCTCAACCACTAGCCCCCTTCCACTGAAAAATTTATCATTTCACGGCAACCACTAACCTAGATAGTAGTAATTTCAGAATGAATGTAACGTATCGACAACATTTTTTTTGTGCATAGATTTGATAACTAGGACGGATCTGGTAAATTGATTGTAATTTCATTTAGAAAACTAAATAGGAACCCTGTTAGATTAGCCAATACAATCTCAATATAAACCAACATTACTTAAAAAAAAAAAAAAAAAAAAAAAAAACATAACAGGTTGTAAGGGCTACCTGGTGATAATATCGTCGATACAAAAGCAAACTATCGAATGTGAAAAAACGTATTTTTCATTTTAAAGTTTCCTGATTGCTGTTGGACTGATATACGTTGTGGCAATGTCTCGAAAATTACAGAAAAATAATTATCAATTACTGAAAATCAATCTAAAGAATGTGCATTACGTCCAGTTAAAATATATATAATGTCATCTATAAGGTACCGACCATTTTTCACATTCGATACTTTGCATTTGTATCGACGATATGTTTAGTAAGTTATGTTAATTTATATTCAGACCGCATTGGCTAATCTAAGAGGGTATTTATTTGTCTAAATGTAATTACAATCAATTTACCAGATTCAAAATACACCAACATTTATATCTGTACCACGGAGGTAAACGACACCAGGTCACATATCTGTACCACGGAGGTAAACGACACCAGGTCACATATCTGTACCACGGAGGTAAACGACACCAGGTCACATATCTGTACCACGGAGGTAAACGACACCAGGTCACATATCTGTACCACGGAGGTAAACGACACCAGGTCACATATCTGTACCACGGAGGTAAACGACACCAGGTCACATATCTGTACCACGGAGGTAAACGACACCAGGTCACATATCTGTACCACGGAGGTAAACGACACCAGGTCACATATCTGTACCACGGAGGTAAACGACACCAGGTCACATATTTGTAGTTGTTCAGGAGAGCCACTTTTCCATAACACTAGAACTATTTAAATTTGTTTCTTCGTTACTTATAGAAACAGTTTAAAGAAAATTGTTCACATTGTTATTGGCATTGATGGTTAATTGGAAGTATTGATCATAGTCAAACAATAAAAAGTCCTCCACATGGTGTCTTTTGCCTCTACTGAAAACGGATGATTTTTTTTTGGCTGTCTTATCTTTGTTATTTATGGGAATAAAACATAGTGCCCTATACCATTGTATAGATAGAAAAATCCACATTAAGAACATGTTGTTAAGTTAATTTAATTTTAAAAAATGGAGATGGTGTCCTTTACCTCCGGGGTACAGATATATTCTTAACATAAAGCCAACAGCCATTATCACGTTCGATACACCGGTTCCCGTAGATCACCGAGGTGAAATCAATGTCCTGAATGAGTGTTTGTCCAGGCACTGTTGGCATTATCAAAGGGTAACAAAAAACATTTCGGTGTCTACCAGGTAGGATCGATAAAGATTCGAAGAAATTTTCCAAAAATTCCGTCATGAGTGCAACCTCAATAGCTACTTTCCTTCGGAGGAAAGTGCTGAAAAAAAAAAACAACAACAAAAAAACAACAACTTCTGCCCAAGGCTTCCTTAATAGACAGTAGTAAAAAACCTTGACATATACAAGAAATGTCAATAAAAGGTTTTAAATATTTTTAAGTTTTGATTAAATATGTATGCATACTATCAAATTTGAAAATATCCTGCATGTTTTTCTATACTGTGAATTATATGAAAAATTTAAAAAAAATTTTTTGACGATTAGGCCAAATTAGATGGAGCAAGATTTTTTTCGACTGTTCAACTCCAAAAACCATTCTACATACTTAACCATATACAACTTTTTGTCTGGAGCACTAAAAACTAGAGAGCTCTTTTTGAATAATATAGATTAAGCAATAGAAAACATAATAAACGCACACTTTTTCGTAATTTTGTAATTGTTTATTATTATTATGTGCTATTATAATATTTAATGTAAGTAAATGTAATTAGTGTATTACATTTATAAATTTTCATTTGGTAGAGCATGGCTTAATATTTAATCTCAATTAATATTAGACTAATCCATATCATATAAGTCCTTCCTCATGCAATGAGGATATCCCTGTTATGCATTAATAAACAAATAAAAAAAAAATACTATTAAATTTTAAATTATTATTTGGTCAGAAATAAAGTAAATATTGTATTTATATTAATTAATTTGTCGTAATTTTTTATTTTTTATTTTTTTCGGAATAGAACTGATTACACTGTTCTGCAAAAAAAAACTTTTCCCCCTCCCTTGAACAATTTTGCCTGTTTCTCATGTTTTCAGGTGTGCTGATTCCGAATCTGAACTCAGAAAAATTCTATCACCCTCTGATTTTGAGAGATAAGAGGAGAAACTTGGAAAAAATGAAAAATTGTATTTGAAAATTATTGTCTTTATTATAACAGATTTTTTTTTCTTTTTCAACGGTAAAATATAATTAATTGAATCCTGCATGCTATCAGGTATAATACTAGATTTGACACAACTCAAAAAATATACACACATCGTCAATGAGTATTTTTTTTTCTTTTGTACTCTTCCTCCTCTGTCTCCCGCTGCAGTGTCCAGCAGTAATCCGCCAGCATCTTCTCATTCCATTTGCCAGTATATCTTTTTTCCATTCTGGATATGTCTTGGTGGAATCGTTCTCCATGTTCTTCCGAAACTGCACCCAAATTTGGGGCGAAAAAGTCTAGGTGACTATGCAGGAAATGTATTTTTAAGGACATATTGCATCCCAATGTTTTATATGAAGTAAGCAGTTCTTGGATTATTTTTCGGTAGTCTCTAGATTTTTCGTTTCCCAAAAACTTAGCACATACCTCTCGAAAAGCAATCCAAGCCTTCCAAGAGAAAGGAAGGTCATTCCCCTAAAGATCCAGGTAGAGACCAAATCCCGGCCTCAAGATCAAAAACTGAAAAAACACTTTTAGCCAGATTTCTTCAACCACTTGTAATATTCCCATCAAATTTTTTTTCGTTCAAATATACTTCATTGCGCTCAAAATCATCGGGCTTTTGAATTTTTTCACTATGTTTTGATGCCAAAAACAATTCGTCAAATTTACAAAAAACTCACATTTTTGGATAAAAAACTAGAATTTCTCAAGAAACTGTGCGTGATAAACAGAATCTGACTTCAAATTCGTGTTCAGCACATTTGAAAACAGTAAGAAAGCATATTTTGGTTTGAAGGAGGATTTTCGTGCAGAACAGTGTTATCTAAGATAGCTTACAGGTAAACGAGAACATCGCTAAAGTTGGGCCCCACACAGAAACAAATAAATATTAATAAAAATAATACAACATATAAGCATAATCATTTTTTTCGTCGTTTCCTAAAATATTTGTACAGTGAAACCTCCCTATAGCGGACGCCTCTGGGAGAACCAAAGTTGTCCACTATAGAGAGGTGTCCGCTATACAGAGGGGTTGGTCCAGATGGATACGTACCGAATTTGTACATTTAATTCATGTTTTAATTAACCATTTAATAATTACCCATAACAAGCTTTTTTTGAGTATATAGAAAGAAGTTCAATAAGTATAAACTTAAAAAAAGTTTTTATTCTAAAAAGTTTAAAGCATAAAGAATTTCTTAGTCCTCGGACAACATTTTTGTCACAATTTTCCGTCCATTTTTTCAAAATTTCATCTTTCTTTTACAATATTTCTGCTGCTTGTGTTTTCCCTATCTTAAAAAACTTGGCAACTTTACGCACACCACATTTTTCGCGATTGGAAAATGTTATCACGTCAATTTTTTCTTTAAGCGTCTGAGATTTCCGATTAGACATATTGAAGAGAAAGCACGATACTTACTCAACAAGAGCTAAAAACCAACTGAAAAGTGAAGAGAGGGAAGTTCTGCGGAAGGAATGTGAACCGAACAGAGTTATGGAATATTCCCGGAACCGTGATAATGCCGTGTTTTGTAGGCAAAACAATAGTTATCTGCCAGCGGGAAAATCATATGCGTCTGCTGAAAAGGAAGGGGTTCCTGTTGTGAAATTCCTAGGAAGATATTACTAGTCACTATTCTGTATATATATATCTTATTCTTACAAAGAGTTTGTTATTGTTAACGCATTTTTCTGGAAACCTACACCCATGGGAACACGCTTCTATAATTAACATTGCCTGTAATTGTCCGTAGTAAGGAGGTAAAAAATACGGTTTTCTGTCCGTGTCCTGTGTACAGAGGTGTCCGCAATATAGAGGTTTATTTTACCTATAGAAAAATTCGGGACTGTGAGGATATGTCCGTTAATAGAGGTGTACGCTGTAGGGAGGTGTCCGTTAAGGAAGGTTTCACTGTATAAGTAAAAGTCCGACTCGCAGGAACTGCATCATCTTAGCGCGGTTCCTTTCTTATCCCTAGTCTAATTTGGAAAGATTAAAATATTTATTTATTGATAAGGCTTCGCAACTTTGGCGAATCGCCTTAAGATTAAAATAGAAGCAGTTATTATTTTGGTTCCACCAGTCTTGAAAGGTCTTGATTTACGATCTTACCTGGAAGGGTCGGTCAACACTTGAAAGGGTCCCGCTAGTTACAAGGTCTTGGAATCTAGGAAATCTATATTTCTAACACTAAATTGTTTTGTTATTTTACTTACCTAGTTTTATTGTAAAATACATTATCCAACTATAAGCAATTAAGAAATAACAAGGAATAAAAACAGACAAAAAAACCGTTCGAATAAACGAAATCAATTACTTTAATGGTTTAACCACTTATTTCTCCGATTGACATTGCCTAATTAAAACTCTCGTCAGACATTTTTTGTAGAGCATTTAGTAAGCTTTCGAATGGTAACCTTTCGCTTCCCAAGATTTTCAACCGTTTTCGAGATATTAAGAAATTATACGAAGTTCCCAAAACATTTCATTATTTCTAGCAATAGAAAATTTGTCTCATTTTGCCTATCCTTTTTTACACACAAATACATTTTCTTAACATAAGAAATTACAAAAATAAAAATCAATAAAAAACTAAGGGAAAGAGACAAAAATTACAAAAAGAACGACAAAAACCCGTTCATAAGAACAAAACAGACGTATTTGAAGTTTTAAGCACTTATTTCTCCGATTGACATAACCTAATCAAAAATAGTTTTAGAATCATTTTTGTAGAAAATTTAGTAAGCTTTCAAATAGTTTCTATCCACTTACCACGATTTCCCAACCGTGTTCGAGATATTAATGAAAGTATACGAAGTTCCCAAAACTTTTCATGTCTGTTCATAAAATATTTTATTCTAACCCTTCCTTAAGTCCAAACGTAACATAACTTTCAACATATTAGTTTTAATGAAAGTAGAACATGCAGATAATGTTTCAACTGAATCCCGTGATTCTAAGTACCCAAAGCAAAAATGGTATTCAAAAACTATTTTTCCAATTTTCTCGAAAACGGTTAAAGCTATCGCCTTGAAAATGGTTTAATTCGTTTTCCTAGCCCATGAAGCCTATAAAAAGATTACTTACAAGCTTATGAACTCAAAAACGTAAGCGTTACGATTTTTTCTGCGCGAATTTCGCTCCAACCGCCATCTTCCAGTGGGCGGATTTTGCTGGTTAAGGAACTTGACCTTTCGAATCAGGGAAGCCAGAAATGAGCGAACAGACAAATATATATATATATATATATATACAAATTTGAACCACCGTTATTTTCGGTCTCTAGGGTTTCTGAAACGCGAAATTTTCTTGTCGGCACGTCCGGATTGTTTCATTGTATCAACCTTATAAGCGGGGTTCCTCCCTATGGGGGAGGGAGGAACCGCGCTAAAAAATTGTGTTTTAGCGCGGTTCCTCCCTCCCCCATAGGGAGGAACCCCGCTTATAAGGTTGATACAATGAAACAATCCGGAAGTGCCGACAAGAAAATTTCGCGTTTCAGAACCCCTAGAGACCGAAAATAATGGCGGTTCAAATTTGTATATATATATATATATATATATGTATATATTTATTTATATATATATATATGTATATATATATATATATATATATATATATATATATATTTGTCTGTTCGCTCATTTCTGGCTTCCCTGATGGTCCGATTTTGATGAAATTTGGTACAAAAATCTGTCGTTTAATTTGAAAGGTCAAGTTCGTTAACCAGCAAAATCCGCCCACTGGAAGATGGCGTTTGGGGCGAAATTCGCGCAAAAAAAATCGTAACGCTTACGTTTTTGAGTTCATAAGCTTGTAAGTACTCGTTTTATAGGCTTCATGGGCTAGGAAAACGAATTAAACCATTTTCAAGGCGATAGCTTAAACCGTTTTCGAGAAAACTGAAAAAATAATTTTTGAATGCCGTTTTTGGTTTGGGTACTTAGAATCATGGGATTCAGTTGAAACATTTACTGCATGTTCTACTTTCATTAAAACTAATATGTTGAAATTTTGGCTGCGTTTGGAGTTAAGGAAGGGTTATAATAAAATATTTTATTAACAGACATAAAAAAGTTTTGGTAACTTTGTATATTTTCCTTAATATCTCGAAAAAGGTTAAGAATCTTGTGAAACGGAAGAATACCATTGGAAAGCTTACTAAATGCTCTACAAAAAAGGTTCTAATGAAAGTTTTGATTAGGCGATGTCAATCGGAGAAATAAGTGCTTAAAACTTTAAAGTAATTGATTTCGCTTATTCGAACTGTTCTTTTTGTCTTTGATTTTGATACTTAAAATTATGGGATTCAGTTGAAACATTTTCTGCACGTTTGAATTTCATCATCACTAATATGTTAAAATTTCGGTTACGTTTGGAGCTAAGGAAGGATTAGAATAAAATATTTTATTAACAGACATGAAATGTTTTGGAAACTTCGTATACATTCCCTGATATCTCGAAGACGGTTAGAAATATTGTTAAACGGAGGGTTACCATGCGAAAGCTTACTAAATGTTCTACAAAAAAGATTCTGAAACAATTTTTGATTAGGCTATGTCAATCGGAGAAATAAGTGCTTAAACTTTGAAGTAATTGATTTCGTTTATTCGAACGGTTCTTCTTGTTTGTTTTTATTCCTTGTTGTTTTTTCATTGGTTATAGTAGGATAATTTATTTGACAATAAAACAGATTAATTAAAATAAGAAAAGCAATTCATTGTTAAAAATATATCAGGCTGTACCGTATGAAATGTCAGTTTTGGATTTGTCGATTTCCTTCAAATGTCTTGAAACTGTCGAGGCTCCTATTCCGAGTTCTTTGGCATATTCCCTAGTGTTTTTAATTGCTTATAGTAGTCAAATGTATTTGTCAATAAAACAGGATACGTATAATTAGAATCAATATTTTGTTTGTTAGAATTCGAAGATGCCGTATGAATGTCTAGATTACAGTACTGGTGTTGATTTCGTTCTTTAGAATTATTCTTGGTATTCCCTATTTTCATCTGTTACCCATAGTTTTTTATTGTTAGTAGGTTTTTCTTATTGATTATAGAATATAAATCTATTTGCCTATAAAACAGGATACGTAAAATTAGTGACAATATTTCGGAGATTTCTGAGCGAAATACTTTTAAGATTTTCTACCACCACGAACGGCTTTTTTCCTCTATTTTTATCCACTAGATAGGCTTTATTTTGCATATTATTCTATATAAGTTTTATTCAGCAGGGGATTCTGATGAAATGTCGTGTTTTTGCTGTGGATTTTAAATACGATGTATCTAAGATTGGATAACATTAGCGAGTCTACATAGTTAAGAACCGACGACGGAGGATTACTTCTTGCTATGATTTAGTCTACATATGTATATTAAGTCCTAAATCCAAAAAATAAACTTCACAACGGTTAGATACTATGAGCGAATATGGCGGTTCAATGCCCGTAGAAGGAGAAGGTCCGCAGGAAATTTATCTGCTAAGAGTTAATCCTCAAGAGCTGTAAATATACCCCAGGTATCTGCCGACACAAATACAAAGCCTAGGCGGAGAGCACCCCAAAAACACAGATCCAAACATAGGTTATATACTAAATATTCATAAAGACTACTTAGTTGTAAACCGATTCATCAATTAGCAATCAATAGTTTTCAACAAAGGTTATATACTAAATATTGATAAAAAGTATTTAATTAGAAAAAAAACAATATTCCACAAGACTTGTTTTGGTCCATTTGTATCTACTCCATAGACTTAATTAGGTATATTATTCTATTGTAGTTGGGCAACTAAACTTTGTTTTATTTTGTTAAATAAAGTTTTTTTTCTTGACTTGTTATTCGTCAAGACTTTTATTTGTCCTTGTGTATTAACTAGATAGGTTTTATTCGGCATATTATTCTATATAGGCTATATTAGGCAGGGTATTCTACTCAATCTTGTGTACTTCTTCTTGATCCTTCTGTACATGGGCGTATATAAAAACAATTTCGGGGGGGGGGGCTGAGACCATTTCCAGGGTATGGAATACTAAATATTTAGAGCTTGGAATAGTTTTAGGCAACTAAAACGCTATTACACGTAAAATAAAATATGTTTTATGAACTAAGTGATCTTATTTAATTTATTTTTAAGGGTTTTACGAGAAGTTTTTATCATCAATTCAAAATTTCGGGAGGGGCTGCAGCCCCCTCAGCCCCCCCCCTCATATACGCCCATGCTTCTGTATCCACTAGAAAGGCTTTATTAGGCATATTTGTATTGATTTATAGAGCTTTGCTTTAGAATGAGAGCCAGATTCTGTAATTTCCGCTTCTGTGTAAAAGTTAGCTACTGTCGGTGTCCCTGACGCCTTAATATCACTTTTATTCGAGATGTTCGAGAGGATTTTGACAATTTTCACGAGATATATAAAAAAAATAAGTTTATTTCTTTTCTAAGCTTATCAAATGGCACTAGGGACATGAACGGAACCGCGCTAAGATGCTGCAGTTCCTGCGAGTCGGACTTTATTATTAATTGTTTGATCCGTCAGCGTAGTGCTATTTTGATTTGTACCAATACTTTTAGCAAGCTTTGTGATTATTTTGTGTAAAATATTCCCTGATTATAAAGTATATTTTAGCTCAGAATCAGTAAATTTAATTTTATATATATTACATAAGCTAACGGCATTTTTTTTAAATTTCTTTGGAGGGGGGCTAAATATATTTCCTATTTTAGAATCATGTCATCATTTTTACTATAATGTAATGGTATGTCATTTTTCAAATTGTCTTAAATATAATGGAAATATTGTCTTTTACCAATTAATAGATTATATTCGAAAGTAAAACATTGTTTTGAAATATTCAAATCTTTCAAAAATCATTTGAATTTCTCCTTTAATGCTGTAATATATTTATAATCCGCCCGCTCGAGATTGCTGGCTAAAAGAGTAAACACTTCGGAAGCAGCCTCTCGCACGTAGCTCTGTCAGATCTAAGTGCTTCTAAAGAACTTTGAGCACGTAGCAGAGGATTACAAAAATCACTTACAAGCAGGCTTTCTAATGCCAAGGGTTTTATTTGTTTGTTAAACGGAATCATCAGTTGAAAAGCTTGACTTCAAGTTAATAGTACCAGAAATCGAAACGAGGGTTTGACTTGAAACCATTGACCGAAGCGACCAAATAATAATAATTTTATTATACTGTGTATGGGTTTTCTTATACGGGAATTAATTATGCTTAATACGGTTGTTGGAGGTGTTAACTCTGTGGTAGAAATGCAAGAGATGATAGGGTGCGTTTACATCTGATATTTATTGCAGGATAATTATGTCCGACAGAAATTGTAACTAATGTAAACTGCAACAATTTATTTCTGAGATATATATTTTCAACACGAGCAATAAGGGTGCGTTTACATCTGACACTTCTCGCAGGAAATATATCTCAGGTGTTCGATAAAATAATTATGATTATTATTGACACCTTGATATATTTTGTGCGATAAGTGTCAGATGTAAACGCACCCTTAGCCCTCTGGTAGAAATATAGAGAAGTCGCCTAAATGAGGAAAATGGGTACTACCTTTCTGTCCATTTTACTCATTTATAATTTAATATATTTCTAGTAGCACTCAAACGGTTATTGTGGAAACATGATAATATATAGCTGAAGTAAGAAAAATATTATCTTACCTCATTTGAAAACTGCCTTTTTTTTTTTTTTTTTTTTTTTTTTTTTTTTTTTTTTTTTTTTTTTTTTTTTTTTTTTAATGGGTTTGCCAATCTTAGGGTCATTAATGCCATCGAATGAACCTTTCATAATATTTTTTGGTGGTCTATTTCTCTCATTTGTTTGAAGTTGTTAATTGATTAAGACAGCTTTTCAATTTTATTGAATTATTGCCCTTATTATGAATTTATTATTGCTTCTGGTTTACACCAGGACCGGGTCCTAGGAGGAGCTGAGTTTGTAAATTACTTACAATATAATTTTCATGTGTACATATACAGTCACACCAAAGCGCGCACATACACATGCACCTACACTCACGCGCACACACGCTTACTTACACAAACTCACGTTCACTTAATCTCTCTCATTCATCGATACAATAAACAGGATTAACTAATTCATTTCCTTCACTCCTTTCACATTCAGACCAAGCACTGCCAAACTGACTATTTAATTGTTCGTACTTTTTTAGAATGCATCTATAAGTTCCGGTTTTTCTATGAAGGTTAATAGTTTTCTCACGTTATCAGCATTATCTCCTAGGATTTCGTCAATGTATGATAAATTTGATTATTCTCTATTCGATTCATATATTGAGAATTCGGTTGATAAACGTTTATCTGTTATTTGAACGTTCGATTTACAGATTAGGATGGTTGTTGAGAAAAAAATGAATGAATGTGTTAATATAGTGTTTTCTTTGATGTTAGGTGATGTCTTCCAAGCTTTTACTATCGATTTTATTTCTCCTAATTTTTTGTTATCTAGTATCTGCCATGTACTTTTCCACTGCCATTATTCCCCTTCATGTAAACACCAGGAAATAACTGAACAGAACAGATTTGTATGGAAAACATAAATAATTGGATCAGGTCATCACCTTCAGCATAGACCAGGTACCGGGGTGAATCATACATGGGCTTGAATAAAGCATTAGACACAAATAGACATAAATAGGTGGCAGAAGCAACCTAAACAACAATTGGACGCGTTTAAACGGAAATGAACCAAGCGCCATTTTTAACGAAATTGAGTTTTTTGGTGCTATCTTCTAGAGAATTAGAGAATTTATATAGTAATAAAAATCTGGTTAAAATATAATGTTGTCATTAAAGCAAGTAAAAATACCAAAAAAAGTGAAATGGTACATCCAGTATACTGTAATAAACAGAAAGGAATCAAGCACCATTTTATCAATAACTATAAAAATAAAACCCCATTACCATAACAACAGTTTATTTTAATGAGAGAAAATGAATAAAACATTTCAGATAATAAAGGAATTTTAAACCCACAAAAAACTTGAAACCCAATTCTCTAAAGAATGAACAGATGGCACTTGGTTCCTTTCCGTTTAAAGGCGTCCAATTATTGTTATATGTGGTTAAGAATATTAATTATTAATATTCATACCCACACATAATCTTAAGAATTTAGGCTCGCCTTTCGCATGTCCAAGAGAGCCATCTCAGCGTCAATTTTGTCAGCCAATCCTTTAGTGATTTTTCTTCCCCCCCCCCATTTTGATATTTGTTTTTAAATATATTTCATTCTTTGTGGATTAGACATCTATTTTAAACTTTAGGCGAAATGACATTAAGACCAAGACTAAGCCTAGATAAGTCCTGGATTATTATGTTCTGCATTTGGGTTACCAGCCGCGAGGATGTCTTTGCTTTATACAGAACTATGAAACAATTCGATCCAGTTGGATTCGTCCCCTTCAGCAGTCCGACTGCATGGGATGCTAGAACATGCAAAGCATTCTACATGGATTACCACAAGCAGCTTAACACCATGCTCATGAGCGCTGTCGGTAGCTACCTCACGCGAGCTTTTAGATAAATAATCTTGCTTCCTCACTTATGCCGTGGAGCGGACGTGACACCATTCAACGGGGTTTAGAACCTCTACGCTCCATTTGCTTTAAACCTTTTACGAGTGGATGGGCTGCGAAAGGTGAATGATCTGGTTTGTGGATTCGAGTAGAACTGATGTCGCATTATTACTTTTTATGTGTTCTCTTAAACAAATAAGTGATTAAGAGAGGGAGGAAGAATGTGTGCATTTGTATCTATGTGATGTTTCTTAATATAATTAAACCGAAAATTCTAACTCCAACAGCGAAATTAATTTTACTCGTATCTATAAAAAAGTTATTAAAATATATTCGCGGATCACATCTTTCCGATGTAAATCACACAGGGCTACGTCCTTTAATAGTTATTTTCTTCCTTATATGGATGAATGCCTTCAAACTATACTGAAAACTTGGACATGTTTGCTTTGGTGCAGACCGTAAAATGTTCTAGGTGTGTAGAAGCGGTTTGGGATCCTGCCCAACTAATCTGCTTTGGCAAGGTTCTACTTGGAAGCGGATGGAACTCGCTTTCTGTCATGGATGATTTCCTAATTGTCAAGAGTGATTAGCGCCTTAAAGTACCCGAAATACAACAAGAATCTAGATGGTATTTCATTAAAAAAAATCGCAATTCTTGTGCTTGGTTAGTTTTCTTAAAATAATTGTAGGATATCACTTATCGACCTTAAATCAGAGGGACAGATTCAGGGTTAGTTTCTCACCAGTGAGTTTATTGAATGCTTCTGAGGTATATAGGGATGCTACTCTGTTGATATCGATAAAATGAAGGAATGAAAGCATACTTCATTCACTAAATCGTCAATAATCGCCCTGCACTGCTGTACAGGAACTTCAAGGGAGCTCTGATAACCTTCAGCAACCACATCACGGAAAACCGAAATCTTCAAAGATAGGAAGAATCACTTAGTTCATTTAATTTATTTATTTAAATTAATAATCTTATTTATATATTTTATTTATTTTTCTATTTTTTTTCTACATATAATCTATTTTCTACATATAATGTCCTCAGTTTAATTAATTTATCAAACGAGTTTAATACATTAATTAAGTTTAATTTCAATTTTTAATTGTAATTTTGAACTATTTATTTATTTATTTATTCATTCATTTCGAGAGCTTCGCAACAAGGGTGATCTGCTCTATTGAATAACAAAGATTAAAAACAATAAAAATGAAAAAAAAGGGGGGATAAATGATAATAATAAATACAATGAAGTAATTGGTTTTGAATTAATTGGTCATGATCTCAAAATTAAATAGAATCCGATGATAGGTGATAACATAGGGCTTTGATTATAATAATAATTGGTCCAATAATATGGTGACCAGCCGAAAAAATAAAATAAAATAAATAATAAAAAGAAAAGAAAGAATAGATAAATAAAATAAATAAAAATAAATAAATAAAGGAATAAGGAACATAAATTAAAATAATAATGATAATAAATAAAAGATATAAAGGAATGAATAGGTTGACAATTATTGTAAGATCAGAAATTTTGTAGGGAATTAAGATCGTGGGTCATTTGTAATATTACTATATTTTATTGTACGTATTCGTGGTCATTAAGTATGTCAGTATGGTATCAATATATGGGCTCCTATCTGCTAACAGCTCGCTAAGGTCATGAGGTGCCTGTAGGTTGTCTCTTTTCATGCAGTCTGTTAGTAGGTGTTTCACTGTTAAAGGAACGTTGCACATATCGCATCTAGGCTTGTCTTGTTTCGTAAATAGGTGTGAGTGAGTGAGGCGTGTATGTCCGATTCTCAGTCTTGTTAGTACAACTTCGTCACGTCTTGTTCTCAGTTTGTTTGACGTATAAGGTCGTATATTGCTCTTTATTTTCCTTAGGTGGTTATCTGGAGTGCTATACCAAGTGGCGTGCCACCTATTCAGGACTGCTTTTGTTATTGTTATTTGTAGGTCTTGAACTGTAAGTAAGTACTGGTCGTTCGGTTGGCTTGTAGTAGCAAGTTTTGCATGTTCATCCGCTAATGTAGACTGTCCGATGTTCTCATGACCAGGAACCCATATCATTGTTACCATTGTGTGTTGGTCCTTTAGTCTCAGTAGTTCTTGTACAATTTTGATGATGATCGGGTTGGTGTTGTAGATATTGTATAGGGAGAGTAAACAACTTAATGAATCTGTACATAGTATTATGTGCGGTATTGTAGTCTGTACGTTAGATAGGCCCAAAAGTATACCTTGCAGCTCTGCTGAATATATACTTGTGTCTAATGGAAGGCTGATCTGATATACCTTTTCTACTAAAACAGCTGCTGCGCCTACTCCGCTCTCTGTTTTGGACCCATCTGTGTATATTATTGGTGTATTTTTGTTGTTTCCTGTCAATTTGTTAAATGTACTTCTGTAATAATTTTGAGATGAGACGTCAGATTTTTTAAATTTAGTCATTGTCAAGTCGATTTTTAGGTTATTTACTCTCCAAGGTGGATGTGTGAGCTGTTGATAAGGGTATGTAACAGAATTTATAAATGTAATATTATCTGTATTTTCGAGGAAGCGGATTAGGAGAGGTTTTTGTTTCGGTTGCTTGAGTACGTATTTGTTTATATAAGGGTTGTTTAAGAACCTCTTAACACATGGGGTGTTCAAAGTTTTTGATCTTACAATAAATTTAAGACAAATCATCTGGCGTCGATAATCCAATGAAGGTTCTCCAAATTCTGAATGAAGGCTACACATTGGACTCGATCTGAAAGCTCCTGTTGCAAGTCTTATACCTGTGTTGTGTATTGTGTCTAATGCTTTGAGTGTTGTCGAACTGGCAGATGAATATGCTATTGAACCGTAATCCAGTAGAGGCCTGGTGAAAGCTCTATAAAGTTTTAGCATGGTACATCTGTCAGCTCCCCATTTAGTATTGCCAAGAATTCTCAATAAATTCAACGATTTGTTGCATTTATTGAGAATACTTTTTATATGGGGTCCCCATGTAAGTTTTTTGTCGAATATTATTCCAAGAAATTTTAATGTGTCTAATGTTGGTGTTATTTAATTTTAAATTTGTTGTTGGGAGGTTGTGTCTTTTAGAAAAAAACACAGAGGCGTATGGTATCTTGGATTATTTCTTCTGCAGTTTCGAAGTTTTTAGAAGAAATATATAGAAGAATGTCGTCGGCATATTGACAGTACGATACGCTTGGTGGGATAAAGGATCCGACGGAATTAATTGCTATGTTAAAAAGAGTGGTGCTCAGGACGCCTCCTTGAGGCACACCGTTTTCAAGTAAAAATTCATCGGAGAGCGTATTACCTATCCTCACTCTGAAGCGTCTGTTTGATAGAAATAGGGAGATATATCTAAATATATTTCCTTGTATCCCCCAGTCATTCATTTGAGACAAGATTAGCCGTCGCCAAAGCCGATCGTATGCTTTCTCCAAGTCGAGTGACACTGCGATTAGAGTCTCCTTCAACAGGAAACTATTGAGTATGTCACTCTCTAGATTAGCAATGTGGTGTTCCGTACTGTGATTTGGTCTGAACCCACACTGGAACTTTGAAAGAAGGTGATTGTTTTCTAAATACCAAACCAACCTTTTATTGACGAGTCTTTCCATAACCTTTGAAGTACAGCAGAGCAGCGATATCGGTCTATAACTCGACGGTCAATACTTGTCCTTCCCTGACTTAATAACTGGGATAATAACAGATTCGTTCCAGAGTGTAGGATAGGTACCTGTCTTGAAGATCTTGTTATACAGCATGAGAAGAGTAGCCAGACCTCTAGTGGGTAAGTTTTTAATTAGCTCGTAGGAAATGTTGTCTGGTCCCGGCGAAGTGTGACGTATGTCTGAAAGAACACATTTTTGTTCGTTCAGTGTGAATTCGTCATTCAGTGGATGTTCTAAGTCAGTAAGTATAGGTATTTGTATGTTCTCAGTATAAGTTTTGTGGTCTAGGAAGTCTTCACTGAAGTTTGTAGTGCTAGATATTCTGCTGAAGTGACTTCCTAGAATATTACTTATAATCTGAGGGTCTGTAATTATGTCGTCTTGGTGTTTAAGTCCAGTTATAGGTGCATTGTACTTTTTGTGTTGGATTTGGTTAATTTTTTGCCAGATGTTTTGTGATGTGGTATTTTCGTTAATGTTTGTCAAAAAGTCAATCCAACATTTCCTCTTACTATTTTTTATTACCCACTGTGCCTTGGCTTTCTTCTTTTTATAATCCTCAAGAAACGCTTGCGATGGATTCCTACTAAAAAGCCGGAGAGCTTTCTTTCGATCGCTTACAGCTGTTCTGCACTCATCGTTCCACCAGGGTACCGGAGGTCTTCTGTAGTGGCTTGGAGTTTTTGGAATGCTTTGCTCAGCTGCCTCGATTATCAGAGTATGGAAAGCATCGATAGTGGATATGTTTGTTAGCTTTAGTTTGTCATCGATGTAGTCCTGATATACCTTCCAGTCTGCTTTATTTGTATTAAACCTTGGATTAGAACGAAAGGTTGGTATATCGGAGTTAGTGGTGATGACAATTGGCAAATGGTCACTCCCATGACTATCTTCGCACACATCCCACGTGAATCGAGAGAAGATGGAAGCTGAGCAAGCAGTCACGTCGATGGTGGATAGTGTTCCTGTACGGGGGCAAAGGTGTGTTGGTAAGTGCGTGTTTAAAGGGATCAAGTCAAAGTGTCCGAGTATGTTTTCAATTAGATGTCCTCTTGTATTTGTGGTAGTTGATCCCCAAGTATAACATTGTCCATTGACATCAGCCAGTATCATGACAGGACTTGGGAGTTGGGTGATCAGATCCTCCATCATGTGTACGTCAATGGGTTCGCCTGGAGGAAGATATACAGAACAGACAGTAACTCGGCAAGGTAGGCGTACTGAGACCGCTACTGCTTGTATGCTGGTATATAATCGAATGGGCTCAGAGTATATGCTGTCAGTAACAAATATTGCAACTCCGCCGGATGCCTTATCTCCCAAAACATAATCGTTCCTGTATAGGTTAAAGCCATGAAGGTTAACATCTCTACCATGTTTCAAGTGTGTTTCCTGTAGTGCTAATCGTCTTTATTTTATTTTATTTTTTTTTATCTTCTACATATAATCTATTTTTCTACATATAATGTTCTCAATTTAATTAATTTATTAAATAATTTTAATACATTCATTAAGTTTAATTTTTATTTTTTAATTGTAATTTTGAATTAATAATCTTATTTATTTTTTCGCTACAGATAATCTATTTTCCTACACATAATGTTCTCAGTTTAATTAATTTAGTTAATCATCTTAATACATTCATTAAGTTTAATTTTAACTTTTTAATTGTAATTTCTAATTAATAATCTTATTTATGTTTTTACTCACCAGATCATCACAAAATAAGTGAGTAAAAACGCTTATTTCCTACACTTGGATAGGCCTTTACCCTAGCTGAGGCTAGCGGTGGGGGTGCTCCTGTACGCGCCTGACAGAGAGGCTGTCAATGCCCCTTCAGAAATTTAAATACTAGTGCCTGCGCTACTAGTAGATTCCATATCAGCCTCCTTGGCTCAGTGGCAGCGTCCAACTCTCCCAGCTGAATAGCCCGAGTTCGTAGCTCGCCACGGACACTTTTTTTTTTTTTTATAAATCATTAAAAGCCACGGACGATGTCATCAATTGAGGTTAGCGAACAAAACATGACCGTTATCGAGTCTACGTCAGCTCACGATTTTGAAAATGTTGCGACTGGAAGACGCAAGAGATTACGTAAAAGAACCAGCGACGTCCTAACACCTCCTAAGACAAAACAAAAAAAGTCGTCTCCAAATAAGAATTCCTCGACACACCCTCGGACTTCGGAACACACCAAAGTGTGCCAGGATTCACCTCGAGATCCCGTGAAACCTCCTAACATCTATCTCAGGAAAGTTACCGACTTCAAAAAACTCTGCAGCAGTCTGACTGAAATAGTTGGGGAAAAGAATTTCGAATGCCGAGCTAGATTTAACGACATCGTTATAAAGCCATCTGACAGTGACTCCTACAGACAAATTATTCGGTACTTGGAAAGTAAGGAAGCAGACTTTCACTGCTACCAGTTACCCGAGGACAAATCCTACAGGGTGGTTATTCGCAACCTCCACTATTCAACTCCACCGGCAGATATTATAGAAGAACTCACAAAGAAAGGCTACTCCGTCAAGAGAGCCCACAATGTGCGGCATCCTGTCACGAAGGCGCAGTTACCACTTTTCTTCATAGATTTGGAAAAAAATGAAAAAAGCAAGGAAATATTCCGGGAACAGTATTTACTCTACACAAAAATCAAAGTAGAGGAACCACGTCGCCGAAGCGATGTAATACAGTGCCAAAACTGTCAGGAGTTCAATCACTCCCGCGCGTACTGCCATCACTCATCAAAATGTGTCAAATGCGGTTCCGAACACTCCTCTAGAGACTGCCCCAAGCCACTTGACGTCCCACCGAGCTGCGCGAACTGCGGCGAGAATCACACTGCCAGCTACAAAGGGTGTGAAGTATATAAAGCACTCAAAACCATAAGAATGCAACGGCAGAGAATCCAGCTCAGCCATCAAAAAGATGCCAAGAATCCATCACCACCCAGCGGACCATCCCACTTCCCCAGCCTTCAGCCCGTTCCAGCAGCACAAGAATCGTCCCATCGCCGGCCGAACGTCACCTACTCCTCCCTGCTAACCACGCTCGAGAAAAAGAAGCCGCCTGTCCCTAAACCAGCTCAGAAACCACATGAACCATCTTCCCTTCCTACCTCTTCTACTACTCCTCCGCAACCCCAAACCTTGCCTACCTTCCCATCTACTCCCGCCCCGTCTAAGCAAACCACACAGCACCAGGCTCAAGATCCAATGATGCTTTTCTCCTCTTTCCTAAATAAACTCGAAACCCTTCTTACTCCTTTAATTAACCTGATGACCACCCTTATAGCACACTTCCTTCCTAAATCCCAGAATGCAACGCTTCCATAATTCCCATCTCTCAATTCTTTTGTGGAATGCCAACGGACTCACAACAAGAAGACAAGAACTCACACTTTTACTAACTGACAAAAACATTGACATTGCACTTATAACTGAAACACACCTGAAAGAATCCATGACATTCGGTGTCAAGGGTTACTCCTGTTATCGAACCGACCATCCATCTCTGGCGCAGCATGGCACTCTGATTCTAATCAAGAGCAACATCAAGCATCACCAAGAATCCAGCATCGCATCAGCAAGCCTGCAGGTAACATCCATATCCCTTTCCCTTTCTCCCTTCGATATCATACTGTCCGCAGTGTATTGTTCTCCCAACCATTCCATTTACCATCCTGAATTCCTGTCAATATTCCAATCCTTTGGTCCCCGCTTCCTCACCGGGGGTGATTTCAACGCGAAACACCCCATGTGGGGAAGCCGTTCAGCTAACTCCCGTGGCAGAATCCTTTATGATATCCTTAACTCCCAGAATTATCTCCCTATATCGCCAAACACACCAACATACTGGCCAACCGATCCATCCCGTAGTCCTGACCTAGTCGACTTCTTCATCTCGTCTGGCTTGGGAGGTATAGCGACTTCTGTTGATTCGCTCCTCGACCTATCGTCGGACCATTCTGCGATCCTTCTAACCCTCTTCTCATCCGCTGTACCCCGTCCTCTACAACCAACCCTCACACCCGGTCCTATCAACTGGCAATCATTTCAGCTTAACCTAGAGCACTCCATAGACCTAACCGTTTCCCTAAAAACCCCTTCAGACCTAGACAAAGCCACTGAATTGTTTACTAAAGCCATTCAGGACAGTGCCCGCAATTCATGCCGACCAAGGACAGGGTTACCTCCTCCACCCAAAATGCAACTCCCAAACCACATCCAAGAACTCCTTGCAGCCAAGCGACGAGCCAGGGCTTTATGGCAAAGATCCCGTTATCCCTCGGACAGAAACGCATACAACAGACTGACACGCCAACTGAAATCTTCCCTATCCCAATTCCGTTCAGAATCCTTTAACGAATACCTTTCATCCCTCTCTACACAAGACTGTTCTTTGTGGACAGTCACTCGTAGAATCCTTAAGTTCCACTCAATCCCTTCCCCTCTCAAACGCAACGATGGGACCTGGGCCAGAAGTGATGAAGAAAAGGCGCTCCTCCTCTCCACACACCTAACCACAGTATTTTCCCCTAATCCTCAAATGAGCCCTTCCCATGATGCAGATATCGAACATTACCTGAATTCTCCTTTACCTTTGTCCTTCCCTCCCAAAGCTTTCCATCCATCCGATGTTAAATACATCATCAAACACCTTCCTAGGAAATCTCCCGGTTATGATCTTATCACCTCCACAATACTCAAAAACCTCCCCCAGAAGGCCATTATATTCCTTACATACCTCTATAACTCAATCCTAAGAACAACCCATTTCCCGAATCCCTGGAAACACTCAGTCGTCGTCGTTATCCCCAAACCCTTTAAACCTCCAGATTGCCCCTCTTCCTATCGACCCATCAGCCTTCTCCCATTAATGTCCAAAATATTCGAAAAACTCCTGTACAAAAGAATCCTCCCTATGATAGAATCCTCGAATACAATTCCCAACCATCAATTTGGTTTCCGCTTCCAGCATTCCACTATACAACAGTGCTTACGAGTCGTAGACTCAATTTCCTCCTCGCTTGAACGTAAGAGTTTTTGCACGAGTGCCTTTCTCGACGTTGCTCAAGCATTCGATCGGGTTTGGCACCCGGGATTACTTTACAAAGTAAAGCTTATACTTCCACACACCTATTTCCTTATCCTCAAATCCTATCTGTCAAACAGATCCTTCCAAGTCAAATACGGTACAACTCTTTCCCCGACCTGCCCCATAAATGCTGGAGTCCCTCAAGGGAGTATTATTGGTCCTCTCCTTTTCCTCCTTTACACTGCGGATACTCCCACACACCCCCAAACCCTACTAACAACCTACGCAGATGATACTGCCATCCTGTCAACTTCCCCTGATCCCTCAGTAGCATCCCAACACCTGCAGGAACATCTTACCGCCATACAACATTGGAGTGACATGTGGAGAGTAAAAATCAACCCGGAAAAATGTAAGCAGGTTACATTCACTCTCAACCGGAGATCATGCCCTTCTGTACATCTCAAAAACACTCCACTACCAGTATCCAGCGAGGTTCGATATCTAGGATTATACCTTGACAGCCGACTGACATGGAACCCTCACACGAGACTGAAAAGACAAGAACTGAACAAAAGAT
The DNA here is from genome assembly GCA_946811695.1 of Gonocerus acuteangulatus. Taxonomy (NCBI): domain Eukaryota; kingdom Metazoa; phylum Arthropoda; class Insecta; order Hemiptera; family Coreidae; genus Gonocerus; species Gonocerus acuteangulatus. The sequence goes on from OX328125.1 coordinate 80,259,364, forward strand.
ACGGACTACTTAGACGACTCCTTGGACCCTCATCTAAATTATCAATACAGAACAAACTAACGATATACAAAACAATCATTCGACCAATATGGACATACGGACTTGAACTCTGGGGGTCTGCAAAACCATCCAACATCAACAGAATACAGGCATTCCAGTCAAAAGTGCTCCGTAAAATTGTAAATGCCCCTTTCTACGTCTCAAACAAAACCCTTCACAATGACCTTAACATTCCATTTGTCCTTGACCTTGCTAAAACCCGTTTCCAAATGTTCCACTCCAAATTGTCCTACCATCCTAACCCGGAAGGTCTATCCCTATCGTCCCAATCCCATCCAGACAATCCTCCCAGGCGGCTCAAGAGACAGTGGCCCCGAGACAATTTACTCTTCTGATCATATAGGGATCATTAAAATATTTATTTGGACAGCTTTGAAAGTGCCAACAATGGCTGGCTTCTTTCACATTTTGTATTGTTTTTATTTTATTTTACTTTTTCCATTTTTTTCAACTTGTTCATAATATCTGCATCATCAAACTTGATTATTGTACTGTTTATAATTTGTACAGATTTCAAATAAATAAATAAATAAAAAAAAAAAAATTTATGTTTAATTTTTTTTCTACATATAAAACTATTAAATCATTTAAGTAAACTGTAAAATATTGTATACAAAATACATGCGATATGCAATGCATGGGGCATGTAGTAAATAAACGGCCACACCTCAGGGTTACTGAGGTATGGAAAAAAAAAAAAAATCGTCAATAAACAGTGTTTCGGTCGGCATTAACGGACGGCAGTAAACAAACTTGACCTTTCGTTTGAGATAAAGTATTTCAGAACCATATTTCATCAAAATGGGACCATTTTTGAGCCCATAGCTAGAGAGCGGACGAACAGATATAAATGTGTTATACACACTAGCAGCGACGTTATCACGTTACTGTCATTAATCCTGATAAAGAACCATCTGGAGAGTACATTCAATGCCCCTCTTTCTGATGACGTTGCTGGAATCATGATTGGCGACCTTACAATTGGTAATAAATCCTGATTCGAAGAAGAAATAATAATCTTGAGTCCATTGCTCATACACGCCATTCATACGATGTTATCCAATATCCGCTAATGTTCTGGAAGGGACAAGATGGATATTGCGTAAATAATAAACAACGATATCCCGCAACAGGTACAGGAGTATTATTTAACTACCAAAATATTCACTTGAAACGATGTATACCGATATACGATATATATATATGGCAAAGCAACGTTTGCGGGGTCAGCTAGTATATATATAATATTTTAGTTTTCTTGAGTGGTTGAAGGTAATTAATTAAAATAATTGTCACTGCTCTAGTTACACAACAATTCAATTCCCCGAAGACCAATTTACTAGTGTGTGTTCTTGGTTGGTGGTTAGGAACGCAGACTTAATTAGTTGGATCTTCCTACACAGTTCCCGGCAATTTGTGTAGGTGCGCCCACGCGTGTAATCCAAGGCTTGTCGAATGCTGTTGATGATATTAAATACCGTGTAATCATCTACAAAGGAATCCATTAAAATCTTAGTACAATTATGTTCATATTGACCGTGACAACAATAGCTGTTGATAAACATTTACTCCAAGGAAACAGTATATTATATATATATGTGTGTGTTGGACTATGGACACTTATCCATAGTAACCATAAAGTTATCGTGGTCTTCTTCCACCCCCCAGGGAATTGTTCGTTAAGAAGGCTGGCAGTGTTCATGCTAAAATGTTGGAAATATAGAATTTTTTGAAAATGTAAGGTATTTTCGTAGCTGATTGTCAACCATTCCTTGGCTTCTCATCACCTAAGCGCCAGACTACCTGCAACTCATTATAAATTTTGGTTTAACCTGAATTAGCTTTGCGCCAATTTACTTTTCATAGTTTGATGTTTCTTTCCTCCAATCTATATATTTAATTGTTTGATGTTTTCCTATTTTTTAAACCGGGAAGGATTTTATTGAAACAAATACTATTTAGTCGTTCAAAAGGTTTATACTAATAAAATAAAAAAAAAAATCCCTAACAATCTTGAAAAAAAAATATTCTACTGACTATTTAAAGACCTAGAGAGGCCTAGAAAAACATTTTCTAGCAACTATAAACAGAGATTACTAACATAAAAATAAGTGTTGAGTAGGAACTAAATCATGAGTAATGGAACAGAGTCCTCCCGCAGACACTAACACGTTCTTTGGAGCTTAAAAAGATAAAAACATATTTCTTACGAAGAGAGGATATCTTATTTCCCCTGCGAGAAAATAGCCGAAACAGTGTGTATTCTTCTGTTTGCACTATACCGTCTACAAAAATATGTTATTTTGCTTAAATTTGGCCTAAAACGAATGGACAAGTTGCTTAACCACCTAACAGAATAAGCCCCCGGTACACCATTGCGAAATTCAAGCAAATAAATAAATAAATCAATAAAAACAAATAATCGATTCTCTTACGGGTTGTCAAACATAAGCCTCCTGATTAACTTGTTTTGATTTTGTGACGTCTAGAATGAATTCTCTATCAAGGTACAAAAACGTGATTTTGTGCATTGGATACACAAAAACTCCCTTCTGTCAAAAATGAAAAAAAAAGAAAAATGATAACGAATGAACAAGTGGAAATATTAAAACTTTTTTTATTAACAAATATTTTGGATGTACATTCTACAGAGAAAGTCTTTTAACCAATAGTGTTTTCTTCGTAAAAGCTTCTAAGATCATAAAGGTTGATAAATTTTCTTTATAGAATTCTTCTAATTCCTTAAGACCTTTGGCTTCTTTGTAGAGAAATCAAATTTCATTTTAACTACACACACACTTCTTGCACGAGATCAGCCAGGTCTGGTGGTTTCTTATTTTATAAAAGATCTTTTATTTTGCTTTTTATTGTTTTTTTTTTGGAAATATCACACTCGTGCGTGCGCAATAAAATTGTAAAATCCTTGATTAGAAGATCAACGACGTGTAGAAACGCCTAAGAAAATTTAAAAAAATATGAAAAATAAGAAACTTTTTTTACCTGGAAGGCTTTTAAGTGAAAACCATTCTTGAAGCTCCAAAAGTGTTGTGCGTTTTCATCGTAAGTTCTTCAAATCACATTGCATCAAAAACACGTTAAGATGCATGGGCGTATTGAAGGGGCCTGAGGGGGCTGCCGCCTCCTCCGACATTTTGATTTACATAATAGGTGAACATTTGTCATAAAAACCCCAACAAACATAAAATTAATAACGCCACAGTTTTCTGACCCCCTTCATCTTGCCCCCAAAACCATATCCCCAAAAATCACCTCGTGGCCCCCCACCCCGAAATTATTTTCTATATACTATCCTGCTAAGATGTCGTGGTTCCTACGAGTCGGACGGTTTTCTTAGAATATTATAGTGTTTGTTTTAAAGAAGGATTTTCTTTTGTAAACATGCCCTATTATTATTAAAGTAAATAATGACTGAAATGTGAAATGGATGATTCATGATACTTCTTGGTATTTCTAGGGTAAACTTTTATAACTGGATAATGGGAGATGATTACATAGAAGCTTGGCTCTAAATCTTTCCGACAGCTTAAGGTGAAGAAAGAAAGGGAAGATTTAAAAGTTGATTTACTTCTTCAATCTCTTCTTCGACAAATCCCTTCTAGCTCCTATGATTGGTTCTACCTGGCTGCCTAATCCTCTTTAAACTTTACTTTTTTCACATCTAGAATATATTGGCATCAGTTTGGAGTAATTGCTCTTCATCTTATCCCGATGGATGTCTCATCTCTTATAAGGAGATTTATATAAGCTAAGTGGAAGTAAGTTACAAACCATCTTAATCGTCTTCCGCTCCTTCTTAAGAAAATTTTTATTTTTAACACCAAACGTTACAAAACTGACTTACTAAGTTCATTACACTACATGAAAAACATTTAAAGCGCACACCCTATCGTTATTGAGATTTTTAAACATCCATTTAGACTACTAACAAAGAACAGACAAATCATGATGTTTTGGTTACCTGGACATGAACGCATTTTACTGAGCACTGCAGTAGACTTACTATTCACCAATTCAAACGGTTAAAATTAAATTTGGCGCTGAACATGGGCGCTGTATCTGGTTACTGCGTTGTTTTGATTTTGTTGTATTTTTGCATTTGCACGTTGTTTTTTTTTGGGCTGGATTTAAGGCATGTCATCCGTTGAGGTCATTAACGCCATTTGCACGGTTTTATTATTCATTAAAATCAATAAACAAAAATAATAAATTTTTGGGTATTTAATAGATTAGATTAGATATACTCAGGGCCCCTATCTGAGGGGAAAGCAACTCGACCTAAAAGATCTATTGTGCCCCTGACACTCTGCAGGGTCACTTATAGCAGCCCTGCGTCCCTGACAAACCCTCTGATCTTCTGAGGTGTGAGCTCAGAGTCTCTTCCTGGGTCAGTTATTCTAACAGATCCTAGGTACATAAAGCGCCTGCGTGAGAGTACCGCGCAATCACATATTATGTGTGCGGGTGTTTCCTCCTCTATCCCACATAACCTACATAGAGAGGTTGTAGCCAGGCCCATATTGTATAGATGTTTATTCATCTTAGCATGACCTGTGTAAAGAGCCACAGTCTCCTTCATAGCTTTCCTATGTAGGGACAGAAGCATCTTTGTTCGTTTCCTGTCAATTTGGTTTAGGAAACGCTTTGACTGTCTTTGCGTTTGGACTCTTTGCCAAACGCCTAGATGTTGTAGCCTCGCCCAGTCATCAATTATACCTTTTGCTAGGGTTAGCGATATTCCACAAGCTGGTTCTGGCCCACAAAAGGACTCCTTGGCCCCCTGTCTTGCCAGCTTATCAGCTTCCTCATTTCCTAGTATATCTGAGTGTCCTGGCACCCAGTGCAATTTAACCCGGTTACTGACAGCCAAACGATCTAACATCTTCCTGCATTCATCCACAATCTTGGATTTAATGCAGGTGCTCTCGATGGCTGATATTGCTGCCTGGCTGTCAGAGTGTATATTGACTCTTGCACGAGAAATTCCGCTTCTCAGCAGCATCTCTGTGCAGGTCTTTATGCCAATGACTTCTGCCTGGAAGACCGTAGGATGTTTCCCCAACGGGATTGATATCCTCAATTCTTTTCTGCTTGCCACCCATATTCCGGCTCCGACTCCTTCCGGGGTCTTGGAGCCGTCGGTGAAGCAGTGAATTTCCCCAACCGGGAGATTAGACTGCCAGGTTCGGGCAGTATTTCTGTCTGGTTTGATTACCTCGAACCTCTTGTCCAGTCTAAAAACGGGTAACATGTAGTCCGAAGGCATTTGTAGCATACACAGTCCATCATTTCCTGCGAGGATTTGCTTAAAACTTCCACAGGGTATCATGCTTGAAAGATTCTGCGCTTGAAGCTTATATGCAGAAATTCTGGCCAACCTCTCCACTTCTAAGTGCAGAGGCCGCAGATCTAGTAATACCTCCATCGCCCTGGTGGGTGTGGTTTTCATGGCTCCAGTGACTAGTAAGCAACCTAGTCTCTGTATTTTATCCAATTCTTTTATGTGAAGTTCCACTTTACACCTATGCCACCATACCAGCGCCGCATAGGTGATTGTGGGTCTTACCACCATGGTGTATATCCAGTGCGCCACCGATGGCCTGATCCCCCAGGACCTCCCAACCACGCCCCGACAGGACCAGAGCACCCGTTTGGCCTTTTCACAGACACACGTTATGTGTTCATTCCACTTGAGTTTTGAGTCTAATATCACTCCCAAGTGTTTGACTTTCTTGACAAAAGGTATCCTTGACCCAGAAATGACTGGTTCTAGGAGACCGTCAAGTTTCCTCTTGTTCGTGAAGGGGACTATCGCCATTTTGGACGGATTAATTTTAAGTCCCCTTCTATCACACCACTGTGTGGATCTACACAATGCTGTACCAAGTAACTCTGATATAACATTCAGGAATTTACCACTAATCAGGATCACTATGTCATCAGCATAAGCCTGCGCATAAAAACCATGGCCCTGTAAATCGGCAAGTAATGAGTCTATCACTAGACTCCACAATAGGGGCGAAAGTACACCCCCCTGCGGACATCCAGCAACAGGTCTCACTCTTACCGTGGACCCCCCTAGGGATGATTCCAGGACTCTAGAGTCCAGGAATGTTTCCATCCAGGCCTCGAGAGCCCTGTGTAACCCAAGCCCCTGTATCGATTCCACGATGGCCTGAGTTGAGGTCCTGTCAAAGGCGCCTTCAATGTCAATGAAGGCGCCAAGAGTGACCTCCCGCTGTTCGATCGTTTTCTCTATCTTATAAGTGAGATGGTGTAACGCCAGTTCGCATGATCTCCCCTCTCTATATGCGAACTGGAGATTGTTAAGTGGGTTTGCCTTTAAGGCATTCCCGTGGATGTACCTAGCCACCAGTTTCTCCAGTGTCTCCAATAAAAAGGATGAGAGACAAATGGGTCTGAAGGCTTTAGGGTCATTAGGGATATTCCTCCCTGGCTTTGGGATAAAGCATACTCTTGCTTCTCTCCACCTGCCAGGGAGATAGCCCATTGCAAGGCTGCTTCTGAGTAGTATGAGCAGGTACGGCAGCAGTATGTCCTGTCCCTTTTGTAAAAGGACAGGGAAAATGCCGTCAGGTCCCGGAGTCTTGTATGGCCCAAAAGAGTTTAGGGCCCATCTAAGACCTTCAGGCCTAACAATACCTTTTGCGAGGTCCCAACCCTCCTTGCTCCCCCTTAAGGTTGGCAGGAGCGGCCTTCGCTCCGGGTCTATTTTCTCACAACCTGGAAAATGGGTTTCCATAAGCATGTTGAGGGTATCGTCGCAAGGAGCGAGGTTCCCGCCCATGCCCAGTGCCCCCAAGTTATCCAGGGGTTTTTTTGATATGATTCGGTGCAAGCGTGCACTGGAAGATGTATTCTCAAGGTCAGCACAAAATGCTTTCCACGAGTTTCTTTTGGCTCTCCGTATGGTTAGGTTATATTCCGTCAGTCGTCTACTATACTGATCCCAGTTATTTGATGCCCGGGACCTGTTGACTAGTCGCCTGACATCTTTTCTCATTCTCTCTAGTTGTTCGTTCCACCAGGGTGGGTTGTTAGCCCTTCCCTTCCGAACGGGTTTGCAATTATTCTGAAAGGATTGAACAATTGAGTCGGTAATAGAATCGTTCATGACCTCAAGTTGCCAGGTGTTCCTGGCACGATTAGGACACGAACGTAGACGATCTGATAGGTCACGCCCGTAGCCTGCCCAATCAGTTGACCTCGGGTTTCTAAAAATTTTACCCTCCCGTTTATCAAAGACTATGTCGAACCTAATATATCTATGGTCCGACCCAGATATTTCTTTTGATACATGCCAGCCCCTGATTAAGCCAGCAATACCAACAGATGCTATAGTAACGTCAATGACCTCCGTTCTTCTTACATTAATAAAGGTAGGTTCATTTCCACGATTTATAACTTCTAGATCATTAGCAATAATATATTCTAGAAGGGACTCACCTCTTGTGTTGGTGTTTGTGCTCCCCCATATGGTGTTATGGGCGTTGGCATCACACCCCGCAATCATCTGCACCTTCCTACCCTTGGAGTACTCCACCGCTCTCCTTACGTCCTCCGTGGGGGGGGGGGGGGGCAGGTTGTTCGAAGGGTAGGTAGGCGGAGATTAAGATAATCTCACGTCCACCGTCCCCTCGGGCTGAAAGCCCGGCTGCTAACAGATCCCTGGAACATAAAAGCCACAAGGGGATTAGTGGGATACTGGTCCTATGGAGGATGCAGACCCTGGGACTGCACTGGGGAGGAACTATAAGTCTGTATCCCCTACAGCCCAGAGACCGCACCCTGCCATTTAAGACATATGGCTCTTGTATAAGAACAATGTCAATATTCTTACCTCTCAAAAACCGCTGTAACAGCCCAGAAGCCGCAACGCAGTGGTGGAGGTTTATCTGCAGCAGCCGGAGCATACTACTTGGGATTGGTGTTCCCAGAGGAGCCGCCTGACGAGGAAGAATCTCCGCCGTCTGCCACTGCAGCTTCTCCAGTTTCCGGTCCCCTTGCAGCTGTCGTCTCCTCCTTTGCCTCAGGAACCACAGGTGTGGTGGTTTGGGAAGAGGTTGTGTGGGTGGGGGTAGATTTGGGTTTTATGGTGAGTTTGATGGGTAATTTTGGTTGGGATTTTGGTTGGGATTTGGTTCCTATTTTTGGTTTCGGCTTGGAGTGGGTAGGGAGGGGGGTAGGGGCAAGGGAGGAGGATGTGGAAGGTTGAGACACAGACGCAGTGGTGCTCACCGATGTCTCCATCGCTATGGGTCTCCCAGCTGCCAATGAGGTCTCCCTCGGAGGCCTTGGAGGTCTGCGAGGTGCACTTGCTCGTGTCTCTGTCTTCCTCTTCCTTCTGTTCGTAAGAACTATTAGCTGCACCATGATCATAGCATAGTGCAGCCGAAGGTTCCTAGACTGGAGCTTCTCCAGATGACTCTCCGGGGCTTTAAAGGCAGCAAAGAAACCACCCCCGGACTTTTCCTTACAGCCCACGACGGTCCAATACCGAATCTGCGCACGCAGCTCCGGATTTTGCACCGCCAGTCTATGAAGGAGTTGTTGATTACTGGGAACAAGTCCAGGGAAGTGTCCCCCCAGCCTTGTTATCCTGACTAATTCTTTGGGCTCGGCGATCCTAAGTGAGGCATCGTCCAGTTTTAATTGGTCAACAACGCTGGCCAGCCAATTCTTGGTTGCAATGTCCCGACACGTCAGGAGTATTCCACCCGTTTGGAGTGTAAAACCCTGAAAGCTCGGGCCAAAGCTCCCATCAAGACTAAAACTGTCAACCAGCGTTAACAGTCGTTCACCAAACTCGGCAATATGGCCGGCGTTTAGTGTTGTGCTTGGATAGTTCACCGGGACCACTGCGATCCTGTGTTCCGCCAAGGTTTGAGCGAAGCTAGGTTGGGTAGAATCAATTTTCCGCCTTTTCCTAGCCTTGGGAGAGGGTGTTTCGGGATCTGCATCCCCGCTGGGCCCAGTACCAGTTTCCCCACGAACAGCTTCGCCAGGACCCTCATGGATACCTGGTTTCTGCTGCTCGGGGGGATTTGAGCCTGATACCCCGGCGGGGGCTTCCCCCTTAGCCCTTTGCCTGGCGCGCTTCCTCTTTTGCGCGCCAGATAATCTTTTATAGCCTGCCTGAGCCGGTTCCTTTACAGTACCCCGCTCAGATAATTCTGGTTCCGAGACCGTACCCAGAATTGTTGTCGCTGGTTCCGTTTCCGTACCCGGCTCAACAGGCGCAGGTTCCGTAGACGTACCCTGCGCCCCCTGAGCCGGTTCCGCGATCGTACCCAGCGTTTCTTCTACCACGGTTTGTACAGTGAACAACCATGAAATTCCTCAAGCAGATCCGACAAGGATCCGCTATCGGACTCGATATCCCTTTCGGGTTCGAGGTAAACTGAGTCATCCTCCGGATTGAAGAATTTTTTTGAACTAATTTTGTTCCCACGATAAGCTAGGGAAATAAAAGTCATCCGTGACAGAGCCCCGCATGCCACGGAAAGGCTAAATACAATGGGGTGTCGCCCGGTGCCCCAAGTGGGTCATTCGATGCACATATATTTAACCACCCTGTACCATTCAGTCCTTGGCACGAGCTCCCTCAACCTTGACTTGGGTATTTAATAAATACCTCGCATAGACAAGACTCTAGAAGAAAATTAATTAATTTTTTTTATAAATATACAAATATATTCACAAAAATATGCTATTTTGATGAATTTAATTTGTTAACAAAACATTAATGAAATCCACCCCATGGTTTAAAAAAATCTGTAATTATTCACAAATCAATGAAAACAGGCGAAAGGTAATTAGTTTAAAGACCTTTTACCTGTTTAAGGTCGACTTTATAAGCGAGTTTTCTCCCTTGGGAGGAAGTGGAGATACATTTTAACAGGACTGGGGACCTGTTGACACGTAGCGACACTTAGAACTTAATTAATTATACTTTAAATGTATTTTCTATTTGACGAATGCTTCTTACTTTATTTAAACACTATATATTTTTTTTGTGTTTAAAAATTAGTTCGGCGTATATAGGTGGTGGGGGGAGCTGCCCCCCCCCCCGAAATTTTGATTGACGGTAAAACGGTAAAAATGTATCATAAACCCCATAAAAATAAATTAAATATGATACTTAGATCAGAAAAAAATAATTTATTTTGGATGTAATAGCGTTTTAGTTGGCTAAAACTATTCCAAGTTATAGATTGCTAGTATTCCATACCATAAATGCTCCCCCCGAAATTATTTCCTATATACTCCCATGCTTGAATTCTAAATTAAATGTGAATCGTAAATAATTTATTACAGAAAGAAGAATCAGAAATTTAATTTTTTATTCCGAGGAGAATAGAATAGGAACTGAGAAGGCTTATTACACGATGGCCATTCACGTAGATAGTTTTCTTTTATTACGTCACTTAAAATTGGCAACACACCGGTGGCCTTGCGTGCTAAGGCGTGTGCACTTCGTGCCTAAGGTCGTAGGTTCAATTCCCACTACGGCTGGTGGCTTTTCTTTCAAAAATATAAACGGAATCAGTCCTATCCTGGCTAGAAAAGGGTGGTAACTTATAGATAACCCGTCTGAAAAATATGTTTTAATTTATACGTGCATATTAAAAGTTAGATAATAATGATTATTTATTTATATAGGTTATTTTAAGAAAATTCTTGAGAAATGCAATGAACACTACCCACCTTCTGAGGAATGTGCTTAGTAATGGAGCTCCTGAGTGACCTTGCTGAAAAGATCTTGAGTGGTGAAAAGCATAAGATATTTTCTCCATCTCCTATTTAATGGAACCCGATCCCTCTAGAGAGAGGAATGTCTCTCGACTCTCCTTCCTCTTACTGAGTAGCTGGTAGATTCTCAGGACCTAAACATCATTGAATATTTGATTGAAGTGAGCCCAAGGGGCCCCTTTCAGCACAAATTTCATTTAAGTCCATCGAAAAAAAAATCTGTTTTTCTTAAAATATATTGGTGTCCTTACTTGGCAAATTATATTCATTTAGAAAAGGCATAAAACTACATTTAAGCAGGCAAATAATTCATGCTATCACTATGTTTTATACGCATAGCAAATGTTAGGCTATTCAAATAGGACTTAGGAAAGAATATTTGAAAAACATTATTTAAATTTTCAACTTCAATACCTTAAAATGATCCCCAGTAGCTCTGGTTAAAACTCGATATTCAGTATTATAATTGTATTCGAAACAAAAATGTTATTTTTGTAAATCGAAACAATGGCATTTTGGTTCAAGAATTTTTATGTTTTTTGCCCGAAACGTTAATTTAATATTTTTATTTTTACGTGGAGTATTTATTTCATTTTAGATTAGATTTGTCTACAGGCACTGAAGATGAGATATAGTCTCGAAAGATATTTAAAGCATGAAATAAACTATTTCAAACAGCACTTAAAGATTTCAATTATTTAGTATATTGAAAGAAAACTGTCTATAAAACACCAGAAACTAATTGTTCTAATAAAAGTAGGTGTTTAGTTCTGACTAAAATACTATTGGGATCTTGGAATGTTGAATGAAGGGCCCTAATGATTTTTTTTTTTTAATTAATACGTTTATTTAACATCTGTACAAGTTAAAGTACATTGGTTAAGTTTGTTCAAAATTGGAATTATAGTATATGCAGAAAATGATTAATAAAACTGACAAATGAAGTAAAAAAATAATAAAAAATAAAATAAAAATAACTAAATAAAAACAAGTTAATAAAAAGAAACAATTGAATAAGAAATAATGATAATAGCACTTTTGGAAGGAGCCAATCAATATTGGTACTACCTATTTTGGAATACTTTTTTGTTCTTAGTCAGTTAATTGATCACGAGGCCAATGTCTCTTCGGCCTTCTAGGCGGTTTTTTTGGGTGGGAATGGGAGGAAGAGTTTGTGCTCTGGGATTAGGATGGAAAGACAATTTGGAATGAAAGGTTAGGAAACGGGATTTTGCTAGTTCTTGAACGAAAGGGATGTTGAGGTCATTATGAAGAGTTTTATTGGAAACTTAAAAAGGAGCGTTGACTATTTTGCGAATGACTTTGGATTGGAATGTCTGTATTCTCTGTACGTCAGAAGTTTTAGTTGTTCCCTAGAGTTCAAGTCCGTAAGTCCAAATAGGTCGGATAATGGTTTTTTGTAATGAGTTAATGAGTTTCTTTAAATGTGGAATAATCAATTCATTTGTTTTCATCAAAATGAAATAAAATAATAATACTGAGACGATAAAAATAATGTTTTCTTCTAAATTCTACTATATATTTGTGAAATACCACCCACTCACTCAATGGCTGTCATCGCCCAGCCCAAACCATTTACAGAAAATTTTGAAATTTTGCATGGACACTCCCTTTGGGATATAAACACTCGCTAAGAAAGTTTTTTTTTTTTTTTTTTTTTTTTTTTTTTATTATTATTATTATTATTATTATTTATTTTTTATTTATTATTTTTTTTTTTTATTCAAATTTTTAAGTATTTTTAGAGGGGTTTGAATTTTTAGTTTCCTAACCTAACAGCTGTTACCGTGCTGTATTTATTTCATAGTATTATTTTTAATTGCGGTTTGGAGACCCGATGGCCGTGAGGGTTAAGGCGTGAGCACTTAACTCTCCGTGCCAAAGGTCGTGGGTTCGATTCCCACTAGGGGTGGTGGCTTTTCTTTCGAAAAAAAGAAAAGGCATCACCCCTATCCTGGCTAGAAAAGGTTGGTAACCTATAGATAACCCGTCCTAAAATTCGTAGTTAATAATAAATGGACGTTGAAATTTAAATAAATAATTGCGGTTAATAGCTGCATTCCTCCGAAATGTGTTAATACGTAGGTAACCCCAAAGGTTTGGTGTTTTTTAGGGGCTTCAGTATTAATACATGAGCAGGTGGTTCGAGATGTTGAGGTGCTCAATGCTGACGAAGGTATTGTCTGAGAACTGAGTATTTGCTGCAACTCTGCGAATTCCATTCGAAGTCTTGGGATTCTCAACATTCTCAGGGGGTGCTCCTTTTTCTGCTATCAATATTAAATCTTCCTCTTCCGGTGGGTTAAAATAGATAGACCTGATCCAGTATCAGCTGTTCGAAGAGTCTTGTCAACATTGACGGTGTTGTGCCGAATTTGAATATAACGATTGTTACTGAAAATATGCAATAACAATTAATAGTTGTAGTAAATTATTCCTTCCGTGCAACGAAACTCGGAATAACTCGTACTCAATTTATGAGAGATATGTGTTGTGAAAATCGATCCATTGAAAATGCGGGTTTCTCTGGGATTAATTTTCGACTAAAAAAAAAAAAAAAACCTCATAACGGTTACGTTTTTACGTTACTTGGTTTCCAGGTACAGGCTTTCTGGTTTTATACGTAAGTGGATGAGAGTAATAAAATGGTACCATTTTCACGGCCATATCTGAAACCGTTGTTGTAAAAATGGAAAAAAAAAGCAAACATTTTACGGAATATATATATTTCATTTTTTGATAAAAACTTATGGATCTCGAAGAAGGTTGGGAAATCGTAGTTACGTGTAAAGTATTTATTAGAAAGTTTATTTAATTTGATACAAATACGGTTCTTATCCAATTTTCGATAGGGCAATACGTTTCGGAGATACAAGTGCTGAAATAGAGTAATTTCCGCTTAGAATCCGGACAGTTTCCTGCTGCGATGCCTAAGATCTTTCTTTTCTTTAATTTTAAATTCTTTTATGTGTTTTTATTTTCGCGAAAGATTAAGAGAAAACATTAAGTGTTTTCATTCGAAGCTTTGCAATAAGAACGCAAACCCGCGAAAGTAACGCAGTTCTTGCGAGCCGAACTTTTTCTGCTGTCTCTTATTCTCGTGACAAATCCTTTAATGATTGTTATAAGCTTGCGTGGGTGGCTGTAATGAATTCCAAACATAGCAGATTCTGAGATAATTAAAATCGCCCCTCAGCTTTTTATTTATTTATCACTTCAACGTCAAGACCATACAAAAACGCAGAAAATAGAGCCTACGCAAAACAGAGCTAAATAACAACTGTTGAAGCCCTAAAATAAATGAATAAAACGATTTTTTTTTTTTTTTGACAGATTGTGAGTTTAGGTTATTTTTGCTCCCTTTTGATAAGTTTCTGAGATGAGTCCAGAGATTCTGGAACCTTTTGTTTTAAGGGCACATGATAAAGAGAAAAGAACACCTACATGCTTAAGGTAAAGACAACAAAGCACCCAACCTACACATATTCGGTAACAGCAATGTACTATAGATTGATTCAGGTCGGAATATTTTAAAACCTGCTATACTGAAACTTCTAAGTGAATAACGCTATAAAGCTACTGCCAGATTTAAACCATAAATGGGTAACATAGAAACATATGTAAAATTAATAAGTACGCGATGAATATACATAGGTTTATCGATAACATAAATATGTACATAAAAAATGTATCTTTATTAAGATACCACGACCGAACCCTGACAAGTTCTACTTTCGGATCACCAACGGCCAGCGATCTCCTCTAAATGAATCGTAAGATTATTGAGTATAAGCATCAAGTAGCATTTATATTTATAAAGCAATTGCATCATATTTAGAAAGTTAGTGAAATTCATTCAAGTTTTAATTTTTTAGAAAAATTAATTCGCTAGGAAAAGTTAACTCGCGTATGTTAAAAGTATAACGTCGCGTTATATTCGAAAACGGACAAGAGGAGAGCATGACTAATAGTCCGTCGGCCCGTGTACATTTTATGGAACGATTTTTAAGATTCTTCATTTTTTCACTATTGATTGTACAAGTCTTAACTAGAACAGTGCCACTTGTCAGCTGGCTAGGTAGCGGTGGGTTTGGCTGCGGGGGCGTTGCAAACTTCGGAAAAATATGAAAATTTGAAACGATTTTAAGATTCATGAAATTTTTTGGTGAAACACCTTTCATTATACAATAATCATTGGTACTTGTCAGCTGGCCGGCCAGCGGCGGACTGCTTGTCAGCAAGTAAGTACTAAACTTGGCAAAAATACGAAATTCTGAAACGATTTTAAGATTGCTGAAATTTTGGAGGTTACTATTATTTGTAGTGAGATTAACGAAAAACATTGTCAGCTGATCCTATCTTGGTGGAAAACTTGTCAGCTGGGGGTGTATAAGCGCTGAGCGTATGGTGCGCGCTCCGCTTTATACCGCCAGTTGACAACTTTTCCACCCACATATAAGCAGCTGACAATTTGTTTTGTCAATATTATTACGAATACTACCTACTAACAAAATTTCAGGAATCCTAATATAGTTTTTGACTATTTAATAGCGAAAGCATGCTTATATTGATTACAACTTCTGAATATATTGATTGTAATTTACAATAAAAATGTTCATTTACAATTTATAAATGAATAATTTTACTATCAACGTTAAAATATATTACGTATGTGCATTAATGTATTTGTGTAAAATACATAGCACATAAAAAATTTTTGCCTGTGAATGCGTGAAAATCAGGCAACGCTTGGCACATTGTTTCGCCTAGTGTTAAAAATAACTTATTATTATCTAAATAGTTTGGTTTGTTCTCGTTCCCATATTCATCCAAATTTTAACTTCTAATAACATGAATAAAATGTACACATGTAATTGGTTTGATGGCAAACAATTACCTCCAGTAGTTGAAATGATTGTTCGAGATCAGTAATTCAAGATATTAAAATTATTAATTTTCTTTGCTTTATTAATGTTTCCAGGGCCGCCACATGGGGGGGACAACCGGTTACAGTTGTCCCGGGCCCGGGCACCGTGGGGGCCCGGGCCGATCCTCGCTAATTGGAAAAAAAGTACCGAAAGTGACCTTTGCAGCACCGATTGACGGCTTTATTCTCATTTTGCTCAAAACTTAAGATGAAAATAATTTTAAAATGCCCAAAGTCCTATAGCAAAGTACTAGAATTTTCTTTCTGGCTCTGAGAAGTGGGGGCCCGTGAACTGGTCCCGGGCCCGGCTCTGAGATGTGGTGGCCCTGAATGTTTCATCATTTTTTCAATACCAATAATTTGTATTTTCACATGAGAGACAGCAGGATGACCTCACAAACACTACTAATATCGAAAGTAATGATTCTGAAGGTGAAGAGTCAGACTTTCTTTTTATTAAAAAGTTTTATTAGCAAACTATTATTATTATAAATAAATTATATAATAATTTTTACAGTATTTTTTACAAATAAATACTATATTTTTTCATCATACCTTAATACAAATCTATACAAACAATACAATTCTAACGGATCGCTGTCTGTATCTGGAAGATGGGAAAAAATACTATTGGGGACCTTTATCAATGCAATAGTACCCAAAACAATGATTTTTAAAATTTTTGCCTGCTTGTCTGTTTGTCTGTGCGCACTAATCTCAGAAACGGCTTATCCGATTTAGTTTCAGTATCCACTAATATCTTGTGGTACGTTTCACTTAATATTTAGTGTTTGTTTCATGCGAATCGGTACATAAATAAAAAAGTTATCCCAATGTAAAGAATCACGTCCAACATCTCATGAACTATCGTTAATACGATACACACCAGATGTTTTTTCGTCACGAATCTTCGTATATAGTATTCCCTTAGCAAATGATTTAACGAGTTCTTTAACCAGCAAAATTGGTTCATCTGGAGGAGGGGTTTACTCTGGACCCAAAGTCGCTCGGACGAAACTCGATATTCGTTTGTGGAAATATTAATAGAAAAATATGTTGTAAAAATAAAGTAAATCGGTTTATTAGGAGGGGGGTTTATTCTGGACCCTATTTACCAACTTACCACTACTAGCCGTAATCTATCTTCACATATAATAAAATTCTAACGGATCGCTGTTTGTACATGCAAGATATATGATTAAAAATACTATTGGGGGCCTTTATCATCGCAATTGTACCCAAAACAATGATTTATAGAATTGTTGTCTGTTTGTCTGTATGTTTGCTCTGTCAGACACTCTATACACACTACATTAAACAATTCTTGAGGGGTCTAGATCTTCGTCACGTTTTAGCAATCCTAGCAGCCAGCATGCTTGATCCCCGATGGCTATACGCCTAATATCGAGTATAAATCTACTGTAAAGTAGGTTGAAAAAAAAAATACCTATACGACGATGTTTATAATCTAAAATAAACAAACAAGAACCTTCAAGTTTAACTCCTCTGGATTACGGATGGGATATTGAAGATAATATATAAACATAGTTTGTCGGCGAACAATTCCGTCGAGTAGTTGATATGATTTGTTCGAGATCAGCAATTCACTGGAGATATTAAAAATATTTATTTTCCACGCTTTATTAATGTTTATACATTTTATCAATAACAATAATTAGTATTTTCAGCTGAAAGACACCAAGAAGAGGATGACCGCACAATTACTGCGGATGAGGGCATTGATGATTCTGAAGGTGCAGAGTCAGAATCAGAAAACGATTGACTTTCTTTTTATTACAAAGTGTTATTAGTATACTATTATTATTATGATTAATTGTGTAATACTTTTTTATTGCCAATACAGTATTTTATACAAATAAATGACATATTTTTTCATTATACCTTAATGCAAATACATAATATATTTTAACGTTGATAATAAGAATATTCATTTACAATCAATATATTCAGAAGTTGTAATCAATATAAGCATGCTTTCGCTATTAAATAGTCAAATACTATATTAAGATTCCTGAAATTTTGTTAGTAGGTAGTATTCGTAATAATATTGACAAAAAAAATTGTCAGCTGCTTATATGTGGGTGGAAAAGTTGTCAGCTGGCGGTATAAAGCGGAGCGCGCGCCATACGCTCAGCGCTTATACACCCCCAGCTGACAAGTTTTCCACCAAGATAGGATCAGCTGACAATGTTTTTCGTTAATCTCACTACAAATACTAGTAACCACCAAAATTTCAGCAATCTTAAAATCGTTTCAGAATTTCGTATTTTTGCCAAGTTTAGACCCCCAGCTGACAAGCAGTCCACCGCTGGCCGGCCAGCTGACAAGTGCCAATGATTATTGTATAATGAAAGGTGTTTCTCCAAAATATTTCATGAATCTTAAAATCGTTTCACATTTTCATATTTTTCCGAAGTTTGCAACGCCCCCGCAGCCAAACCCACCGCTACCTAGCCAGCTGACAAGTGGCACTGTTCTAGTTAAGACTTGTACAATCAATAGTGAAAAAATGAAGAATCTTAAAAATCGTTCCATAAAATGTACACGGGCCGACGGACTATAACAGAGCCTTTTCTAAAGACTGATGGACAAAATATCCCGAATGAATTACCCAAACGTTGAAAGGTGTCCATATTTCATTCGTACATAGATTAAAGAGGAAGATCAGGAAATAAAAGAATACGAAAAACATATATATGTAACGTTAAATAAAAGATAATAAAAATATGAACCCTTAAGGTGTTATACTACCTTGTGTGATAGAAATAAAGAACATTTTCTACAATTTATGAATAATAAATAAATCCATATTTTTCAATTTTCTATGTCATTAGTTTTATGTGAGAAATTAAAATATCAAAGAAAAGGAAAAAAAAAAGATTTAATTCTTCAAAAAAGCAATATGGCGGAGCTGTGTGTGATAAAAGGAATCGTTATAATTCAATGAATTGAAAAAATCCTATGTAATATACGAACAAACATAATTAGGAAGCTTCATATAAAAAAAGTTGATCGGGTGAAAATTGAAGGCGCTAGCGTTTCGCCCTTTCGAAAACCTTTGTTTTGAGAAAATCTACTTTAAAGTTTAATGTACTGAAATGTTCAATTATTTCATTTATTTTTTTCATTGTAAATTGTAGTAAATATTAAAAAAAAACTGTAAAAGCATTTTTGAAAATTCAGTTTGTAAGTACAAACAATTTTTTAATGTTGTTTTGTCATTTACGTATAAATTACTAAATCTGGAAATATGTCGTAATTATCAGTTACTTTGTAAATTGAAGGGGAAAGAAAATGTTTTTAAGAACCTTCTAAAAAATAAAAATACGGTACAACATTTTTGAAAAATCATTTAAAAAAAAAGGTTTTAATTTGGAAATGTATGGGAATTGAGTAAAAAACCCGAATTTTTGCCACATTTAAAATCTGTTCTGCCACACAAACACTCCTGGATATTGTTTTTGGCTAGGTAACAAAAGATTTTAAGCTTAAAAAGAAAAACAAAATGGTAAACAAAGTTTTAGCAAGGTAGAAGTAGTTCCAAGGTAAACCATAATTCCATTTCAACTTGTTACACCCTCGAAGTTGGAATGACTCTAAAAGACATTCCGTGTAAGGATTATTGAGAATGAAGTTACACGAATGAGTGAATTAGTCGAATGTTTACTGCTGAGACAATGTTACATAATAAAATGTCAGATTATTTAGAAATTAGCTTCCATCCGATTGAGCATTCAGTATAATTTTAGTTTACACTTCATTAGACCGTTTGCATAATAGAGTTACGCATAGGGGATTGTGTTTGAAATCCTTTTCCTCCACAATTTTCCGGTTTTCATCTGCCGATCAATTATGTAACATCTAAACTTAATTAAACTCTAATAAGTCAAGAAAATATAGCAAATTTTCGTTTACTCAAACTAAAAATGATTTCGGATAACTAGTTTTAGTCACTTATCTCAAAAAGGTTAAATACATCGCCTTAAAAATGGCTTCATTCGTTTTTCTGCGCTAAAAAGCCTACATCAAATGTATCTACAAGCTTTTAAACGGAAAAATGAAAGCATTACGATTTTTTCGCGCGAATTTCTTCCAAACAACACGTTCCGGAAGACAAATTTTGATGGTTAATGGACCTTTAAAATCACAGAAAGTAATTTTGTACGAAATTTAAATAGAATCAGCCCAATCTTGAGCCGGCTAGAGACCGAACAGGCAACCACCGTCATTATTATGATCTAGCGTTCTGAGTCGTGAAATGTTCTAGTCGGCTCTTTCAGTTGGCGACATGAGATTAATCTCATATGCAGGTTTCCTCCCTTTGGAAGGGGGATGCGCTGAAAAAAAGGAAATATTAACCAAATGGCCAAATTTCCTCATTTTGTAGTAATTACTGTAGATATAAACTAAATTATTTTGAGCTATTGAACTCGGGTCTGGTTTGATGTTCTCTTGTCATGTTTCGTGAAAATAGACGGCTTACTTCTCTGGTCTTTCTTTTTTAATTTTAACAATATTGAATTTGATTCCTGAGGAATTAACTATCAAAATTATATAAATCTGCATTAACAAAATTTTCGATTTTTTAACATAGAATATTTGTTTTGCTTTAACAAACAGTTTTGATATTTTTTTTTTTATACAGTGTCGGATTTTTGTCGAGTTCATTCAACCAGATATAAATCGGCAATGATCTCTAGTGCGTCTACTTCAGGTACATAATTTATTTGTCAGGAAATCAAGGAATGGTTGGGATTCGGCTCATAGAAATCGTAAATTTTCAGAAAAATCTATACTTCGAATGTTTGGGCATGCTCTTTGACATCCTTCGTGAGCAACAAATGCCTAGGGGATGGAGAAAACCCAAAGGTAGCAGATAAGAGGATGCCGAAACGTTCCAACTATAGATTTTTCTAAAAATTTTGCGATTTGTCTGAGCCATCGTAACCATTTCTTGACTTCTTATCATCTCAACGGCTAATTATCAACATATTTTTATTCGTTTATTTGTTAACAACAATAAAATATAATATATACATTGTGTACCTACAGGCCACAACATTTCTTACTATTAGAGCCCGGAAGATAGGCATTTATTTTTGGTTAAAATAGGCAGGCAAAAAGGCACTTGAAAAACTGAAAATAGGCAGTATTGTAATTAAAATAGGCATTTATTAGGATTGGAGGCAAAAAGGAAACTCACTCATTATTAATGAAAATATGTATTTTAAATACTCATCCATTTCTTTATTATCAATTTATCACAGAATTAGTGTACTTACTCTTACTTTCCCTTCTTACAAGCAACAACAAGATGCTTTTTCAAAAAATCAACTCTCATAGACCTTCTTAGAAAAAATGTTTTTCATTATGGAAGAACTTCCTCTGCATTATCTTATTATTTCTAAATCCGGAATACCAGGTAACTACACCATTGTCACAGCAAAAGGGGTGTGAGGAAGGAGACGTACTTCTCTCATCCTCTCTCTTTCTTCCTATTCATTATGCCTGTGCATTCCTTCTACTAAGGGAGGCTCTTTTATTTACAGAGGGTCACTCCACGGGTTGGGAAAATAAGCTTTCGAATAGATATTTGTGACGGAAAAATGTAATTTAATTTGTGAAACCTTTTTTGTTTCCGACGAACTGAAATCCGAAATTCGTTATGGGCTTTTAAAAATGTTTAAATCGCAGAAAAAAAATTGCATAACGAGCAAAAAAGGCTTTAAATCTTAAAATAGGCAAAGAAGGCAAAATAAAAATTGTCTCTACACTTCCTAAATGCACGGAAACAAATTTATTTCTATCTGATTCTTCAATATATCCATTAAGATAAAAAAGGCATTTTGCCTAACTTCCGGGCTCTACTTATTATTGTCCATTAGTCTAATGCGTGGAATATATCTTCTCCATTTCCTCGTCTTTTTAAAAACATCTTTATCTCGTCGTTTGTTAATGTACTTTGATCTAAAAAATTGTGAGAGCTCTCATATTCTAATTGTCTAACACTCTTATTTTTTTTTACGGCGCATCGACATCTAGGCGATTAACACCTAATACTCTTATTATGACATAATTACATATATTTAAGTCTGGTAAATGTAAGGAGCGCGGTTTCCACACCGATCCTTTTGAAATTTTGTACTATAACGTATTTTGATGCACTAAACACGAATATATATATAATAGTATATTGTTCTTGGAAAGTTAAGCGCACAATCATTGCATACATTTATCAGGGTTTTATGGTAATGTCATTTTTTTTTGTAAGTATATATGAAACGGGTAACGTTCCAAAGAATTCGAGGTTACTTTGCCTTTGTAGTCCGCATCGGTTACCCTTCAAGAGAAACGTGGTCACTGATTACGTGAGTTCACTTGCTGATTCGTCTACAAAGAAGACCCTCGTCAGAGCTTTGTGGTAGCTCCTAGTATGTAGGGAACCTTGGCGTATTTGGCCGAATTGCCTTTGTACAACTAAATGTTTTAAAGTTTAAAGTTAAATTAAATATTGTTTATACGTTAAATAATATCGACTTTAGTTATTAAATTTTACACACACACGCGCACACGCACACACACACAGAATCGCTTGTTCTAGTTTATCCATCGTCGTGAATTATGTATAATGTGATTGTTTCGCTAATATATTTTTTTAGTTATTTAATAAGCCGCCTAAATACAATGGCTCTATAAAATAGTAAAATATAGTAATACAAAACGTAGTCGGTATAAACGCTGTAGAAGATTAAATTTATTTCCCAAAGTGTACCTTTAAATTCTTAAAATGATAACATTAATAGAGAAAAACACACTTTTGTTTTTGAAGTATGTAGTCCGAAAAGTGAATTATCTATGCTTCATTAAAAATTAATATACATTTTCTTAACACTTTCGCTGCCACCGAAATTTCGAAATTAAAATAAGTAAAAATGAAAAAAGTCGAATCGGCCGAACCAAAGTGACACTTCTGATACTACTTTCCTCGTTTACCGAAGTGCGGGAAGTGCGCCGCATAGTCGGGCCGTATTAATTACACAATCACACACACAAAAACTCACACAAAAAAAGTCCGGACCCAGAGACCAGACCATGTTTACTATATGCTTTTGGGGTTGCTGAATCGGAATCTGGGGTCAGAAAAATCCCTGCACTTTTTGTTTAGGTCCCACCCCTAAAAACTCAAAATTTATGATATTGTACACTATAACATTTTTATTCAAGTAGTTCAACAAAATAAACGACTATTTCTTGTGTACTGGCTTTTAGTGCTTTAAAATACTGATTTTCTGAGACCACGACGAACTCGATGGGTATATTTGGAGCGAAGTTACAGCCCTTTAAAAATAAAACTTTTCTAAAAAATTCGCGTTTTTGCTTATATTTTTGTATTTAGTATGTTTTATAAGGCATCCAATCTTTGAGTTTTTGTACAAAAATGGACTTTAGACCTTCCCAGGTAATTCTTGAACTGATGCAATCCTTAAATCCCAAAATACAACCCTCAAAAAATCTCCCCATATTTTATTCGAGCATTGTATCAATTGGAGTATATTAGCTCAAAATGGACCCAACGAGTTCGTCGTGGTCTCAGAAAATCAGTATTTTAAAGCACTAAAAGCCAGTACACAAGAAATAGTCGTTTATTTTGTTGAACAACTTGAATAAAAATGTTATAGTGTACAGTATCCTAAATTCTGAGTTTTTAGGGGTGGGGCCTAACAAAAAGTGCAGGGCTTTTTCTGATCCCAGATTCGGATTCAGCAAACCCAAAAGCATATAGTAAACATGGTCTGGTCTCTGGGTACGGACATTTTTTTTTTTTTTTTTTTTTTTTTTTTTTGTGTGGCTGTGTTATTATTGCTCTGCGTACTTCGGAATTGAAGAAAGATTGAAGCCTTAATTAATATATAAATGTAGATAAAAATAAAACTGTTTCTTATGTTTTCAAAAATCAAGTTATATTACATTAAAATAGGGTCCGAATATTAAATAGGTCTTATCTATTTAACAGAATCTTCTCCTAATTATTTTTCTTTTGGGGGGAATGAAATGTAAACCCAATTTTATAAAAGATATTATATATAACGTCATCGTTCAACATTTTTTTAGTATATTTAATTAGCCGCCTGAATAAAATAGCTGTATAAAATAGTAAAATATGAACAAGTAATTTAGGCCTCTCGTCCACTGGAACCGAAAAGCTGCGAACTGCGAAGCAACGAATTCGTGCGAATGCCTCTCGTCCATTGCCTCAGTGTTCGTCCGAATTCGTAGTAGACTTGATGGCTCGTACTCAAAGTCCATTTTCAACCATGACTTTTCGCACCCGTTCGCAACTATAAATCTCAGCAGAATGGGATCGGTTCGCAAGTTCGGACGAAAACGGACGAACGATACGGACCCAATGGACGCGGTCCATGATGAGCCTCGTGTTTGGATTGTTCGTGCGTTTTCTTCCGAATTCGGACGAATTCATTTCGCAGCTTTTCGTTTCCAGTGGACGAGAGGCCTTACAATAGAAACGATAAATACATATTGGAAACAGATCTGATCACATACCGGATAAAAAATTTACACTTAAAAAATGAATTAAGAAGCTTAGAGAGTGGCATTTACAAAATCGGAACTATCGAGATAGGCATTAGGCCAATAAAAATTCACTACACATTGTTAATCCTATCTATTTGTTTTTATTTTTTTACGGCGCATCGACATGAAGGCCATGAGCGCCGACATCCAGGGTGCAGCGAGGTACTTTCCCAACGAACCCTGAGATTTGAAGATTCCTGCCGCGCTCCGGTGGGAATGGAACCCATCATCTCCCGCTTATGAATCTAAAGCGCTAGCCACTTGACCACGGGGAGACCCCTTCTATTTATTTTCTCAATTTCTGAGCTGAAACTGTTTTATGATTTCCAAATGGCACTAAGGATGAGAATGTTATACAAACTGTCTAATGTAACTCAACTCCTGAGATTTAGACGTTTTCAGAAACCTTTTTCTACACTTTGTTGTGAAATATTCATATTTTTACCGAAACCATATAGTTAATTGCATAAATTCTATATTTATCCTTTTTCATGCATGCAACATCTTTGTTTGTTACAGGCATTCTTCATAAACGATACTACCTGGCCTCAGTATCAGTATGCTTCGAAAGAAGTCCATTACGCCATTGGATCAATCATTGCTTTTGTCGGTTTGACAGGCATTTTGGGGAATTCCTTGGTTCTCATCGTCTTTACAAGGTATGTAATAAGAATTGTTCTTGCTGCTAAAATATTTGCTGAAATTTTTTTTCGGGGATTTAATCAAAATTGATCTACCAAAATTATTTCTTGAATGTCATATAATTCTACTTGTTTGCATTGGTTCATTCATAAAGCTCTTTAAAAATGCTTGCTCGTTTGCAAATTTCAAGGGACAGAGTAGGTATGCTTTATTGTATTTTAAATACGTATAAAAACTTCATATATGTTTTAACACTAATGAAGAAAGCCATTCAACTGAAATAAATGCATCATCAGGAACATACCCAAAACTATAGATTTGAAACACAGGAATGGCAGTGCAGCCAGATATTTACCTCTAGAAGTTTTCAGAAGTCAGTCTGGCCAATGAAGAGTCGTGGATATATGAACGGTGGATGTGTTTCGGAATCAGATTTCGTAAATACGTCGTGAAATAAAAATTTCTAGTTTGTAAGTTTTGAAATTTCTGAGAAAATGCTTGTTATTTTGGGGCAGACATAATGTTTCAGATTTACTTGTCACGTTTAGCCATCGTGTCCAAATGTTATTTTGTTGTTTTGGCAATCTCAGGGGACTCCTTAGATCAATAAAAATCCCTTGGAATAAAACTAAATTTTGAACTACTGAGTGCTGAATATATTTTTATGGTAATGGCGAATGAACTGCTAAGGATATCTTCACCTGTACGCATCTTGTTAGCAGGTGTGTGGATCTAATCCTGTGTGCTTTACTCGGGACGTACAAGTAGACCACAACAGGGGATGTGGCTCATAATGATCATGTCCAAGCAGTGTTTGCTTATGTTATTTGAATATTGCTTTCGTTTGAGGTGTTAGGCAGAATTTTCAAAGCATTTTAAACTTAATTCGTTTAATCACTGGACCTAGCCAAAATTGCAGGTCGCTTCTGCGCATTCGGTATTCACTATTTTGCAGGACGTATCACTGCAATACATGGGCGTATATAGAAAAAAAATTCGGAGGGGGCTGGGAAAGTTTCGGGGGGGGGGGGGGGGGCTGAGACTATTTCCGGTGTATGGAATACTAACAATTTAGATCTTGGAAGAGTTTTAGCCAACTTAAACGTTATTACACCCAAACTAGAATATGTTTTATGAACTAAATGATCTTATTTAATTTATTTTGAAGGGTTTTATGAAATTTTTACCGAACACATCAAAATTTCGGGGGGCTGCAGCCCCCCCCCTTATATACGCCTATGCTGCAATACTAAAAACTTTGTCAATAAAGCAAGGTTCCTTGATGCCCTTACGAAACATTTATATAAGACACACCCAAAATATAATGTCTAAAATCAACACTCAATACATTTTTTTTATTAACACCCGTTTACGAATACATCTGTAGTTTTTTATTTTTTATTTTTTTTTGGATGCATCAACATCTCATAAAAAATGTATGATATAAAGGATTAAAAAATATTGATTTATTTGTTATTGATAAATTCAAAAAAATGACTTTGATTTTGATCGCACAAGGTAGTTTTACCCCTAAATTTCTTCCTATAAGTTCTTGTTGTGAGATACTCGCATAAAAATCCTTAAATAATTCAAATTTTATGTTTTTTGATGCTAGTTTTTGATAGTCCATGTATTGCAGAAGATAAGTTTGATAAAGTCAAGTAAAATGTTGTGAACTATTGCTTGCAAGGATTCCCGATGAGTTCCCTATCCGGGTGAGTCCCCAGGGTTGGAAAGAGTCTAATTGGGGCCTGCTCAACTCTCCACTCCAAACCAATTGAGAATAAGAAGGCACTTCTTTGTCACCAGGGTCGGTCTGTTTTTCTCTTAGCAACTCCATCGTCGTTAGCGGATCAAGCATTGATATGTAATGTATTTTCCCAAATCCCGCATGTAAAGAAACACACATTAAATCAATTTGTGTGCATGATCCTTTTCCACGTTTAGCAAATACACACACGAAAACCTATTTAATTTTATTGCGAGTAGTTGTAATAATAAACATCTACCTGCTGTCTGTTTGTATGTTTGTTCCTTATACATATCCACACCCTTCGTCCGATTTTGACCAAACGTGGCACACAGGTAGGTTGTGGCACCGGGAGTGTCATAGGCTAAGACAAAAACGTCTACCTGCTGTCTGTTTATATGTTTGTTCCTTATAAATATCCACACCGTTTGGCCGATTTTGACCAAACGTGGCACACAGGTAGGCCTTGACACGGGGAGAGCCATCGGCTAGGTTGACATCGTCTATGACTCTCACTTCGGAGATCAAGAGTTCAAAACAATAAACCCAAATAGTTACAGATTTGCGTTAGATTTTATTATTAATTATTTGGATTCTAATTTATCTTTTTGCTTTTATAGATGCAGAAAGTAGGTGTAGCATAGCACGCCGGGTAACAGCTAGTTTAATATAAAGTAACATGTTGCTGGATTAGCACTTGATCAGTGTGGGCTTGATCATCTTTTGTGGTTTACAACAATGGTTCATTCTCTTTCACAGTTGCTGCTCCTTGGAGGAACTGTCAGGTTTTTCATCGAGGGCTATCATAGCCGCACCTAACTGCAATAGACAAATACCTCACATTCACAAAATAGGTACTGTGTGATTTCTTCTCATTCATGGCACCAACGAAAAATAGGGCTCATTACGTTTGGGTGTTTTGTCTGTACATAGCGTAATCACACTATTCTTCTTAATAGGCCAGTATATAGAGGCTACGTAATATAATTAATATGATTGTGACATGTAATATCTATTACTCTATCCCATATTATTGTAATAGTTCCGTTATTAGCACTTTCCTCCGAAGGAAAATAGCTATTGAGGTTGCACTCATGACGGAATTTTTGAAAACTTTCTTCGAATCTCGATCCTACCTAGTAGACACCAAAAATGACCCCGGTTAAAATTGATATATGTATATATATATATATATATATATATATATATATATATATATATATATATATAGTGTGTGTGTCCGTTAACACGATACAGGCCAGAGTTTTTGTTTTTTCGCTACGAAACTTGGTATATAGTATTCCCCCATCAAACGATTGATCGAGTTTGTTAACCAACAAAATCGGTCCATCCGGAGGGGGGGTTTACTCCGGAGCCAAAGTAGTTATTTGCCAATACCAGTCGTAATTTTTGTTATATTTCAACGAAACTCGGTATATGTTGTGTTCAACTGAAGAGAAAAATGTGTTGTAAAAAAAAAACTAAATTGGTTGACTAGGAGGGAGGGTTTACTCCGGACCCAAATCACTAATTTGCTCATACCGGTCGTAATTTCTGCTGTATTGTATCGAAACGCGGTATACGTCCTGGGTATCTAATAAGGAAGAAGTGTTGTAAAAATTAACTAAATCGGTCTATCGGAAGGGGGGGGGGGATCTACTTTGAACTATGTTTGAATTTAATTGAAACAGGTGTTATTTATGTTTTTATTTTATTTATCTATATAGGTTATTTTAAGCAAATTAATCAGGAATGCACTCGACACTACCCAATTGTTAGGAAAGTGCATAGTTATGCAGCTACTGCGTGACGGACTTTCATTTTTATTTGTTTTTTTTTTAAATGCATTGAATTTTCCAGGGTATGTTTTTTGATTATATAAACAAGTCACATTGCTTTTGTGGATTTCAGTAAAAAAAAAAAAAAAAATAAATAAATAATCTTCTGAAATAATATAAGTTTCTAATCAAAACCTCCATTTCATAAATGGGATAACTTCAAAGAGAGATGAAACCGACTCAAATTATTCACAATCGACTGTAAGGTTAGGTTAGGTTAGGTTAGGTTTAGGCAGCCGTAAAAACTGGAAGTAAATATAAATTTGATTAATGGAAGAGGAGGAAAAGCCAGAAGAGGAAAATTGATATTCTTTTTAATTGACATTGAATTTGCCTTTCTTCGAAGTATTAGTCGACTACTTATTAATTGGAATAATAATAAGGATGAAAAAACTTTAACGATGCTAAAGGATATTAAGAGACAGTAATTATGTCTGATTTTTTTCCAGACTGTCATCAAACATTTTTCTACCGGGCAGGAAGGTTTCATTCATGAAAGAAATTAGATTCCTTAATTGATGAAATTATCCGGTCCTCACAAAAATAGTAAACACTCTTTTGTGATGGTGCATTAGGGGATTCTTTTATGTTGTTTTATTTTAGTGTGTTGAGGTGTTGCGCGGATTGCATAAATATTTCTATAGAAATGATTAGTTACGGGTCCTTTTTGACGCCTATTCTTTAGTCTGGTTCAACAAACAGGAAGCCCGCTGTTGAGGTATACACAATGACGCAATTTGTAATTTCAGATGACAAATTTCGACGTTTTATAATCCGACTTCACAAGAAAAAAATTGTGTCTGTATGACATATATGTATATATATATATATATATATATATATATATATATATATATATATATATATATATTTATATGTATATATATATATATACACATACACATATATATACACATACATATCAAAGTAAATGCCCAGTATAAACTAGGGTTGGTGTTTGTAGAGACAGGAAGTATCAGTTAGCCATGTGAGAGATCAATATTTGGCCGAAACCGGCATGTGTAATTGAAGGCGTGGGACCGCGTAATGAGACAGCAGCTGTAACCTTTAAACAGAGTTATGTGGGACAGGTTTATTAACTGTTTAGCTTCAATATCTGCCCAGCATATGAATTATTTCACGATCACACAAGTATCATATTTATTAGAATAATGAAATAATCCCTTGTATAAAAAACCTTCTTATATATATATATATATATATATATATATATATATATATATATATATATATATATATGTATACATATACATATGTATACATATACATATGTGTGTGTGTGTGTGTGTGTGTTCTGATGGTAATTTTGTTTGCTGGGATAATCATATTTTATTTATGGAACGGCTTTTTTTCACCGCGGTCCACCACTCGAGAAAGAAGTTGATCCATCAAATATATGTTATGTGTGTGTGTGTGTGTGTGTGTGTGTGTGTATGTACTTGTGCCTCTACACCAAAAATGAGTATTAGAAACATAAAATTAAATTAGTTGAGCTTTGCACATAGAAATAGTTACAAATAAAACTTATTTTGACGTAAATCCCTTGTAAAAAATGATAAATCTGTATCTCACTATATTTCTGTATCTCACTATATTCCCTCCTTGGAGCGTAAAAAACTACAAAACTGACTTAACACTAGCACAATTTAAAAAAAAAATCATCCACTATCCAACAAAATTTACAAAACCATATTTACCTCACTTTTGGCAGACAAACGTAACCTTATCCACATCTACATAGACGGATCGAAAACACCATCTGGAACTGCAGCAGCAGCCATTACCCAAAACCAAACACATTCAATCAAATTACATGACAACACAAGCATCTACACAGCCGAATTACACGCCATACACTTAGCCCTTACAAAACTACATAACACTGAAAACACAAACATACTCCTATGTACAGACTCCCTCAGTTCTTTACGCTCCCTCGATAATATTTATACTAACCACCCAATAATTAAACAGATATACGAAAAATTACACAGACTCAGGAATCACACACTTACACTATTATGGCTACCCGGACACGAGGATATCGGACTAAGTACATCAGTAAACAAACATGCAAAAGACGCAACTAATAAACAGATCGTAGACATTGAAAACATTACGTTAGATGATTTGGTTCACACACTACGCACACATACATTAAACGACTGGTTGCATCACTGGCTACAAACAACAAATTATCACAAATTAAGAACACAGTAAAAGCATGGAGTAAGGAACAATACACTTTAACAAGAAGAGACCAAGTAGTACTGACCAGACTTCGCATTGGACACTCGTTGCTCACACATGATTACCTAATGGAGAAAAAAGACAAACCGATATGCAGAGTTTGTAACATAACATTGACCATTAAACATATACTCACTGAATATAAAAGACGCGACAAACTTAACATTCCACACGACCTACAAGAACTTCTTACAGTGGGTAGTCCATACTTACACTCTTTACTCCAATATTTAAAACACATAAACATGTATCACAGAATCTGAAGAAACAAAATAATTTTTTTTTCTTTTCTATTGTGTAATTATTATTATTATTTTTATTTTCTATGATGTAATTATTTCTCAATTTTACTTGGTCATTAATGGAAAACCACAACATGTAGCACCCATCATGACCTAATAAAAAAAGTCCGACTCACAGGAACTGCATCATCTTAGCGCGGTTCCGTTCTTTTCTCTAGACTCATTTAAAATGATTAAAATAGAAGCTGTTATTATTTTGGGTCCACATTTCTAGAAAGCATGCAGATTAGATAGTTAGCCGACGAGGTAATAAGTAAAGATGGAATGGTTGGGATTAGGCTAAAGAAACCTCAATACGATTTTTGTTAAAAAATCTATATTTTGGACGTTTTGGCTACTCATTGGTAGCCTTCGTCAGCAATGAAAGTGCCTGGAGGCAGAGGAGGACCAAAGTTGACAGTTCCATCTTTACTTTCAAGAAAGGTCTTATTTACGATCTTACCTGGATGGGTCCCCGCCCTAGGAAGGACCCAGCTAGGCATTTGAAAAGCTATATCTTGGAAATCCGTATCTCTAAGATTAAATTGTTTTTCTTAAACTGATTTATTATCAAATACATTATCCAACTATAAGCAGTTAAAAAATAACAAGGAATAAAAACAGACAAAAAGAACAGTTCGAATAAGCGAAATCAATTACTTTAAAGTTTTAAGCACTTATTTCTCCGATTGACATCGTCTAATCAAAACTTTC